>JAGVSP010000013.1:0-228124 GCA_022494985.1 Micrasema minimum | reverse complement strand
AAAAAAAGGATATCTCAACAATAAAATAAAAACTGGGTAATTCCCTAGAATTTGATGTGTTCTTTAATAACTATTTGTTTTCTCCTTATGCATTCAATCAACACTTTTTTTAAACACATTAACACTTGTTTTAACATTTTATTAAGGAATAAATTATTATAATATATTTATAATACAAATATTGATCTAACTTACCTAATTGTTTGTTGCCATTAAATAAGTTCTCAAATCGGAACTTTACACCTTGAGGAGTATAGGTAACTTTGTGTTTATCTATTTTCCAGTAAGTTTTTCCATCGTCACCTTTTATCACTTCGTAATGGAATTTATACACATATTGGATGTCGACTAAAATAATAAAAAAAACAACATTAAAAACATGTAAGAAATTGACTAAATTAACAGATGTATTGAATTGATAGTACATACCCACAAAAAACTTCAAATTAATATTTTTATTTTAGAAGTTTTGTTAAGTATTATGACTAGGGGAGATATTTCTACATTACTACCACGCGGAATTTTTTTAAATGTGAGAGTTGCATTATAGTAAACTAGTCTGAAATAACTGTGCATGAAAGCAGGAAACAAGAAGTGATGGAGTGACTCTTCCACTCTACAACCCGGTGCCTTGATTATCAGGATTATTGTGTAGGTACTAGGACTGTATTTAACTTCCTAGTGATTTAGAACTTTTAATTCATTTTAACATACTAATTGGCAGACTTGGGTGAGACACGCCTGTGCTTTGAGATGGACAAAATAAACTTCTCCGCATCCCCCCAAAGGGGAGGTGATGAGAAAACCGCAGGAAACTCGTCATGGAGAAGGTGGACCATTGACTGATATCAAATCTGGTTTTTCGTCAACTAGCAAGCGCTAGAATCAATTATGATTATTATTATGAGCCCCAATAGATTTACTAATGTCACGAAAAAGTTGTGGATGAGATTTGATCGTGGTCGATTGCATTGGCATTGAATATTCAATTTTAAAAAAGATTTAAAAAAACATATTAAACAAGTATAAGATGAAGGAGGTCCGCCGCGTAGCATAATGGTAGCGCATTTCGCTACCGTGCATGAGGTCGCGGGTTCAATTTCCGTAGGGGGTCAACATGAAATATTAATTTACATGTGATTTTCATATTAATATTTCACATGTCATACCTTAGACTGGTACTGATGCGTATGACTGAACATCTTACTTTCATCCAGTAAAATGATCAAGATACTTGGTTAACCGATGCAGTGCCCTATGCGCCATTGGGTGCGGATAAGGGAAAGTAGTAGTAGTAGTATGAAGGAGGATAGTTATTTCCCCCAAATATTGATAATTGTATTACTAACCTGATGATTTTTTTTTTCTGTTTTTTCTAAAGTTAGGTTTAATGAATAAATATCTAATAATATAATGAAATAATAAATATCTTACCCAGGGTTATATAACTTTTTCCTTGTCCTGTTACAGGAAGTATAAGGAGGCGACCATTGACGGAATAATCCGATTCCATTTCCCCTGAATTACTAAAAATTAGGGTTATTATAGACTTGTTCTGATTTATTCTGAAACAAATAAATAAAATTAGTACCTAACCCTATAAAAAGGAAAAAATAAACTAAACTGTGAAAAAGCGTTTTGATAAGCGTGGTATAAAGTTTTGCAGCTTCGATCGCATTAAAGTCTTATACCACGAAGCGTTTTAATATTCATTGCGACAGTGACAGTAAAAACTACACATGGTTCGTTAAAATTATTTTATGTGTTTGTAAAAAAAAACGATGGACATTCCATTAAAACACAAATAATCGCATCAATCCAAATTATAAATTAATGTAATTAATAAATTATAGCAACCAGATAACATTGTAAAGGAAGAAAAATTCTTATAAACGAAAGAACCTACTTGGCTCCAGTTAGGTGTGTGATTGATTATTAACTGTTGACTTACTTCACACTATTGATCACACTCTTCTCCAGCCCCGTCACCTGGTTGTTGGTGAACTTGAAGTTGAGAACTGGGTCGTTGTTCTTGATGTCTGGCACCAGCAGGGGCTGGAACGAAGGTATTCCCAGGGCGGGGATTCCTGGGCTGATGACGGTCAGGAGCTCCTGGGCGGAGGAGGTCAGGCAACTCGTGAGGGCGGGGTCCGATAGGCTGCATCGCTTTACGTTACTAGCTGGAAAATTAACAAGATTCAAACTTCGCAGGCGACCGATCGCGGTTTGTTGGAGGCGTTTGTGGAATCTGTTAGGAATGGAATAATGATGATCTGTTCATCTCTAGTCGGATCAATTTGGACTCTGGTTGGTTTGGGTGATGGAAACAATGACAATTACAATACATAATCCGAGACAGTGGTAGGGGCAATGAAAGCATTTGTTCGCGTAGAACACGTAAATTCATCCGCATTTTTTATCACACTGACAATCTTAAAATCGCGATTTGCCTTGTTGAAAAAATCTGTAGAGTTGTGCTGAAATGAAAAAAAAGACTCAATAGTTTTTAATACAGTCTAGGAAAAGGGTGGGGCTTTCTTAATCTCTAGTGGGTAGCTCAATTTGTGAGAGACTCTACTTATATCTGAGCCCTTCAAGTAACATTAACAGCCAATATTCTGTAAAAAAGCTCTCCTAGAATGGAAATGTAATCTAATTTATGCATATAATGTAACATTATTGGTTCATATTGAGTCATTTTAAAAAAGCATTACCACTTAAGAGTAAAAACACTCTTGTCAACACTGATAAAAGGGAATTCATAATAATTCAATAAAAATACCATTAAAACAAGTATTGCGATAAATTATACAGGTGTGTAGTACTTAAATACCACAAGAAAAATAATTATTTAGTGTCGATGTCCATACAGTAATGGGGATGAATTTAAACGCTACGACTAATAATTTTATTAATGTCATTTTACTTAGCTATCGTGCTTGAGTTCCGATTTTGATATCCATGGAGGTCATGGAAAAAATAGTTATTTAATGTTTCATGATGTATGATACTAGACTGATAATCTTGCTTTTACATAATAATATGACCAAACTAAATATGCTATGCTTGTTCTACCAATACAGTGTTGCACTGTGTATGTGTGTATGCATCATTATTTAGCTGCAGACGAGGGAACTGAAAGAAGAGATTTTACATTATCAATCATATCTGCTCCTATGTGGAGCATATGGATTTCACAAACTGTGAAGCGATCGGCCATAAGTTCCCGTCCCTAAGACAGTCCTAGTTTTAAACATAATATTTCACATATTACTCTACTATTTACCAGTCTTACGTTCGAGGTATCACATAATATGTAGGTAATATTTATATGTGAAATTCACATTCAAACAAATATTTCATATTATCTCCCATCGGGAGTCGAAAATCTACCCCATGCAAGGCCCCAACGCGCGTAATTTTTTAATTTTGAAAAATGTGTTTATTTTACTCACGCAATTTGCCCCCTAACACCCCCACAGCCAAACAAACCAAAACAAAATTATGTTGTAACATTTTAACGTAAATAGAATCCACTGCTTTCGATCTCGTGTTAAAAATGAAACAAATTAGAAAATTCACAAGATTTTCTATATATACTGATGAGTAAGTAATAAAATAACAGTATTTACATACATGTAGGTATGTATAATGAACCAAAACTCGTTTTGCATACAATTAACACTAAAATCCCCAAATATTATTTCACTAAATCGTCGGTTTAAACGTTAAATTGTGATAATGTGATAAGGCGGCCTCCGTGGCGTAATGGCTAAGACGCTGGACTCACGATACGGAGGTTCCGGGTTCGATTCCCGGTGAGAACACAAAAATTAAAAGTGATTTTTCTCAAGCCTGGGTGTTTGTGCCGTTGTCCCCTCTGTAATTGGGCCTCCTGGCCTGTTGAGGTGGTTAAATAAAAAATAAAAATAAAATAAAATAATTTGTTGTAAAATAATTCATATAAAATTATTCAAAAAACTTTGATGTTTCAACCGACGGCGACGGATTGATGAAATAATATTTGGGCATTTTAGGCGATGCAGTGCCCTATGCAACATTGGGTACGGGTATGAGTATGAAATGTAAGGTTGTTAAAAATATTTTTAAAAAAATGACGATAAGTATACATATATGTACACCTTCAACGTTGTTTTACGGTAATTTCAAAAATTTTCCGTGAAAATAAGTCTGGCCTGTTTTTGATTCACACCCGTGATTCATTGACTCCATACAAGTATCATAAAATTATCGAAAGAGCGCAAAACGAGTCTACGGATGATTATTTTAGCCGCCTCAACTCAATTTACGTGGTTAGAATAGTGTTAGTATCAAGAGCTGTCAATGATTCTTAAATTTCATGGCCAAGAGATAAAAAAATATTTTTATGTGTTAGTCTTTTGATTGATCATTTCATAATACAAATATAATCACAAAATTAATGACTTGGATTCATTGTTAATAAATGAAAGAAAAACATATTTTTACAGTTTCATAACATTACGTTCCCGAAATCTGAAAGAATTTTATTTCTACTAATGATAGGTTTTTCCTAATTGTGACCACTACATACCCTTACACGATCCTAATTCTGCAAAGGTAATTTCTATTTTACTATATATTTTTATATTTTTTTCATATGAACCTTAGAGGGTTGCACTCACCACCTCAAAATTTGGATTAAAAACATATTGTTATTATGGACATTGGATTGGTACACCAACAACTGCAGTTTGATTTGATCATTCACACATGAAGGCAACACGCTATGAAACATGGACGTAACCACTAAATAATTAATTTACTCGCATGTTACAAAAACATGGATTCTTAGAACTGTGGCGGAAGAAATACGTCACGCGGGCGACGCGGAACGAAGCAAGATCTACCGAACTCTGCCGAACGCTATCGAACAATGACGAGAACCGTTTTTAACCTTTATCGTGACTCCACGTCGCTTTTGTACAAATTTCTTGCCGCCAAATTGTGTAGCAATCTAAATTCATTTCGCACTTTTCCATTTTCATAATTCATGTCAATCTTAGTTTATTTAGTTAAGTTTTCATTGTATTTCCTTTTATGTAACTTCTGTATAATAAATGTGCACTAGAAACTGTAAGTACTCTTTCATTTCTCTCTGTGCACCCCACATAAAGCAATCACCACTAGAGGTAACCAAAGTGGTGGCTAAAGAACCGTTAAATTAATATAATTATCAACATTTTGAATGTGTACAAATACTTGTAGACAAATAAATGGATAATACCCGTGCTGGGCTAATATCAATCATATAATTATCTTACCAAATAAACCATCACGTTCTCGGCGTCCTGGGCGTCCACTGTGTCGGAGGTACGGGGACGTGAATCTGACTTGGAATTGAGCACGGGAACGGACGGCCGCGGCCGATCGCTTGGCAGTCAGTGGATTCCATATGCTCCACACAGGGAGCGGATATGGAATGATGACGATGATGAAAATTGCACTAAAAATAATATTATAACCGCGTAGCGTTGTAATGGATGTAATATTTATTTTAGTATGCCCACGTTTATACCAATAAATCCGTGGAATAGACCATGGCGAACGATGTTTACATATATTATTGAAATCCCAACAGAGACAGAGAAACTCTGGAAACGAATGTGGGTTATCTAAGCGCTTACAGGGCTTATGACCTGTCATTGGCTGGGTTAAGTGGCCACTTGACGTACTACAACATTCCCCATTCCGCCCATCATCTGATAACCATAAATGACAAATTTTTGGAACTACTATACATATTGAAATCATCTTCGTCATTCCGCTTTACAGAATTGTTCTATGCTGGTGTCATCTGTTGAGAAGATTGCAAAGCATTTTTTTCTGGCAATCATCTTTTATTAGATGTAGGTAAGGCCCTACCGAGCTTTATTACTTACTCTAGAAGACGCCTGAAGATGTCTATCTATTTTTTTATTTTTGCTTTTTATTTTTAGAGTTTCTCTGTCTCTGTTGGGATATCAATAATATCTGATATCAGCCCAGCATGGGTATAATCCAGTAATTTGTCTACAAATATTTGTATTCATTAAAAAAAGTGTTGTTTATTAAGATAATTTATCCGTATATTCACACTATAACGACTTCCTATGGATTTACTATTGAAGAAGACATGTGACTTTCATAGAATGACCATGGTTATCAAGTCCTTATTGCGTTCAATGATCTCTGCTGTAACATTTAACCTTGACCGAGACAGCTGATTTGTTTTTTTATTTATTTATTTAAAAGTTCATGTAGATTTACATAGCAAGTGTACAAGGGCGGGTTTATTGCTTTTAAGCAATATCTTCTAACCAACCCTAGTGAGTAACTAGTGATTATAAAGAAATAATAACTTAATACAAGTGACAAATAACACGATTACATTCTCATAGAGCATCATACGTCATTTGGAGGAAAATTAGCTTACAATAAATATGTTGAATTACTTAAAACTGTTTTTTTTTTAAATGACAAAACAGGTACTAGACCCTTTTACTTTAGTAGCTTGATGTGTTCGGAAAAAACACATTTCGGAACGTGGGACCGAGTGGTGCCAAATAATAAGTTATCCCCTAATAAATAAAACCTCCCTAAATAAATATCCACCGGACGGATCGTATATCCCTTAGAATTAGGAAAAACAATAAATTAGTTAAGTAATTGATAGTTGCTAGGAAATAAGTTAGAGACAGACAAAAAAAATTAGCAACGGCCACCCGTACCTCGAAGCATCTGTCAAAAGGGCATCAAATAGCAGGATTTATTGTCTTCCGAAAGCTGCACATGTTAAAAAAGAACGGCCAAGCATAAAGGTACCTAATGTAGGTACTTGGTTTATATTCCCCGCCCGTTCGAGACATATTAGAAAAAATATATTTTCAAGGAGAACGATTACTTTACTTGTAACCACTGAAATTAATTAAATGATGTACTGATTGGGCGCTTTTAACTATAAATTTTAAATAAATAAAAAATATGTATTATCATCCTTAATGGGGGAGAAGCTTAAGAAAAATAAAATAATAAAATACCTAACTATAAAGATATAGGATCAATACCTAGGTACTTAAGATTACTTTTATAACTAACTACTTAACATATGGACTTGTAATCGATTGTTATCTAAGCTGAATTACTTATTATTACTTACTATTATTACTTAGTACACAGAATAATGTTTTGTACAATTTTATACCTACTTGTATAAGTAGTCTAATTTTAATCGATTAATTAGCGTCATATAGATTATGGACCTAGGGTACTTTAAAATAGGTAGGTACTTGTAGCACGAGACAAGTAAACGGAATAAAAAAACAAAGGGGCGGAGCCATGGGTACCTGCCCTCACCAGATCAAGGGTAGTAACCAATCGTTCCGTGGACCAATAAACCATGGCTTTCGGCTGGACTAAGGAGGCGTGACCTGAACCAGGGGAGCTGGTAGGCCAGAACTGGAGATCCACTTTTGGAGGGAGGTGCTACATGTGAGGGGAAGAATCAGACAGCGAGGAGCAACAGACGGAGAGTTGCACTCGGGGAAGGAAGACGGAGAGTGGCACTCGGGGAAGAAAGTCGTGGAGTTGCATTCGGGGAAGGAAGTCGAAGGCCGCCCTCGCAACCGCTGAAGAAGAGTCGCGAAGACGCGCAACATAAACGTCGGAGTCTAGAAGAACAAGTACGGGCAGTACATTAGTGAAGAAAGAGAACCCGAAAGAAAATAGTACCCGCAAGCATTGAATAAAGAAGAATTAAATTAACTTCAATATCGACGATAACTAAATATTAGTGGTGAAAGCGAACGAAAATTCAGAACAAAAAAAATAAGTGAAAAATAAGTAAGTAATAAGACAAAGTGATCCCGCGAAATACGCGAAGTGAGAGACCCGTTCGTTAGACGGAACGAACAGTGAGTGAATAAAGAGACATTACGAGTGATTACGCGAAGACGTTGAGAGTGTACGGAGTTCCAGGAGTGCCAGGACACGGAGGTGTCCACATCTCTTCTCAACCGCGGAAGAAGAGGCACCGCGTCAGTCGAAAGCACCCAGCGTCGGCGTCGAGAATCCCAGAGCGTCGCTTTTAAGCGCGCCCACAACTCATATCTGGCTCCTCACCGAACCCGCAGTCCGCTAGGTCCAGTCAGGTTAATTTTAAGTTTATTATTAAGTAGTTAAGGTATTCAATTTTACGTAGAATATAGTCTATTATATTAACTCTCGCCTTTTTATTATCTGTCCTTTCCCTCTCAGAATTAAATTGACTGAAGGAATAATTAACTATTAAATTAATTAACACATGAATTAGAGTGACGTTTAACATGTATTAATATTGGTCACATGACCTGGCGCCCAACATTAATTAATTAATTGAAAAAAAAAAATAAAAAGAATAATTAGGTAACAAAGGTACAAGGAGTATGTTCTGGAGCCTGAGCTGAGTCGGAGGAAGGGTAAGTACATTAATAATATAAAAAAAATAATCAAACCGACGAGTAATTCTTTTTTTAATGTACTTTCGAGGGTGTTAAGCTTTTTGAAATGTTCAATTTTTAAATTGAATAAAACAATATCTCTAAGTTCATTTAATATTTCCATACTCTTGTCCATAGTATGGTTCGCAATCACGTTCAGTTCTGCCATGAATAATTTTATTAAGCAATATATGACGTCGATCTCTGGAATATTTGTCGAGCGTATACAAATCATACCGTTCCAAGAGATAACGACAGTCAATGATATGGTTTAGGATCTGAAAGCCTAGAACAGTGATTCCCAAAGTGGTCTATATCGACCCCCAGGGGTCTATGACAACCTGCAAGGGGTCTACGTCAGCGAAAAAAAAAAATGGCGGTCCATGAAATGAAAATGGGGGTCCATGATAGTGAATCTCAGCATACACTGATAGTACCTGTTTATTTACATTATACTATCTTATAATATAAAGACATATACATTACAATTTGACATCTCAACAGAGACGAGAAGTTTGGAAGGGATTATGGATATTAGGCGTTTACAGGGCTTATGACCTGTCATTGGCTGGGTTAAGTGGCCACTTGATGTATTACAACTTTCCCCATTTTCACCTAGTATTAGTACCTTTGAAGTAAAAAAGAAACAGACTGGAGATCATTAGCCGAGGAGATTTAAGATTAAACCTCACAAAATTGACGCCAAATGTTGATAATTTATTTATTAAAGCATCAGGTTCATCCTTCCCACTAAAACATTTACTTATTGCTTAGTTTATTTTACGTTACGTTTATTTTATATATATAACAGATACAAAATTTATTTTGAGTAGTTTTAAATTTTAAATTCAATTAATAAATGTAAAAACTTAACATGTGTTTTTACTTTAAGTTTTTAACACTAAACTTCGCTACAGTTAAATTTTTCAAAAAGAAATATCAGGTAAGTGGGGGGTCTACAAAAAACCGAAAAACATGGAAAGGGGTCTACGACACAAAAAGTTTGGGAACCTCTGGCCTAGAGTCATCAATACATTATCAAACTTTGCGAGGAGGTCTCTTCTAGTAGATCCTCGTAATGTATAAATTTTGGGTATGTACAAATGTACATTCTCCGTACATTCTCATCCGTACATTCTCATGTAAACGTATCTCATATCTCAGGAGCGATGTTCGGACAGAAAAGTTAATTTTAATAACCGAAAATGCTTCAATTAGAGATGGTGAGAATTGGATTTAATTTGGAGTAGGGTCACTGAAATTTAATTGGTTGGCAAAATAAAACTAGGTGTTTTTTTTTTAAATCTATAATGTTTGTATGTAATTTTCATACATAGGTATTTTAATTTATGGATCAATCAAATCTTCTAAAGGCACATTAGAGAAAACTTTTTGTATATTTTCTACAATTGTGTTTGTGAAGACGGATATCAGCGGTTCTGCAAGTTGGTCGCTTATATCTTTCCAGTTCTCATTTGCAAAACGTAACACAGCATCAGCTAAAAAATATGGAAAATAATCAATAATAATCAATAGTAGTATTTTTTTATCTCCGGAATGTTAATGGTACTGTAAAATGTTAATGACACTGATTTTAAAGCTTGTACGTCAAATTTTGTTGATTTTATTGACTGTATTCGTGTTTTTTTTTTTATGTTTACGTATGGGAATAAAGAAAGAAAAAAAAGTATTTCAATACGGAGACACTGAGGGATCGTAAGGGTGGCGGCATCGTGATTTTCTTTTGACTTGATCGATGCTGTCGCCCTCTTGACTTCACTTGGAAACTTTGACCCTGCAATTTGCTTATGCATTTGCAACAACAAAAATTTAAAGTCCTACATAAATAATGATAACTTACATGGCCAATAAAAACTACGTTATTTAATTTTTTATGTTATGAAAAATACCGCATTTGTTTTTAATTTTTAATTATCAACGTTAGCGCCCTGTACTTTTAAACTTTCTAAAAAAAATGTTTTATTCAAAATTAAATTTCATTTCTGAATGATGTTGTTATTTGAAAAATCTTTAAAGAAAAGGCTATACAAAATGTATGGTTTTACTTACATAATTCCGTATTTCCATTAAAGAGATTAGAAAACTGGAATTCAACCTTTTAGGAGAAAATGAAACTTTGTGCTTTACGATTTTCCAGTAGCTTTTACCATCTTTTCCTTTGACAATATCGTATTTAATTTTGTAAATATATTAAACATCAGCTGTAAATAAAGAAAAAAGTACATACATAATTAGTTATGAATTGACGATAATTGTACATCATATGTCAATTATCAATGAATTAAGTAATTGTCAACAAAGTCAACGTGTAAATATAAATATTTAAATTTATCGAATCAAAATGCGGCCTCCGTAGTGTAATGGGTAAGACGCTAGACTCAGGATACGGAGGTTTCGGGTTTGATTGTCGACAAAAACTCAATAATCTAACGTAATTTTTCTCAAGCCTGGGCGTCTGTAATGTTATCTTTATCGGTTGTTGGGTCTTCTGGCACGTTGAGGTGGTTTAATGAATAATAATACATAATAAAACAATTAATGAATATAAATAAAAGTTTTGCAACAAAAAAAATGCCCAACTGGAAGGTCATGTTTACAAGCGGCGAGCGACTATAGTTAAAACAGAGAATCATCATCATCATCATACCATATCCGCTCCCTATGTAGAGGATATGGATTTCCCACAAACTGCCTCTCTAAGCCAAGCGATCGGCCGCCAGTTCCCGCGCATCCTCCCAGGTAAAGTCCACGTCCCGCAGTTCTGATGCAAACTTCCGACGGATTACAGTGAAAGCCCCACCCTTTCCCTAGACTGTTTTAAAGACTATTGAGTCTTTTTTCAGTCCAGCACTATTCTACCGATTTTTTAAAGCTAATCCGCGAAATTTAATAGATTCAGTTTTAACTGGAAAAACGCGGAAGAAAAGAAGGTTAAATACGTGACCAAATGCTTTTCATTGCCCCTATCACTGTCTCGGCTCTAAGATTGTCATAAACACATTCACCCCAACCTGCTCAAGGAGCTGGCCCAAATTTACAGTGATAGGGATATTAGTAATTTTACCCCTTTTTTAGTAGTTAGTTAGTTAGGCAAGCATGCCTTAGGCTCTCGCGATAGCCCAGTCAAATTAGGTTTTTTGCCTTAACTAATTCGGATTTTTTTAATTCTTTTTTTATGTTGTTCAGTGATGTCCAGGGAAGGTTGCATCAAAAGTCCGGGTGAATAGGAGGTGAGCTTAAGTCAGGATTTTCAAAAAACTAGAAAAAAATTAGAATTTTGAGTGTTCTATTACTTTTTTTACAACTTTTTTTGATTGGGTTAAGCGTTTTTGAGTTTTTTTGAAAAAACAAAAAAAAAACAATTTTTTTCTAGTTTTTTGAAAATCCTTACTTAAGCTCACCTCCTATTCATCCGGACTTTTGATGCAACCTTCCCTGGACAACATAAAAAAAGAATAAAAAAAATCCGAATTAGTTAAGGCAAACGCTTAGTTTTGGGGTAAATAGACTGGGCTACGAGGCATCCGTAGTATATGGCCAGCCGAAACGCTTACGCCAGATGACAGTAGATTCCAAGATTTTACAAGATGATACTCAAGAAGAGAGAACATATTTTTATTTCTCCATTCCTGTTTTTGCTATTGCCGCTCACCGCTCGTGAACGTGGCTTTCTGTTAGGATTTGAATTTGATCGAACGTACTTAGTTTGATTGTACTCTTTCCTTTCCTGTGACCGGAAGAATAAGGAGACGTCCGTCTGCTAAATAATCAGAATCCATCTGTCCAGATCCTGTCGCGTAGATAATCAACTTTTTCTTGTTTTGATCTAATCTGTAACAAAAAGAAAATATCGTGACAGAAAAAATATGGATACATGTACAGGTACTCGTTTTACTGGGTTATGATCTGCCTTTAAAAAAAAAAATTTTTGTAGTCAATTAACAGGCTAATAAAAGCCTTAATAAATTGACATTTAATGCGTAAATTAAGAAATTGAGAGATAAAATACAAGCATGATCTAGATTTTAGGAAGACATAGGATTGCAGCCAGTTTGGGTAGGGAGTAAGGATAAAATTGATTTGCTCTTAAATAATTGTTTCTGCGGCACAAAAACATCAACATCATTATGTGGGGAAATTTTGTTGTAACTCCTAATGAGCCTTTGGTTGTGTTAAGCAGCCAATTAACATTAATTTCTTTATTTTGGCTTATGTCTGATATCCATTTTTTTCAAATAGTTTTATAATTGATGCTAAAAAATATTTTATTAGACAGTTTTAATGATAAAAAAACAGAAGTAGAATTGAAGATATAGACGAAATCCACCAAAAACTCAAAATCGACGATTTGTGGGTTACGATATTATACGTAGGAGGCGTCGATATTTATTTTATTAGGATTTTAATGTCAAATTGACGCACAAATATTGATGAAATTAACATGATTTAAAACAAAATTTCAACATAATTTCAAACTAAACCTTCATAGTTTTTAGAATATATTTCTGGAGTAAAAAAATATGTTTTCATTAAAAAGTTTTCTTTTTTAATTCTTACTTGACGTCATCTACTACGGTCGTCGGTAAGCCGAAAATTTTGTTTTTGGTAAAATGGAAGTTCAGCACAGGATCTGTGCTCCTGATGTCAGGAATCTTCATGGGGTTCATGGTTAGTAGTCCAAGTTCAGGAATCGGCTTGTTGAGGAGCGGAATAAATTTATTTGCTGCATCCTTGATGCAGGAGTTAAGACCCGGATCCGAGAGACTACATTTGTTTATCCTCTCGCTGAAACACACAATTTTTGTATACGTATAATATGTAACCAGTAATAATAATTCTAGTAGTTCTGACTCATACTTGGACATTAACATAAGTAATGCTTAAATTAATGTCTAAGAATATGTCTTAAGACTCATGTTAATACTTTTTGTTTGTATGAAACAAATACATTAATAAATAAAAGATAATTAAATTGTCTTTGTTATTTTATTATAGGGGTACAAGAGAATAGATATTAAAAGGGCATAATGTTTTCATATGGGCAAACCTGCTATCTGTAGTAGAATTAATTATGCAGAAGGAAATACAAACAGTAATGTTATTTTTATATAACTACGAGGTCGAATAAGATAAAACAATTTTCTAAGTAGGTTTTTTTTGTACTTAAATTAAAATACAAAGCTTGTTTTACAGTCATAGCTGAGATCATAAAAAAAACACGTAAAAGTTTTTAAATATTATGTATTTTTGTAATCTAACCAGGCCCAAAAGGGCATAAATACAAAATTGAAAAAATTTATGAAACACAATGATGGAGTGAAAACAATGAAATAAAATATCAAATAAATGAAATTATAAAACACCTTTCTTTCTAAGATGTTTTAACCCTTAGCTTTTAGTTTTTTTAAAAAAAAAACATAATTTCCAAAATGTTTTTTTTTCTGTTTCTTTTTTTTCTCTCTCGTATAGGATGTGACACATGGTGTTACAGACACAGGGAAAGGGTCAACAAAGTACAATACATTTCTTAAAACTAAATTGTAAATGAATTAGAAGGTATTACTCTAAAACAATACGCTTTGACTAATATTCTTTTTGTTATTTTTAATAAATAAAAAAATAAAATAGTCATGCTTACGTAATGATGCTCCATGTAAACTAACAAATAATAAACCAAGTACAAAAGTTCTGAGAAAATTTCTTACTAGCGTCATGTTAGAAGCTAATCTGACTGCCGAATTCTCAAAAATTCCGCCAAAGATTAAATATATACATCCAAATCTTACAAAAAATTGTACCTGCTTTTGAGTTCTTATAAAAACTTAATGGATATACTTCACGGATAAAAAGAGCGATGAAAAAAGCAATCTGTACAAAATCATTAACTTTTTTGCGAATCGTCAAAATTGATACGTGTGTATATTCTTCATTTACTGGTAGTAACATCATAATTACACCCACAATAAACACTAAAAAAATTCAAAAGGTACCCACAAACCTATACACGGTGTAACAAAACTCGATCTACAAGCGAAAAACCAGTGAATCTACATAATATTTTGGAGTCGATTTTGTAGAATAAAATTTTTGATTTGACCCATAGTTTTCGAGAAAATTGATTTCTTTTTCAATAAATTTTTGCAAACTGTTACCAAATATCATACATTAAGTCAAATCAATACTATCCATAAAGAAAACAAAATCAAAAACAGCATTTTAATATGAATTTGTCCTATTATTCTTAATCGGCGCGGCTATGAAGACTATGTCACAGAATAGTCTCATTTATAAGGGCATCAAAATGTATGAGGAAATGCGAGATGAATTAAAAAATTAACAAAATTTAAAGTTATTTAGGGCTAAGTGTAAAAAATATATATGTGAGAAATATTAGTGTAGATATTATATCATGGCTAAATTGAATTAATAATAATGATAGGATAAGAATAGTAAGGAAAAAATAAATTAAGTGTAATGTAAAATATATTGGTCTATGTAAAAAATTATATATATACTAAATAAATATAATAATAATAAAAATAAAAAAAGATTCAAAAGTCACGTTACACATTTGACTCCAAATATGATGTAGATTCACCAGTTTTCTGGTTGTACATCGAGTTTTGTTACACCATGTATAAGACGTTTATTTAATCTCTAATGTCAAACCTAGTTGGATATAAAAGGTTATCTTGTGTCTTTGTTTACATTTTTCATGTACCTTTAATGTAGTGTAGGTTTTTTACAATTCTAAAAATAAAGAAACGTACCTAATGAAGATTTTTATGTATAGATTTTCGCATATTTCACGCATCTAATGGTTTATGAAGAAAACATGATTTTCGCTTTACTGCCAGCCCAAGCTTAAATGCTCGCTTTAATATTTGCAAAATGTTAATTTGTCCGAGAAAGACACGGCATGATGAGTACAGCATCGACGTGCGTGCATGAGATGTATAAATGTGGAGGAAGCAAGGGAAGTGTGCCAGAGGAGAGTGGCGTTCTATCCTCTCTGTCTATCGCCTATCCCTTCGGAGAAATGGCGTGATGGTTAGTTGGTTAGTTAAATTAGTGAAAAAATATTGTTTACAAAAAATACATAATAAATACACAAAATACAATATTATAAATAAACAAAAATCCCACAAAGGCATATCATTTTTGTGGCTATACAAAGTATGTTGATTGTGAATTTCCTTACACTCTTTAAAGCAACATTTTAAAATTGAATGTAGGAAAAATAAAGAAGAAAAAGATAGTAATATAACAGAAAAGGTGGTGGCCCAGTGGGTAGCGTCGCGGTTTCTGAGTCCAGAGATTGTCGGTTCGAATCCCCACTTCGACACGACTCGATTCCTATTTTCAAGCACAAACTGCTCAGGTTTTATTGCAAATAGTATTTACGAATTGAAATATGTGCAAATATCATAATATTGCATAGAGTTCTTTAAAAAAAAAACCGCATGTGTGCAGTTCACACCAGGTAGAAGTGAAACCTTAATAAAACTAAGCTGAGAGAGAATGAGATAAATGCAGTATCAGGAGTGGGATAATTATAGGATTTATTTATTATAAATATTGGTACCCAGTTGATAATTTTTTAAATTTTATTATTCATGATCCATGTCTTCAATTTCTACAAGTGATACGAGCGGCTTATGATAACTAAAGTATGAGACAAAAGTTTTTGTTTCGATTTTAGCAATATACTATCTGTGAAATACCGCGTCAATTACTGTTTTTGATCGCGTTGTCGATTCGGTGCGACTACTGCACATTTTTAAATTGAATTTGTTGTCAAGGAATTCAATCAAAGACAGCGCTGTATCCAGTGCAAAATTAACATTAAAATCGCCAGTTAAAATCATTGGAATTTTATCGTAATCTTTATGAAGGATCCGCGATACTTCTGGTGTGTATTTTATTAAGTTCTCGTGGATAAATTGTACGAAGCACCGCACAAAGAGAAGACGAAGATAATAGGAAACGCTATACAACTGTGTTCTATCTCATTCTCTCGCAGGCTAAATCCCATAGATCTATGTGTTTGTCTCTTTTTAGTGTCCCTTTTTCGTTTCATAGAGTTTCAAATCACTCCCAACGATTCTAAAGAAGTTTTCACTTCAAAAATAATAATAATAAAATAAAAAATATATTACGTATAAGATGTATGAACATATTTTTTTAGGAATAAGAATATTTCAAATAAATATCTCTCCCAGAATTCGACGGGAATCAAATATGCTTCTTATCCTTCATAGAGAGAAGGCTAGAACAGCGATCAGCGGGCTAGGAACGCTAATCATATCCGCGGACTTGTTTTTATATGAATTCTGGCCTGTTTTTGCCCACTAACGCATAGACTGCTTCTGCTAGCTTTGCTTGTTCTGTTTTGAAACACTCGAGGCCCGCGAGTTCGACCTATTGGTCAGTGGCCATTATTTATGAAATACCAAAATCGGCTTCGTTTTCGCAGATGTACCCGTTTTTGGTCGCAATGTAACGAAAATTAATGCGCTTTGATCTACAAGGTATTATCTATGTATGACTGATCTTTTTAACGTCATGTAATAAAATGATCTCTTGAGTTTCCACTATAGTAATAGTAATCGTTTTTACACGCGCCATCTCGTGAAAATGTCGTGCATAAATTTCCTTGAAACTAGTCATAAACATGACCAAGAAGGAAAATTATCATTACACTAGCAAATTTGCGCAATTAAAACTGTTACCTCCATTTGATGTATCAACTACATTATATTAAGATAATATATTATATCAATAGATGTCGTCATTATACTCATAATCTGCTCACATTTCAATTTAATTTATAACAAAAAATATAATTCAACTTGTTTTATTATTTTAGCAAAAAATAAAATAATAGGTACCTACCTACATTAAATATTTATCTGTTATAAATGACTCCCAATCGCATAACTAATTTCAGTTTTTTTTTCAGATATTACATGAAGGCAAGATGATCAGTTTTACGCTTCAGCGCCAGCCCAAGGTGACATATTTTTGTGTGAAAATCACATTCTAATATTTATATTGACCCCCATCGGAATCGAACCTGCGACCTAATGCGTTGCAGCCTAACGTTACCGCTACACCACGAAGCAAGGAAAATCACAAAAGACCAAATCAAACAAATTTTGTAAAAAGTTTCGTTTATCGATTAGCAATGTAGTTAAACACAATAAAATTAACAGTAAAAATTCTCAATACTGAATATAAGAACAAAGTGGATCTGTCCAAATAATATTGTTTTAGGACAAAGACTTGGACACGGTCAAAATATAATTAAAAATATCAATGCGTGGTTAGGCAAAAAACTGATGTGATTAATTAAATTATTTATAAACAATATATTATGATTCATAAATTAACTTGGAATCCTTTTTTAGGGGGCGAACATGTCATCTACGGGAACGGCAGCGAAGAAAGTGTTAATTATATTGACAATTCCCTTAGCTCCGGTGGTCATCATTCCAGGGCCAAGATCATTAAAGATCTCTCTCCAGTTCGCATTTACAATTTTGTGTGTAGTATCAGCTGAAAAGACAAAAAGTATTAAAATAAATATCGGGTACATTTGACCGAAGATACACAGATTTGACTGAGTCGTCGAATATTCGTCGTTCGAAATTTTGCTTATTTGGTTCCAACATTTCGGTTTTATGAAAATAGTAATTTTAATCCTTTTTCTACAATGTTGCCATATCCGTACCTAATGGTGCACACGGCACTGCATTAGTACACCAAGCGCAGTGAATCTTAATAATTTGTTACATTAAAGAAAATGATCAGTTTCACGCTTCAGAAAATCAACTTCAAATACCTGCGTACTAATTATACACCGTGTCCCACGATGAGACCGCGAAACTCCAGAGGGTGATTATTCATGATATTCTGAGAAAAAAATCAACTCAATACTAATTTCTTAAAAAAATAATTAAAATATGAATAAAAATTCACGCGTGTAATAACCGTCAATTTTTGAACTGGCTCACACCACGCAACCTGCACAATAAGCGCGAAGAAATCACATATTTTTTGAAACTTAAACTAAAGATTCAGATATGAAATTCGAATTTTGAATGTCCGTACAAGGCGTACCAGAGCGGACCCCCACTCCTCCCCGCCCACCGCCACCCCGCCGCCGCTAGCACTTCAAACAGAAGCCAGTATTACACACGTCGCTTTTTATGAATACTTTTTTAAAATTAATTATTGGAAATGCCCGGATCAAAAAACTTTATAAGGATTTTTTTCTCAGAATACCATGAACAATCACCCTCCGGAGTTTCGCGGTCTCATCGTGGGACACGGTGTATATCGACACCTTCGGGAATTAAACCAACAATCTCATGCATGGTAGCCTAGCGTGCTATCCGTTACATTCGACGCGGAATAACACAATGAACACAACATGACTGCTATAGTATGAAAGAAATTATAAAAAAATTAAGTTAATTTTTGTGATTTCTTGTGAACGACAAGTTAACAGGAATTTTTTGATGTTTTATAAGAGTAATTGATATTTTATAAGAACTACCTATAATTTGGTCATCTTTCTGCTAAAAAAAAGAATGCAGGAATTTTTAATAACGAACTCGAAATTTTCGACAAATTATTATTAGTTTCCTAATAAATCATTCGGCGCTCGGCGGCGTTCCGATACTTATATCAGGACGCCGAACGATATTATCAGGACGCTGAGTAATATATCAGTACGCTGAGTTTTATTATTATGACGCTTCAAATTTATCGGGAATTTTTTTTTTATTTACTGCTTTTTAGTTTTATTTTTACCATATTTTTTTCTCAATGCACTTACAAATCTTTTCGTTTCCGTTGAAGAGGTTTTTCAAATGGAACTGAACCTTTCCAGCTTCGTAGGTATATTCATGTCTTGTTATTTTCCAGTGATCCTTTCCATCTGGTCCCTTGAATATTTCGTAGTTCATTATGAAGTCATAATTTAGTTTAGCTGCAATATAGAAAATTAAAATGTTAAAGTTTTAATCCGTCTCCTTTTCATATACTTACTCGTAATATCCTATTACTATTTCTACATTACTACTACTACTCTCTCTTATCCGTATCAAATGGTGCATGGGGCACTGCATTGGTACATCAAGTGCAGTGAATCTTGATAATTTGTGACATGCTGATGATCAGTCTTAAGCTTCAATGCCAGTCCAAGTCATCACATTTAAAAAAAAATTACGTGAAAATCACATTCAAATAAATATTCCATATTTACCTCCATCGGGAATCGAACCCGCGACCTCATGCATGGCAGCCCAACGCTCTTCCGCTACACCACGAGACGGACATCACCACAATATATTTTCCCTTAGCCGCACGTAATGATGCGTAGATGGTACATCTGTCCTAATCTTAAAACCTCAAAATCTAAGCCGTATTTTAAATTAAACGTCCTACGTATCTACTTCGTAAATTGTAAGTATTATTCCAGCGATTCATCGTCCTTTTCTTTCCAGTCATGTACTGCGATCACCAACGTATCTACATAAATATATATATCGAAGTTGTGACACGTAGATGCTTAGATAGTTATAATTTACCGATTACCGTCATAAACGTGAAATAAATGCTATATGTGTAGGTATCTGAGACAGACAGGTTGATAATCGCAGCGCTGGTCGAGAGCCCTTTTGTTTTTTTCTGTCAATCCTCGTAAGAATATCCGTCTCCAGGCCATCTTACCAAAACATCAACATTCAAGGAAAAAGTTACTAAGCGATATAATATCTGCGAAGGAAAATGATACCAAGCGGCATAGTAATATGATGTCACTTGGTAAAATTTTCCTTTGCACATGTTATGTCGCTAAGTAACTTTTTCCTTTCCACCGTCGAATATGGATTCCACAAACTGTCTAAGCTAAGCGATTCCTTGCATGTTCCACAGTCGCGTCCACGTTCCGTAGTTCTAACATAAAACTGCCAACGAATTGTCAGCAGTGAACGTCCAGGACGCCAGGAACCTGATACTGATCTGAACCACCTCTAGACAGACAAAAGAACGGTAGGAATATTAAAGTGCCGTCCGATCACTAAAGTGCACGAACCAAAATGTCTAGAGACAACATGTTTCTTTGCAGTTGGCGGCCTTTAAATGATATGACGGCAGTAAATATTATGTAGGTAGATAGTTTCTTACTGAAATCAATATTTGCATCTCCCTGTCCCTTGACGGGTAAAACTAAAACTTGTCCATCAATCCTGTATTGTCCTGTAATTGCTCCATCTTTCGTAAAATTCAGATGAATTAGTTTTTTCTGAAAATCAATCCTGAAAAAAGAAAAGTTCACCAAATAAATTCACGCATAAAGATTTTCACGTGGACAACACAATGTACAAGACAAATTTCTGAAGATATGAAGTGAGCAAACAATAGTATCCAAAGTGATTATGTTATGTCATGTGTATGTTGCGTTGTGGTATGTGAGTGGAGTGTGGTGTACGTGATGGGAAATCTGAATATTTAAGCGCAGGAGGCAATATGTAGGTTATAATAAGTTTGCGCTACTCAGCCTTCGCTTATAGCAGAGAGGCGAGTCGCTAAACGGGTCCAAGTCGTGAACCCCCTCAAACTTTGAAAAACAAGTACTAATACTAATTCTAATAATAATAATTTTTCTTTAGGTAGGTACCCTTACCCCATAAAATTGATTATGGCATCCTTCAATCCAATGCTTTTGGTATTTGTGAAGGAGATTTTGAGCGAAGGTTGGTCGGAGCTTACGTTACCAAGTAAAAGAGGATCCAAAGAGGGAATTTTCAGTTCTGGAACTCCATTAGCCAGGTACTGGAGGGAGTTCTGGGTGGCAGTACGAAGGCAATTATTTAATGTAGGAGATGAGATACTGCATGGCTTTATAAAGGCGGCTGAAACAAAAAAACACAGTAGGGAAATATCACGTATTACGAAAACCGATGAAAATATGTAAAATACACAAAATTCTAGCAGCAAAACAACATAACAGACGCAATCAGTGAAACAGTCTAAGAAAAAAAAATTAAACCCATTTTACGAATTGTTAAAGACAATGCGAACAAGAATGTTTAAAAACCTGCACAATAGGAAAATATCACGTATTACAAAAACCGATGAAAATATATCAAATTGATTAAGAAATATTACTGCTGTTTCAAACAGATTAAGAAATATTACACACCTAAATGTTTCAACGCCACAGTTTGATAATGCCCTTACAAGGCGAAACAATTGTCACTAACTTAATAAAATCACGTAGAACCAAAAAAAATCGTTTTTTGATTTTAACATAAAATATCATGGAGTTCTACAAAATAAATGCCATATCAATCAATAATATTACTAATATTATTATTAATTTAAAAATCAATATAGATGTTGTAAAACAATGTTATCATTCATATTTCAAAACAAAATTGTTAAAAAATACCCTTTCACAAAAACACCACACGTCGTGGCCCCCGTGACGTCATAATTCGGTCTTGCTCCTATGTTTCACCTTTTTAGTTTCATAGTAAACGCCAATGGCAAAATGAATAGTGACATAAAAGGGGCGTAGCCAACGCGGACTAGTGCTTTCACGGTAATTTGAAATTGAAAACTTCAAATTAATTTTTAACCTACTAAAAATTTCTTATGACTAATAAATTTTAATTTTTGTAAAAAAAAAAAAAAAACCTTAGTTTTTCCTATAATTTACTGTTTGTCGCTTACGTTGTTTTGCCGATTGTGGGACGATATTATACGTCGCTAAAATTCAAATGAAAAATTCGACTTTAGTAAACCAGAATGGAAAAATCTAGCAGAAAAGGGTTAGTATTGAAGCGACTGTTTTTTTCCGTTTAAATTACTTATTGATTTATGTGAGCTCACTCATTGTGAGTTTTTTTTATTGATATAATAATATATGGTAAGAAGATTAAATTTATGCGTTCTTAGATTTCATTATACAATAATTATTTATGATTCGAAAATACGTCATAAAAGTGTTCTTATTGACGTAAACATAAATACATGGTGTAAAAAAACTCGATGTACAAGCGGGAAACCAGTGAATCGGCATAATATTTGAAGTCGATTTTGTGGAATAAATAATTTTGATTTGACGCAAAGTTTTGGAGAAAATTAAGTACGAAGTTGATTTTTTTTTTCAATAAACTTTAGCAAATGTTATATCAAATATCATGTATTTAGTCAAATGAATACTGTCTTTAAATAAAATAAAATAAAAAACAGCATTTTAATATGATTTTTGGCTATTTTACTTAATCTGCGGTACTAATGAAAGCTTTTATGGGAAGAAAAAATATTTTTTTTTCACACTCAGATTAAAAACTCATATTACACATTCGACTCCAAATATGATGTAGATTCACCAGTTTTAGGGTTGTTATACGAGTTTTGTTACACCATGTATAAGTAAACGATTCTCCGAATAAGTTTTTTTCTCAATTAATTTTCAGAAATGTTTTTATTGAATAATAAATGAATAATAAAATACGCTAGTAACATAAAGAATACAGTAAAAAAAGGATGAAAAGTAATTTAGAAATTATGTTTTGATGATCATCATCGTCATCATACCACGTCGTAATACTATTATACCCGCAGCACTGACGTAAACTGCCAACGGATTGTCTTACAAAATAACGTCGTTACAGCTGCCTCCAGACCTTGTAAAATCTTGGCAATTTACTTTTTTGGAGAAGAAAAAAACTTTCATTCCGAGACATTAAATTGGACAGTTTAGGTTATTTAGGTTGAACTAATATATTTATATTTTACTTTACTTGGAAACTTTGGCCTTGCAATGTGCTTATTCATTTGCAACAACAAAAATTTAAAGTCCTGCATAAAATAGTGTGACTGACAGAGCGTCCCCAAGGCCCAAAGACTCTATAACAGTCGCGGATGGAGGTGGGATCGATCCTTCAGTCTAGATTATACTAGCGCCATTTATTATCCCATCAGGTTAATACACTTTCTATGGCTAAAAGTAATTATATAGCAACGAATTCAAGGTAAAAAACCCCTTAATTGTGTTCTTGTAAACCTTTTCCTCTATGGGTTTTTAAAAATAAATATAATATTTTCGTTCGTACCGTGCGAACTTTAAATAAATACATGGAGTAACAAAACTCGTAGTACAACCCGAAAACTGGTGAATCTATATCATATTTGGAGTCGAATGAGTAAAGTGTCTTTAATCCGAGTGAGATATTTTTTTTTCTTCTCATAAAGCTTTCATTAGTACAGCAGATTAAGTAAAATTGATTTTGTTTTATTTATGGAAAGTATTAGTTTGACTAAATGCATGATGTTTGGTAACAATTTGCAAATCTGTTTCCGCCTTGAATATGTAATTTGCCAATAATTTGGTCATTTATATACTGGAAATATTTTGTGTTTTTTAATATAATTATTTTGTACAATCATAACTGGACACTTTATTTATTTATATCCAGGATAGAGAAATATCTCGTGATTTTTGTATAATCTCGTGATCTCACTGGGAATTGAACCCGCAATCTCCACACCGAGTTTCTTGACGACAGTTGAAAATAAAGACAGTTAAATAATGAAATATTTTTATCTTACGCAGTTTACTGCAGTATCCTATTGACAGAATAAAACTAAGACTCACAAATAAAATATAACAATTGACTTTTCCATTCGCCATTTTGAAGACAAGTGAATTCAAAAGCAGAAATGAAATTAACTTCTTTATTATAAAATGTTAATTATTTATATGACGAGGAAAAATTATGCCCATTTCTTTGGTACGAGTACCTGCAGGTATGAAAAACTAATTTAGCATATTATTATACTTTGCTCAGCGCAATCATTCAGAGCGATTTCGACAAAAAAACTTTAATTTATTATTCATTCCAAGACAAGACTTATACGAAACATAATATTCTGCTAACTTTATTAATTTTGCTAATAAAATCATCATAAAATAATCATATCTAATTCCATAAACTGCCTCCAAGCATATCAAATATTTGTATTTGGATTTCATTTCCTAAATTTATTTGATCTTATTTGATTTTTATTTTATTGTTTCTTTCGTTCGATCTTACATTTTTGTTTAATTTAATTTAATGTGTGGACATCACTAGATCCCTCTAGGAGATCCTATCGCCAGTCAGCTCGCTCCTCCCACGTCAATCCGCATCCATCAGCTCCGCCGAGTACATCCGTAAGATGGTCATCGACGACGGTCTGCCAGTTTATACTCGGTCAAAAACAAAATGCGTTTTCTTAAACTCCTGCATTGTGCCGGTGCTCCTTTATGGATGTGAATCCTGGCACCCCACGAAAGCGCAGAATGATCGCTTGTTGAGTTTTGAGAACAAGTGTCTGAGAAGGATACTACGCATTAGGTGGTTTGAATTTATAACCAACGCTAAAGTTCGGAAACGGACGCAGCATCCTCCAATAACTGGAGTCGGGAGGTCGCGGCGGTGGACCTGGTTTGGGCATAATACACTCCGGATGCCTCGGGAAAGCCTGATCCGAGTTGCCTCTTTTTTACGCCCCTTCTTCTGAGAAATTAATGTTTGTAATTTAAAAGTACAGTAATGCTACATAGATACTATTGGCGCCAAAAGAGATGCAGGATATGATTCATTTACGTTAATTATTTCCATCGTGACACTAAAATGACGAGAATTAAGTGATCTTATCTAGACATTAACAAGCAGCTGTTAAATTATTGCGTATAATTATTTAATGCAAATTATATGGCCAACACGACACTGTGATCTTCTTTAGACGTGTATTATGTAGGCGAATTGAACAATCTTTGGCCGGCATTACTTTTTACTAATGACGTTATACATTTTTATCCTAGTTCTTTTGAAGATTACAAACAAAACATAAGATTGTGTCTAAATGCGAAAGCAGCCTCCGGAGTGTATTGTAAAATTAAGACTCTGGGTTCACAACACTGGTGGTTTTATTTTCGGTGAGATCGAGACTACCATGTCGCCGCCATTAATGGTGATGTTACTTAGTCATTCAATTTCGGTAGTAAACCCAAACGTCACTAGACGCCCATTTCCCGCCGAACTGTCAAATCGTTTATCTCTAACATTACTTATTCGATGAATTTGCTTCTCCAAAAATGTTAATCTTTTATGTCTTGTGGAATGCATAGACCTTGATAGATTCTACTCTACTTAGAAGCCAAAAATCCAATTCCGATTTTTGACAGTGACAGTTATCAGAATCGCTATCTTATCAGCAGATTCTACCTCTGTTGTCTTTTCTATAGGCAGTCGACCACAGATAAACATTAATTGTGGCAGCTATTTTTAAACGTTGCTAATCTGTACCTTGAATTGCGTTCTATGACGAGTTTTCCGTGATTTTCTCATCATCTCAGCAGATACGGACGAAAGCTCCCTTTTGGTCCACACCAGATGTATCCCGCCTGATCCCAACACAATATATGAATAATCAATTAAGAACAGTCAATGGTAGAAAATCCACTTGATGAAATATAACCCTTGTACATAATAAGCAAGGTAAAAAAAATATAATTTCCATTTTTAAAAAAGGCGTTGCTTCTCTTTTAATTCCAAAATACCAAAATTATTGAAATAAAATTATCTCTGCAGGTGAAAGTTTGTCAAAATTAGAGCATAATGCAAGCAGAGATAAGCATGATCGCGATATCAAGAAGTGTTTTAAGATGGTTGGGTCATGTGGAGCGAATGAATGAAGGAACGGCTAAAAGGATTCATAATGCTAGAGTATCTGGATGTAGAAATCGAGGAAGGCCGAGAAAGACATGATCGAGCACAACCAGTAGGTCTTGAAAGTGGTCATGTAAAAAGTCGGAATAATAGACGTGCGTGCATGAGAAGGTGTATGGATGTGGAGGAAGCATGGGAAGTGTGCCAGGACAGAATAGTGTGGCGTTCTATCCTCTCTGCCTACTCCTTTGGGGAAATGGCGTGATGGTTAGATAGTTAGTGTCCAATTTTACAATGTTGCCTTTAAAAAATATTAAAACACACAAGAATGAGAGATTTATCAACATTTAATTAAAAATAATAATATGGGTACAGAAGTTTTGAATGGAGCCAAAACGCATATAAAATAGGTTTGGATAATTTTTTTTTTTTTTTAATGCAAGTTTGATTCGATTTTATTGAATTATTTTGGAGATAGAGGTAGTAGTACATCGTAAGGAACTTTAGCGTAGAACCTGTTGATGATGTTGATGATTTTCTTCTGAACAACTTTTACTGAAGGCGGACCCATATCATCAATAAAAGCTCTCCAGTTTTCATTTAACACGCTGTTGAATATACGTGCTGAAAATAACATAGAAAAAATTTATTATACATTGCATTTAAAGAAACATTTTTATCCATGTCAATTTTGGGGTGATTTTTCTTCAAAACACCCCCCGTTTACCAGTGATATTGGCTTAGCTAAAAATATATGTATTAGGAAACAAAAGAAAACTTGCATTTTATATATCTGTCGTCCTATCACTAAAAGCCCGTTAACTACAAGGCTAGTATTAAATAAATATTGATCTTATCTTTAATGTAGATAAGGTCGATATTTCCGTAGTACCAGCTCTGCAGTTTACGGCCTTTTAGTGGTAGGATGGCAGTTATGACGGCCTATTTAAGTGTGTCAAAAAACCACAAATGATAAACGTACAAATAAAGTTTAGAAAACAAGGCAATGAGCTATTTATAAGAAGATTGAATGAGACATTTGATCATTGGCGTAATGGTTAAGACGCTGGACTCACGATACGGATGCTCTGGGTTCAAAAGCACAAAAATTAAAAGTGATTTTTGTCAAGCCTAGGTGTTGATGATATTGTTTCCCTCTGTTATTGGGCCTCCTGGCCTGTTGAGGTGGTTAAATAAATAAATACATTTAAATTTTGGCTACTTTCAGGTAGTCGAAATAACTAATATAGTATTTGTGGTTTTATAAATTACCCTAATATCTAGTGAAATTTCTGGAATACTTTCAAATAGTCAACTTAATTGAGCTGAAAAGATAAAAACATATACAAATGTAGGATTGCCTAAAATAAAATTATTTGGATCTTATTTATATTAAAGTTAGTTTAAATTAAAATAACCACTTTTACATGGAGTAACAAAACTCGTAATACAACCCGAAAGCTGGTGAATCTACATCATATTTGGAGTAGAATGTGTAGGTTAAATTTATTTGCACAATTTTAAAATTGCACAAATTCTTATAAAAATACAATTTTTTATCTTGTTTTCTTTATGGATAGTATTAATTTGACTAAATAAATTGTATTTGGTAACAATTTGTAAAAATTTATCTATAAAAATCAACTTCTCACTAGATTTTCTCGAAAACTATGGGTCAAACAAAAATATAAAAAAATCTACAAAACCGACTTCAAATATGACGTAGATTCACTGGTTTTCCGCTTGTACACCGAGTTTCGTTACATGGTGTATTTTTAATCAATAAAACTGTAATGAATAATGAATACCTTGTCAAGGATTTTATTAAGTGGATATTCGCTAATGAGCGGAATGAAGAAATTTGTTTAACGTTAACCTAGTCAATGACAGGTCATAAGCCCTATAAAAGCTTGAATATCCACACTGTCATACTTGGAAAAAACTTCTTCATATTTGTTAAATAAAAAAAATAATACTTAGTTCTTTGTCGTTTCCAAAAAGCCCATCCAGTTTGATGGCGAAATTTTTCAGTTCGTATTTATTATCAGCGTCTGTAATATATGCATGAATCTCGCCATCTTTTCCATTCTTTAGGATCCAATTCCAAGTAATGAGCATATCGAAACCAACTGAAAAGATAAAACCAAATGAGATATGAACACATTCAATATAGAAAATGTCGTGCACAGATTCTGAGTTAAAATGACGTAAAGACAAATGTTGATTTAGGGTAGATGAAAATAAGTTACTGATAGAAACATTAATTTCGTGATACTCCGTGCATTCTCCCAAGTCAAGTCCACGTCCCGCAGCTCTGACGATAACTGCTGATGAATTGTCAACAGTGGACAACCAGAACGCCGAGAACCTGATGCCTTGTAAAATAGGCAAGCATGTTTAAGGCTCTCGGGAGGCATACGTGGACTTGACTTGGGAGGATGCACGGGAACTGGCTGCCGAGCGCTTGGCTTGGAGGCAGTTTGTGGAATCCATATGCTCCACATAGAGAGCGAATATGGTATGACGATGATGTTAATTTGGGCGACTCTAGTTGGTTTGGGTGATGGAAACAATGACAATTATAATACATAAGCCGAGCCGAGACAGTGGTAGGGGCAATGAAAGCATTTGTTTGCGTACATAAAGTAAATTCATACGTATTTTTGTCACACTAACAATCAATCTTAAAATCGCGGTTGAGATTGTTGAAAAAAATCGGAGTTGTGTTGGACTGAAATAAGACTCAATAGTCTTTAAAACCGCTTTCATACCTGTGATTATTATGTGATTATTCTTACTGTAAATTTAAGCCGGTAGCGTGCTTTAAAATGTTGAACACTCAGTCATGATAAATAAAAGTTATTATAGTGAAGCATAGGATCTAAATAATGCACATACTCATTTTCAAACTAGATTTTCCCGAACCCTTTATTGGGAACGATACAAGCTGTCCATCCATTGTGAAATCGGCTGAAAATGATGCGTTTCCCAACATTCTGCATCTTCCAGTCTTGTTTTCAATATCTATGCTGAAATGTAATAATTAATCACCATTACATGAATACATTGAACAATTGTGTTGTACATCTAAAATCAATGTACGTTATTTGGATTTCATATTTTTTTCTGCAAGACCTTTAAAATCAATGGAAAAACATTAAAAATACCTACTGTATACATTTTAACATAATTATGTATATTGTTTATGAATACTGAACACTAAACGGAAGAGATATGCGCTAAGTGTTTTTGTGAATTTGGGCAAAATGTATGCGAATTTTTAAATATGCATGTTTAAGGCTCTCAGCAACATCCGACCGAATTGCTTCCGTTGGATGTCATATATTTTAGTGTACGAGAAAAATGTATTTTGTATACTTACTATAATTCAGACAAGAAAGAGTCTTTAATTCCTCTCATCACAGAGTTTTCATTCTTTATTTTGATTGAAGGATGCGTTACTTCGACACGTCCTAAATTCAAGGGGTCCAATGGAGGCACCCCTAATTCAGGCACTCCATCGGAAAAGCGTTTAAGGACCTTTCTTCCTTCTTTCACTAAACAGTCTCCTAGA
The DNA here is from genome assembly GCA_022494985.1 of Micrasema minimum. NCBI lineage: Eukaryota > Metazoa > Arthropoda > Insecta > Trichoptera > Brachycentridae > Micrasema > Micrasema minimum. The sequence continues at coordinate 198,299 of JAGVSP010000013.1, read as the reverse complement.
TTAGGATCATCTCTGTAACATGGCGTGATGTAAGATGCTGAAAAAAAAACATTGTTACTATTGTTATTTTAACTGATGATTTATGCAACACTTTTTTCAACAATTGAAAATCGTCGTTTTTTTAACAATGGTGCCTGTTCGGACGAAAAGTGTTTAAAGTACATATTGTACTTATAGTTTACTAAGGCCAAATTTCAAGCTCCTTATTATTTTTGCTTGGTCATAATTATGTAGACATTATTTGGTCCGAACGAAACTTTTTAGACATGATAAGTGCCATTAGACTCAACAGGAAGGTATTATGCCTGTATCACTGCAGAAAGTAGTGATATATTAAATTAAAACATGTACTTACGTAGATTCAGTGCTTGCGACGCTGTGACAATTCCGATAATACATGGTATCACGGACAAGTGCATTTTGTCACAAATATTCCGTGATATCCAATGTTTGGTGTTGATCCAAGGCGAATCCTTTGTAAACTAATCTTCTTGTCCAGCCGTGAGAACCTTTAATATGCAACTTGTTCCCGGGACAACAATGTCAAGTTTACTTACTTCATCTTAATCGATTCATTACAATATTCATTAAGCTCGCTTTAATGCCTTAGTAAGCATTTTATAACCGATTTAACCCAGTGCTAGAACTCTCCTGGAAGGCAGTTATGATCAAACATAGATACATTTACGTTCAGACCAGGTATATATTTCAATTTTGGGCTACTATCAAATAGCTTGATATAACTTTGACAGTAATTCGAATCTAGAGATTTTAATCCTCAGCGATTGTAACCATTAGACAAATTCCCATTTAATGAATTTATTTAGGACTGCCAAAAACTAAAAACTGGAAATTTTATTAATATTTTTTTTTTACTTAAATGATTTTTTAAAATTTATTGGCCTCCAAGTCCCCCGTTTTTTCAATGAAATTATATCAGTTTGACGCGATTTAAATAAAAAAATAGACCAGTAATATTTTTCTTTATTTGTGGATATGTCATCATCATCATCTCCGGCGCTACAACCCGTTGAGGGTCCTGGCCGCCTCCAAGAAACGTCTCCACTCGCGTCTGTCTCCGGCCACTTCCCTCCAATTGCTAATGCCCAAGGATGCAGTGTTCTTTTCCACGCAGTCCAACCACCTTAATTTAGGTCTCCCGATACTCCTTCGACCCATTGGTTTATGAATCAGGAGCCTCTTTAGGTGGTCGGATGTCCTCCATCCTTGTGACATGGCCTGCCCAGCGGAGTCTTCCTATCTTTATATGTCTTGTGATGGGAGGTTCCTCGTACAGGTCATACAACTCCTGGTTGTATCTGGAGCGCCATTCCCCATTTTCTTGAACAGCTCCGTATATTCGTCGTAGAATCTTCCTCTCGAAAATGTCCAAGATCCTTTCACTGTTTTTTGTTAAGGCCCAACACTCTGAGCCGTATGTTAGTACTGGCCTAATTAGGGTTTTGTACAGTGTGGACTTGGTCTTTCTCGAGAGGAGTCTAGACTTGAAGTGTCTCTGGAGACCAAAATAACATTTATTGGCCAGAGTCATTCTTCTGTCTATTTCCTGACTGATGTCGTTTTGAGCCGTTACAAGAGTTCCAAGGTAAACAAACTCCTTCACTGTTTCAAATGTATAGTTCTCAATCCTTAACGATTTGTGGATATGTAGATAAATAAAAAACAAATATTTGTTAAATGCCCAGCTTTTGTATATTAATGTATATATTATTATTTGTTTTCAAATAAAAATTTCTATTAGATAGCAAAAAGTTGTCTGCATCATGTAGTGCTTATTTGTTTCAAGTTTTTACGATAAGCTAAATAAAACGTAAATATTAAATAAAGCTAGCGTATCTGATTGACTGTCGCTGGCAAAGTCATCTGTATCAAGGTTTTTTCAAGAAAATTGTTATATTCAGTATGTACAAGTACGTACATGATACATACAAGCAAATATTATATGTCTTATTACTAAAACCGGTTTATTAATTCAATGAATGATATGCAAAATAGTACTGATAGGACAGGTATAAATTAATTGTAGTAATATGAGAAAATACTGATTATTGATAAATTAGATGATACATGAGAAAACAATGATACATAACAAACTATGAGTTCAGAACGTGTATTAGAAGATTTTAAATCATAGAAGTAATTTTGTATTGAATCTGCTTGATTTAAAAAAGAAAAACGAGCAATAATTTCTCTTTTCAGGTGCATTGAAAATAATATTAAAAAACTTTTTAAAGGTCGTAACTTAATAATTGACCAAGAATAGGCCGATGATGGTGGAGGGAGTAGATGATGGTGGATATAATGGGATAGCTGTAGTAATCAGTGCAAATATAATGGGATACTAAAATTAGGATGTGGACTAGTATGGGCCAATGCTATGGAATGCCGTTAATGTGTTACTAACATTAGGGCTCGCTTAGACTAGTAATACAACAATTTTCTCAGAAGCCGTCGTCTCTTCCTATCGCTCTAATAGGTATTAATATAATATAAAACGTTTTAAAAATCTACTCCTAAAATCTAAAATTACTAATGGCCAAGTCAATAGGGACTAAAAGACTTTAGATTCAGATTTATTCCGACATGATTTACTTAATATAATTTACGCGTGTATGTACCTTCATATAGGTAGATACTACGTAATCTAATTTAGACAATAGGTAGATATTTATGTCAAAGGTTATTATTTTATGGCCATATAACTACGTCAAACACGTCGTTGTAAATTTTATTGCATCACTAAAACAGATGAACTATCTTTTATTACACTATAAAACAGTATTATATCTTTTATTACTTTGCATATTAGGTAGGTATGTAGTACCAGCACTGCGATTTCTAACGTATCAACAAGTAGATATATCGCAGTTGTGTCACGTTTATGATGGTAATCGGAAAAATCATCACAGGGTCAACATAATATAACAATATTAAAAGGTAACGTTTTACGTAAAGATTGAATATTTTTCACAGTATTGGTTTTGCCCCTTTTAAAACATTGGTTTGGCCAAGGTGATGATAACTCTCTGGTGATAAAGTATTCGACTCCTATTCAAAATGTACGTTCTAACTTCATCGGATCACTTTTGTCACCCATCTTATTTAATCGTCTTGAAATATCGCTCCTCGCAATCAGCGCCAATCCTCGAACTAAACTTTGCTGCTCCTGGTGGTCCTTCATTGTCTTCTCCCGGTCCTGGTCCCGCTTGTTGGGATGATAAGTGATTGACTCCTCCTGCTTGGTGAGACTCCCGCTTCTGATAAGTTTTCTTTCCTACTGCCGGTCCTTGTTGGGACGATTATTACCGAAGAGTCTCAAAGGACGGAACAAAACATAAATAATGTTTTATATTAAAGTCACTCACTTTGTAAATTATTGTAAACACTTACAAATGAAATAAAACAACTTTGTTTCATGATTCACTTTATTTATGCAAAAATTGCTTACTATATTCAACGATATCTTGTCATCATCAAAGCTAAAAAACATTTTTTTAGCTCTGATGACACGTAATTAATGGTAATAAAAAGTATTTTCCTATAATATATGCGTTTTTATTATAAATAAAAGTTTTCCTCTAAAATTGACCTTCAAGAGCTATTTGTTTAAAATACGTCGGCAAAAATAACAATTTATCAGCTTATTTGATGAAACACTAGACAGATTTTTAACGGAGGTGGCGCGCCATCGCGGTACAAAAACATTCAACTACATTCACTACATACAACTAGATTCACATCCATGGAGGGATTAATTGTGCCCAAAACTAAAAATAAGTACGGGTTTTTACTTTACTTTACTTTACTTTAGAATATTTAATTCCAACAATATTTAATATGTTGCACCCTATGAATTTAAATCGTGTAATAATGTTAATAAAATTATTTCTATTCTAAGGGTTTGGTTGGAAGACAGAACTTCTTTATATTGATGCACCATAATTTATTATATATTGATTTACCATATGCATTATCTCTATTCCTTTTATCAGTGGCGGTTTTAGTGGTTCAAAACTGGGGGTTCATTTAAAAAAAAAAAAATTATACATATTTTTATAAATAAAAAAAAGAAAAATTTTTTTTTCATGTATTTTGTCTTAATATTGTAGTTTGTTAACTATGTAACTTTCTCTTTTAAAATTTTTTATTATTATTATTTTGTAATTTTTATTTTAAAAAAAAAGAAAAAAATGTTTTTTATGTCTAATGTGTAACTTTTTCTTAAATATAGTATGTACAATGTAAAAGCCCCTATGGGCGTCAAAGAAAGTAAATAAATAAATAAATAATTATTTTGAGAAATCCGAATTGAGTACCTATACGCAAACAAAAAAAAATGATTACTTACATTCATATGGATCCATTTCAATGCACAAATACACTTTTTGGTTTAACTCAAATGGAGATACTGATACATAGATTCACACTATTTACAAGACTTTATTAAATACTTTTTGTAAATGAAATCAATTTTTCTGTCCTTAAATCGTAACTTTTAGTATTAAAAAATATTTTTAAAATCTTTGTTTTTTTCTTTCGTTATTTGCACTTTATTCAAGACTAATATGGTCATCCCAATGTTATTATTTGAACTCTTTTTTGATGCTTTTTCTTTTAAAATTTCACTGACGGAATTCATCTTGAATATTTTTATAAAACACTATATTTATTTACGCAATGTTACTAAATAAGTTTTTACGGGTTTTCACTATAAACACTAAACAATATTTCTAATAGTCCTAAATAAATATGATAATGTACATAATATAATCAAAATTTACTTTCACTTCTTTCTACCCGATATGCAAAAAACCCGAAATGCCCAAAATATGAGCGATTAATCAATAAATCAATCTTTAAAACAGGAAGTAAGTACATCGCTCTCTCGTCAAAACCATGCCGAGAACTGATAATGACAAACATGTCTTTGTTTATGATAAAGCAGATAAACCAAGGCTAAAACTATAACACGTGTTTATTAGATATTGTAGTCGAAATAAAAGGGAAATATGTCACATATTTCATTTTTAAAGGGCCATTTTAAGTTATTCATGTTGTCGAATTTCATCTTATAAAATTTACTTATTCAAAAATAACCATTAGGATATACATTTTATACAAACTACTCCCAGATATAGCTTAACTTAACTTTCCTAAGACACTATAGGGTAAAACTGATTTCATAACTCGTAAAAAAAACTTATACCGCTATGCCAACAAAAGCCAGACACAATAAGGGTATTGTTTCGCTAAAGAAGTATTGTGTAATTCTCGCACTTATAAGATGACACGTAAGCGTATTATTTGATGTCTCTTTCTGTCTTCTCACGCAGAATAACGATATGTATCCCGATTTATTCTCATGAACTGCAGATATACCTATTTCACGCGCGGCAATGTCCCAGCCGTATTATGTTTTGATACTGAGATTGGAGATAAGAAATTTGACATATCACTGTTTGTATGGGATGGGACAGCTTTACCTACAGAAACTCGCGGTCAATACAAAAATTGACCGCGAGTTGATTTTTCAACTCGTATACTATTATTGATGCGCAAGTTGGCAGTTATTTTATTGTTTAAATATATGGGGTGTTTATTTATGATGCTTTATATTTAACCTATTGTATTTTTATGTAGATTGAAAAAATAGTTTTTTTTTTTTTTTTATTTTTTTTTTTAAATATTTTTAAATATGGGTCCTCAAGTTTGGGAGGTCATTGACCTATAGGGGTAGCCGCCAATGCCTTTTATGTATATTTTGTAAACTTTTTTATTATTTTGTTATATTTCTATGATAAGTTTATTTTTTGCTAATGGCTCCTGATGACAAACGGCAAAATTGCGGTTTATCGGGACGGCATTATTTTTGTTTTTCTAATGTTATGTTTATTTTCTTAATAAAGAACACTTCCAAAAAAAAAAAAAATCCATTCGATTTACTAAGTATTCAAGGACATCTTAAAATGGTAGGTATACAATAAATACCTAGTTTTAGTTTTAAGTGTTTAAAATCGACATTGGGAGATTTTGTATATTCAATATTATTTTATTTATTTTTTTCCGGGGATTATTGTTCGTTTCAAAAGAAGCCTTATGTACAAAATTACCAGTTTTGTATTTTTTGTTTCCCCATTAAGATTGAATTTTATTGCTTTGTTGGCTAATTATTAATTAAAGTTCGGGTATGATTGCTAATAATTTATTTTTTATATTGTTACATTATCCCCAGTAGCTCAATCACAGATAACTATCGATGTAGTTAAAAACGTGCTAACGCTGATTTGACCGATCACAATGAATATACGCTCATACCACGTTCGCCGAGCCGAGCATTACCGAAGCAACGCTCGAGAATGCTCGGCACGCGATATCGCGGCCGAACGTCAAACGTCAGATTGGGATTGTTTATTATGTCGACTGCTTTTCTCAATATTTGGCTTGCCGAACGCCGGCTAAATGCAATACGGCACTCGAGAAAGATTGAATGAAGATATGTGCGAATAAGATATATCTCGGGAAATGGCTCGCGACTTGATGCGCGCGTTTAATAATCCCGATCGATAACTTTTAACGCGTGTTCCATTGTGATCGCGAACACGTTAAACATCCATGGGTAAGAAATCGTTATCACGTCGCTTATTACCGAGTCGATAGTGATCTGTGATCGAGCAACAGAAGTGCAATGAATGCAACCTACTCCATATAAACATATTTGTATCGACTCTTCATTTGAAAGTTGAAGTTTTCGCAACCTTTGCGTTCCCAGGGGAACTTTTTATAATAGATCTCTAAAAGATCTATACCCTAAAGGTTAAAAATAATGATAAAAAAATAAATAAACACGGTTTTGTACTTAAATCTTTAATGATATTTGTTGTATCACAGTTCCCGCATTTGATAAACATACAAAATTCAATTTTTATTTTCTTAGAAAATTATAAAAAAAATTTTTTTCCAAATAATATTTTTGTAAAAAATAATTCTTATTCGGGGAGTAGGACGTCAAATGGTGTTTGATTATAAAGAACATTAATTTCCCTTGTAACAGCGTTTTCTATTTCCTTAAGTACAGGAGGAATGAAGTCTTTTCCTATAACGTCCCAACTGTCCGTCAAAAGTTTATTGACCGTGTCACCTGAAAAAAAAAACAATGTAAAAGATTTTACAAATATCGTCTGTTTATACGACGCAAAATGTGGTAATGTTCGGTCGCCAATTTTTAGTCTGAATCGATGAGCCATCAATTCAAAATTCGAAGATTAAGAAGATTAACTAAAATAAAATTATGCGGTATTGAGAAAAATAAGAATTGACCGCCATTTGTTCAAAATAATCTATATAAGGCGTGCCAATTGGATTGGGCACATTTTCTGCCACGACAATCTCTTACATACTTTGCTGAAGGGAGCTGTTGAAGGCATGAACCACAGACGACATATTATATTTACTTCAAAATGGTACACGGCTTCTAATTTGCTCTACTTAGTGTGAGGATCAGACAGGATAATCTAATGAGGAACAAAAGGAGCTTCTCCGTATTCTACGAGAAAACCACGGAAACTTCATCATAGAGGAGGCCGACCATTGATGGTTATATACTAGGGTGACCAAAAAATTTTGTTTTTCGATTTTGAAAACGCAAACCCTCTATCTTTTTTGCAATTACTATGGCCTATTCAGATACAAAATTTCATATGTGTACAATGACTTTAACTCGTGCCGACGAGGCCTCAAAGTTTTTCAAAATTAGAGAAAATGTTGTGTGAACATGTTCCGATGAAAGTCGGCACAAGTTACTGTACTCCAAATAAACTGAAATTTTCTGAACAAGTGCTATATAACAAAACAAAAGAAAGTGGGCCCTATGCATTAAATAATAATCAAGTTGAAAAATAAGGGACACCCTAGTAGGGTAAAAATAAAATATAGTTTGGGACCAAAAATTTTTGGCGGATTAAGTAAAATTGCTAAAATTCTTATAAAAATGCGTTTTTTTATTTTTTTTCCTTTATGGATAGTATTAATATCACTAAACACATGATATTTGATAAAAATTTGCAAAAATCTATTGAAAAAAAAATCAACTTCTTCCTCAATTTTCTCTAAAACTAAGGGTCAAATTAAAAAAAATTGTTCTACAAAATCGACTCCAAATAGATTCACTGGTTTCCCGCTTGTACATCGAGTTTTGTTACACTCTGTATCTGGTGTTTTTTTTAAAAACAGAAGAGTTTTTTCTATAAAACGTAATATTATTCGTACGATTCACCACATAAATTTCATGAATTTCAAAGATATTTGATTTTTACGATCTCGTGAACAATTTTTAAAAAAAGATTTATATGACGCGTATGGTTTTTTTTGCCTTGAGCGCGTCAATTGGCGAAAATTAAATAGCGAGCTATAAATACATTTTCTGAAATATGATTCATGAGCGGAAAAAAGATCAAAAATTTTAGTCATTACCAAGAACTTTTACGAATTTACATACGTACTACAAAATAATACATCTACTACTTTCCCTATTTGCACCCAATGGTGCATAGGACAATGCATTGGTACACCAAGTGTAGTCTATCTTAATCTTTTATTACATTAATCAGTACCAGTCCAAGGTATCAAGCATGAAATATTTTAATGTTCATCATTTTTAAATAAATACCGTTTACTGACCCCGCCGGGAATCGATCTCGCGTTCTCATGCATGGTAGCCCGACGCGTTACCGCTACACCACGAGGCAGACACGAAGAAAGAGAAGAAAACTTATTTTCAATACGAGAAAAATAATATTACAACCCTTTTCATTTCATCATCATACCATATCCGCTCCCTATGTGGAGCATATGGATTCCACCAACTGCATCATAACCTAAATAGCATATTGCATTATTTTATTGTTATTCTTTAAATGTTTCATACTTGTAAATGTAAATGTTAGTTGTAAATGAATACCTCAACACGGGCTTTGCCCAGCCAGGTATTTCATTAAGAAAAAAAAGTAAAATATGAAATAAATAAAAAAGTTCAATAAAAATTTACGAAATGCTTACCTAAAATTTTGCTTCCTCCAAATAAATTTTCCATATTAAAGTAAGCTTTTCCAAAGTTACATTTTAAGGTTTCACTAGGGATATGGGGATATAATAAACCATCATCCTTTTTCCTTAGTATAAAATCGTAATCCAACGTACAGTTGGTTTCCTCTAAAAAATAATCATATTTGTAAATTATCCGAATTAAACAATCAATCAATCAATCAATCTCCTTCGCTACAACCCATTGAGGGTCCTGGTCCTCTTAGAAACGTCTCCACTCGCGTCTGTCTCCGGCTACTTCCTTCCAATTGCCAATGCCCAAGGATGCTGTGTTTTATTTTAATTTTTATAAAATTAAAATAAAATATAAACATGAATTAAAAATAACCAAAACATAGAAACACGGTTTACTTTTGAATTATTTTTTTTTATTTATGAAAATCACATGCAAATAAATGTTTCATGTTAACGGGAATACGGGAATACGGGAATCGAACCCGCGACCTCATGCACGGTAGCCAATTGCGCTACCACTATGCTACGAGGCAGACAAATGGCTGTGGTATAGAAAGCAGACGTGTCAAATGCAAGATTACTCTATTTGTGAAGGTAAATGCGATTTTAAAATTTACATCATAATGCAAAGTATGCGTAAATAACAAATTAATGCGTGGCAGAATTGTGACATTTTTAATGAAATAAAACCAGAAACAATCGTGTACCACATGGCATTGTTATCAAGATATATGGAAAGTGGATTTACCCATTTATACCTAAAATAACACTTGACACGTCTGCGCTCTATGAAATATGGAAAGTGTATGTAAAAATAAATATTTAAAATATTTAAAATAAAAAATAATGAACTTACCTAATCGAATAGTAAAATTACCATTGCCCTTTAGAGGTATCGTCAGTATATTACCATTCATACTGTACCTTCCTTTTACCGTTATCGGAATGGTAAATATAGTGGTTATGTGTTGTTTTCGTATGTTTAATCTAAAACCAATAAAAATGTAACTATAAACATAGTGACAGTGATATAACTAATTATCTAACCATCACTCTAATGTCATCAATGGACAAATTGATTGTTCGGAGCTAATGTCAGAAATAAAATTCAACATTCCCAGCAGTAAAAATCTTGTTTTTCGTTCTTGCAAGTTTAATGGTCACGTCTGTAACAAGGATTATTTGTTAGATGAAAGTTAAGTGCAGGTGCAGTGATAATATTATAACAGTAGGTCGGGGAGCAGTGTTACCATCTTAAGAATTTTGAAATTCCCCTTTGTCACACTTAACACACCTCACTGTTAAGTATCACCAAGTACAACACCAAGGCCGCTCAAAATTCCCCAATGTTAAGAACGATTAAATATTATCTTTTATAATGTGAAAGGGTTCACAACTTGGACCCATTTAACGACTCAACTCTCTGATGTAAACGAAAGCTGAGTAACGCAAATTTATTATAATGTTAACTAACTTATTCTTGTCTCCTGCGCTTAAATATTCAGAACCTTTTTCCCAACACTTCCACCACACTCCACACACATACCACAATACAGCATATACACAACATAAACATTTCAAGTACTTGTTTCCTTAATCTTGATGTCCTCGGAAATTTATTTTGTACATTGTGTTGTTGTTATGTTGTATGTTATATATTTATTTGCCTTGAAATGTGTGCATAACATTAAATATATGAAGAAGAAAAAAAAAGAATAGATTCCCAGAAGGGGTAGGCACAGAGGATAGAATGCCACACCACTCGGTTCTTTGCTTCCACCATATTCATACATATTTTCATGCACGCCGATTATTCCGACTTTTAATATGACCACCTGCAAAATGGTTTATGCTACTAATTTAAATTTCAACACCGAAGAATAAATTAATAAAAACTTTATTTATCATGTATATTGACTTTCTTGTCTTGTAATTTCCCGCTATGATTATGCCTTTTGGCCCACTTAAGAAATTAGCATACAAGTAATTTTTTTTAAATGTCTTGAGAAATATGTAAATTTACTATCCTTTAAATAATGATACATAAATAATTTTAATTTTATTGGACTATGATTCTGATAAAATACTCCTAAAAGCATTGAAGTCTATTAATGTGGCCTAATGCAGTTAGTTGCCAATATATAATATCTTTTCTTTTGCCTAGAGAACTACTCATATCGTTGGTATTGTGCCAAAAGTTGGTAAGTTCATATTTTTCAGGTAAATGGAGTTAGCGATGAATGTTGTGCCTACATATCAATAGAGTAAGACTGATAATCTTGCCTTCATTTAGTAAAAAATGATCAAGATACACTGCTAATGGTGTTCCAATGCAGAGCCCTATGCACTATAAGGTGCGGATAAGGGTAGGTAGTACCTAACAGTAGGTAGTATATCAATATGTACGAGTATGTTTGGAAACAGTTTGAAAGTCTTTCGATTTCAATAAGGTTCTTCATTTTCGAATTTCATTTTTTATGCACCCTATAATATCGTCGCCGTTCAGGCAAAAGTCACTAACTCTGAAAATGACAGTTTTGAGCTGAATATGCCATTCGAAGCGTAAAATTAAGTTCTTTAAGATGCAAACATCACTAAAGTAACTTAGTTAGAAAAACGTCTTGTAAATCGTAATTATTTGTTTTTCACTATATGGCTTTTAATAAAATCTTAACAAGCATAAATCATCAAAGGCAGATGGACCTTTTACACCTTTTACACAAGATAGTGAGTTTTATTGATTTGTCACTCATAATCTATTTGCTCTAGTTTGAAACAGCAAAAAAAACTAAAGCGAAATAGTTACTATTGCTTGTCAATTTTGGCTTGCATTGTACAGATTATAAACCTTCAAAAGTCACTTACCCATATTTTACCCCCCTTGCTTCATTAAAAACCTTCTAGATATATTAAAATCTATCAGAAAGAAAAACTAATACATGGATTTGATTAAAAAAAACGACAAGGAATTATTTTGTATTAAAAAAATCTCTAAAACATGAAAACCTGATTTTTTCTTGGCCTTCAAACTTTAAAATCGCGATTTCTCAAAATGGTGTATTTATGGTTAGTGACTTTTGCCTGAACGGCGACGATATGTTTAATGGACTTACCAACTTTTTTGAGTATTTAATTTTTTATCATTTAATCATCACTGTAAGCACTAATCACTAATATTCCCTCAACTTACTTGAAAGCATGGAGTTTGAGAACCCCCATACCATTAACTATGGTGTCCTTAAGTTTGATGCCCAGACCGGATTCCTTCCCAATGTCTATCTTGCCCAAGTGGAGTGGGTCTAGTGGGCCCATCCCTATCTCAGGAATCCCTTTTGATATCAAGGGAAGGATCCTCCTCCCTACGTCTAATACACATTCGTTCAGCTTGGGATCGGAGCGATGGCAAACTTCGAAATACGGAGCTGAAATATAAAGAAAGAGAGATATTACAAACAGCATTCAATACAATCAAGATTCACTACGCCAATGAAAAGCCCTTTGCAACCAGTGAGGTATTTCATTAAGAAAAAAAATTGTAATATATGAAATAAATAAATAAATGAAAAAATAATTTAAAAATTAAATAATAATAATAAATAAAATGGTGCATAAAAGAGAGTACCTAGTAGTTGTATAAACAACATTTTGAGTGTCTCCAAATTGTCTACAAGTATTTGGACACACTCAAAATTTTGTTTTAAAAAATTAGCTGGTAAAAGTTATAAGTATAACAAATTGAAGATTAACATGAGAAGTATAACAAATTGAAGATCAGGCGTTTCCTACTAGGTGATATAATTCGGTAAGAATCTCACTTGCAATCATAAAGGTTTCTGCTAAAATGCTTAGCAATTTTCTCAATGGATGACAGAGAGTGTTCACATGTCGCGCCATTTTATTGTATGTTGGCAGATATGGATATCAAATACTAGGTGAAATGGGGAATGTTGTAATACATCAAGTGGCCACTAAACCCAGCCAATGACAGGTTATAAGCCCTGTAAACGCCTAGATATCCATATTCCCTTCCAAATTTCTCGTCTCTGTTGAGATGTCAAATTGTAACATTTTTAACAATTACTTGATTATAGGTACCCATGACGAGCTTGTATCTATCATTAATGTCACTAACTAAGACAGAGATGCTCTGGAAACGAATACGTATTATCTAGCGGTTTACTGGGATTATGACCTGTTATCGTAAAAAAAATCTCATTCCACCTATCATCAACCATATCTGACCATCAACCATATTTTTCATGAAGTTTGTATCAGCCGATCACAAGGTTTCTACACTAAAACCAAAGTTTGAATGCTCGTTAAATTATTTATTATTGTATAAGCAATTAACAAACGATTGTGCTAATGGTTTTATTTTACTGTACTTACAGAAAAATACTACATTTATGTCGGATGATTATACCAATCAATTAAAAAACATCAACAATGATAGCAATCACATTAAACGAATGACAACATAATATTGTTAATTATGGTAATTTTTAGAAAATCAGCTTATTTTTTATCTACCATAAAAGTACTCGTAGAATTAAAGTCCTTGTTAGTAATTTCAATTAGTTTGTGACCGTTGAGTACATTATTTGCTCTCTACCTGGCATCTTCAGAAAACCGTAGGAATTTTTAAAATTATTTTGTTTTGATCACCTCAATGGATAGACACGGGCCATTATAATAATCATATAAGAATGAAATATTAGCGGACTTTCAGGCTTACAGAAAACTTAATAATTACCGTGATTTCACCGGGAACCACCCTGTGTATTTCGTTACGTATTTCATATTTCAAATTGAAACCATCTTGAATTGAACCCGAGACCTTATTCTAGGTAACCCATTGCGTTACTACCCACCACGAGCTGCACAAATGAACTAAAATTATTAATATTAAGAATTTAGTAGTTTTTTAAATTTATTTGTTTTTATCTCCTCAACGGGCCGCGAGACCAATTACAATCTCTACATGGAGTAATAAAACTCGAAGTACAACCCGAAAACTGATGAATCTACATCACATTCCTAACTCCAATGATAGAATATAATCGTACGTTCGTAATGTCGAGCACGTATAATTAAACAAATCGTAGATACATTAGTAAATCCTGACAATCAGTATCCTCCAATCTTTGTAAAATTAACTTTGTCAATCTCTTAGCCGTTAAACTTGAGGAAGGAATAGTACTCTTGGTAAAAATCGATGCTATTTACACAGATTTTTGTACTTAAAGCTTTTGAAAAGGTGTGTCATAGAATTTTGATTAAAAAACTCGATTTGATGTTGAGTTGGTTGACTAGTTGCTGATCAGGGAGATATTTGTTTGTAAAAATACATGAATATTCATAAAGAAGTTTTTGGCATCAAGTGGGGTTCCTCAGGGATCCGTTTGGGTCCAATATTGTTTATTATTTTCATTAATAGTAGGTATATCTCTGACTTTCACTGATGTAAATATTTTCCTGTTTGCAGACGACCTCAAAATGTATAGGATAGTCAGAGATAGCGAAAACCACAATATTCCATAGACAAATTTAAACAACTTTTACGAATGGAGTTCAAAAACAGACTTCAGCTTAATTCCGATAAATGTCAAGTTATTTAGTTTTCACTAATTCAACAGAATTACGTTATGTTTTGTAGTAATTTTCACCAGTTTTCAACCCCCCTCTCCTCCCAAATTCAACGGCTCTCAGCCGCCAGACTGTCATAATGAGAGTCCAAAAACACGCCTGAACACAATTATTATAGTAATCTCATTTGCCATCAAATAACGTTTGATTTACGCTGCCAGCTCTCAGTCTATAAATAAAAAAAAATGGTGATTATATTACTAAATTGACTAAATTTTCGGCACATACAACGTACAATAAGCCGGATATCTGTCCGCCGGTCATTCGGCCGTGTAGCTCACCGGATATCCGGTATTCAGTATCCGGGCGAACAAATTCCCGTTGCATCCCTAATATTTATTGATTTATTTATTTGATCTTAAAGTAGTACATGCCTAATTTTTCTACCTAATGTCCTAATAGAAACACTTTTTTATTTTGTGCAAATAGAAAAACCTTAAACATAATTTTTTTATATTAATTGCAATATATTTTCTTAACCTAGACTTAAATACAGACACTTTTTTTTCTTTTTTTATCTCTTCTGAAATTTCTTCAAACATTTTCACTGCTCGGTGCATCAACGAATTTTGTGACTTAGATTTTTTACGAAACGGTAACCTCAGTCTATTTCTATTTCAAATTTCATGGCCATGTTGATTCAGATTAATATATAATTTTTTTTTGTCAACTCTCTTGAGGAATACCCGTTTATAATTTTATATGCAAAAACCATTACATTCATAAATAGTGAAACTGTCATTGTTTTTGTTTCTTTTAACATGGATCTTATTCTATGGATATTTATATTGACTCTGTTGTCAATAACTTGTTACTCTTATCGATAATAAAAATAAGCTTTAAATGTTTTTTTCTGAACTCCAAATTATTGAACTGATGTAATATTTCTCCACATATATGCGCCTGTATTTTTTTGGCGATATTATTAAAAATATTGATGTCGGTGTCTTAAATATTGATATTTTAATGGGAATATAGCGGTTCGATGCATGAAGAGGGGGAAAATTGTTTATAAAATGTTAATTATCATACTCACGTAGGAAATATTCACAATTTACTAAACAAACGCAGCCTCCTAGCACTAGAATAGATTTCAATAATAAATTTGACATTTTCTCTAATGCAGGAGCTCTGGTTTAAGAAAAAGACACACCACAAATAAACAATTGTCTCAAGTAGATTAGGCTTTTATAGTTCCGTAGGGGTAGGAAATCGGTTGTACATTAATAGTTGTAATAATTACTTGCATTATTGCTAATTTATGTGAAAATGTGACACTATTTATATTACTAAGTACCATCGCGTGTTAAACACAAAGATAACCATGACTAATTATTATTTATGACAGAAGATTGGATATGATTACTTATGGGAGTATTTTTAAATTCATAAGTGTCAACAGGAAATATATAAAAAGCGAGATAACACTATAAATTCAAAAAAACGAAAGGCCCTGATTGATTGGGAG
Source organism: Micrasema minimum (assembly GCA_022494985.1). Classification (NCBI taxonomy): domain Eukaryota; kingdom Metazoa; phylum Arthropoda; class Insecta; order Trichoptera; family Brachycentridae; genus Micrasema; species Micrasema minimum. The sequence continues at coordinate 182,110 of JAGVSP010000013.1, read as the reverse complement.
CTACTGGCTTCTACCGACTTCTAGTAAGGTAAGCTTTCATATTTATTTACGTACCATACGCTCCCACCGAATTCTCTCATTCAACAGGTTTTTCGAACATCCTTGATTTTTGTCGGTTGTCGGTCATACTTGATGTCGGTTTGAATTTTTTTAAAGGCACCTTAAACCGTTATATTAAATAATACTGCTACACTCCCTTATCCGAACCAAGCTACACTCCCTTAAGCACCAAGTTCAGTGTTTTTTGATAAGGTACAATAAATTCAGTGCTAGTCCAAGCATCACATATCGACGGTTGAAAGGAAAAAGTTACTAAGCGACATAATATTATGTGCAAAGGAAAATGATACCAAGCGACATAGTATTATTATAATAATTATTATTGTAGAAAATTTTAATGTAAAGGTTCCTTGTATACTTGTTTCCTGCTGTCTGGCACAGTTATTTCCAATTATTTGAAAGCAGACCCAAAATTAAAATATTTAAGTATCATAAGTACTCAAATTTTAATTTTTCTAATTTTTTCTTAAATGTTTTCGGAGTAAAAAGGTTTTTTTAAATAAATTACTTGGTATCGCAGTAAACCCGACGCCGACAATTTGTATTTGATGTGAAATGCATTTATTTTTTACGATTGTCATAATATTTTTATTAATTGTAATTTTATATTATTCAATAAAATTTTATCTTACCTCCATCGTTTCCTAGACATTTTTGTTATTACTCACTCTGAATTCATTACAATTTATAATTATTTAAGTACCTATCTATACCTTTATTTTCCCACAATGCAAATAAGCCACCAGATACCGGTTGCATATATTATTATAAATATTACGACACTATTTAAATTTGCCACCTATCGTTTTTATAAGAAAACGAAGATTTTTATGTTCAACGCCATCTATTGAAATTTTACAGTAAAGTATTTACTTTATTGGAGTACAAAAGTCAATTCATTAATGAAGGTTTTCCTTTTTCTTTTTTTTTACTTTTCTAGATATTTCGTAGATGGCACTGCAGTTTTAATGTTTTATCCGGAGAGCAAGTCGATTACAGTTATTGGAGTATGCTCGTCCGTTCCCGAACTTCATCGTTGGATATGAAGTGAAAACACCTAATGCCAAATATACTCTTCAAACATCTGTTTTCTTAACTCAGAATTCGAGCATTATTGGCCTTTGTGAGGTGCCAGGAGGTAGGATTCACATCCATACAACATACCTTCATGTAATAACATATATACTGTCCGCCACGTGGTGTAGCGAAGCACGTTGTGCTGCCATTCGTCAGGTCGCGGGTTCGATTCCCTATGATCAATATGAAATATTTAATTGAATGTGATTTTCTCGTTTTAAGTAATTCATATGTGATACCTTGAACTGGCGCTGAAGCGTAAGACTGATCATCTGGCGCTTTCGCGTAACAAATGATCAAGATTCACTGTAGGTACTCGGTGTACCAATGCGATACCCCATGCACCATTGGGTGCGGATAAGGGACAGCAGAAGTAGTAGTGACTACATCATCATCATCATCATACCATATCCGCTCCCTATGTGGAGCATATAGATTTCATAAACTGACTTATACTTTATCAAAAGTTGCTTGAACTTGCAAAAACCGTGCCACAACCATAGACCTGTTAAGTTAACACTCTAGACCATAGGTTCCCAGACTCATTGGACCCTTAGCCCCCTTTTCAGACACAAAATTACACAAGGCCCCCCTGGAAATTTACCTTTTTTAAGTGAAATAAAACAGAAAAATGAAGTGAACTTACTTTTTATACATTTGATTATAGTGTCATAAATAAGATACGCGAACGCTTTAATTGTTGAGTTATTAATATCTGTTAAATAATCCCAATGAGAAAGACAAACCTGATGTACCTACTGTCAATTACAACCCTAATGTAAAATCATGAAAAAATGGATTCAATTACGAGGGAATTTTTTTTATTTCAGAAAGGTGTTTTGAAAGAAAAAAATAATTATAAAGGTAATTATTATTAGTAAATAATATCATAGACAATGTAAGCCGACCGTCATAGGCCCATATCGGTAGATTCATGAACTACATGTGTACGCACATGATTTGAAACATCACAAAATCATGGATGATATTTATTATACGTATGTATGTCCTGTAATAACAGATTTTAAAAATTCTCTAAGGTAATAAATACATTTTAGCACCTCGTGGCCCCCTGTTTGCTTCCCAGGGCTCCCCTACTCCCCCAGAGCCAGAAGAGGCCCCCTCAGATCTCTCCAGGCCCCCCTGGGAGGCCAGGTCGCCCACTTTGGGAACCTATGCTCTAGAGTCTAGACATTCTATTTCAAAGAGATCTGTCAACATTTTATGTTCTATTCGTTCTTTGTTTGTTACCACTGTCTAATACATTCAAATAATTGTTTCCCTCTAACAAGTTGAGATTGAATAAAAATTGACTCAATCTTCCTAGGACTAGGACATGACAAGGAACGGAGGAAAATAGTCTGTCTATGTTAAAAAACATCATTGGCCACAACTCTCAACCACAGGCATGAAAAAAAACAGGCCTTATAGACGCAGGCACTATAGGACTTATATTTATGAAGTAACAAAAAATTGAACTTAGTATGTATTTTAAAACATCAAAAAGGTAACGGTGTAAAAACACGCGATCAGGTTTTTATTAATTTATTATTTAAATAATTTAAGAAATTATAAATTCATTATAAGGTACTTGTTCGTGTAAAATATCTCCGGATTTCTTGAATTTCTTTTTGATAAAAATCAACTATTGGTGGAGCAGTTTCATCCACAACTTCCTTCCAGTTGCTATTAAGAAGTGAGTTTGTTGTATCTCCTGAAATGAAAATAATTATGTTAAATTTGATTATTTTATAAACTATTTACCTAAATATTGTAAAATAATATTTACCTAAAATTTTGTCCCCATTAAATAAGTTCTCAAAACGAAAATGGGCTTTTCCGACTTCATATTTAAGATCGTCGTCCAGGGAACGTAAATATTCGACTCCATCTTTGAGATAAATTTCATGATTTAGTGTGTAGAACATTTTGACGTTTTCTGTAAAAAAAAATACATGAACGCTTGATATATCTAATGACAGAAAAAATCTGGTTATTTTCAGAATATTTATATAACACGGATTTATATCTAGCAGGTCGGGTCATGATAAATGTAAGCTGTTCAGACTGTAAATTTATAATTGAATAAATGTATAAACAAATTATATTTACATTGTTTTTCATATGTAATAGTGATGAATTTTTTATTGAAATTGTTATTTGTCTTAGGTGTAAGATTCATGTACAAGTAAGCCATTATCGACAGCTAGTAATTTATTTAACAGTATGTAAACTGAATCGAATTATAGTCCAATGCTATTATTTCTGACTCCGAATCGAAACTCCATCTTTAAACCCCACTGCACTTCTTTCTACCACTTGTGGCATATACTTTAAAATATTTATTTTCTTGCACAGTTATTTCTCACACTTCATTTTACATCAGCATAAAATTATTGCTTACTGAAAACAACTCGAGCTTTTCCATTTCCAACCAAAGGAAGAAGTAGCAGTCGACCACTGAGTTCATATAAACCATCGAGAGTTAAGTTTACGTTACACATTGCTTCAAATTTTAAGGATGAGAGGTTGAATCTAAAACAGAAAAAATGAATATATTAGGCTTCGATTAGATACCTAGTTAATATGTAAACGTATTGAGCAGTTTATAATGGAAACACCTACAACCGCGCGATTTTCTTTCAGTTTACCTTACGAATATATCGTCACTATGTTGCTCACTAACATAATATGGACGGTTTTGGATAATCGGTTTTATGAAAGACCTATTTAGACATGTTTACGACGAATAGTATCAAAACCATCTATGTAGAAAATATGTTGTATAATATATAATTGTGAGCTTTCGCTACACTGGGACGATATTTGGTTTGAAAACATCCAAAGATTTTGTCGACTTGGAGAAAATTTCGGTAATGCGGAACGACGTAGACGAGTTCAATATATAGCAGTTCCAAAATTTGTCATATATGGCTATCAGATGATGGGCGGAATGGGGAATATTGTAGTACATCAAGTGGCCACTTAACCCAGCCAATGACAGGTCATAAGCCCTGTAAGCGCGTTGATACACACCACATTCGCTTCCAGAGTTTTTTCTGTCTCTGTTGGGATATCAATAATATCTGATATCAGCCCAGCATGGGAATAATCCAGTAATTTGTCTACGAGTATTTGTATACATTCAAATTGCGTTAATTATGTACTGATTTAAATATGAATTTAAATGGCACATAAAGGAATTAATTAATTGGTTACTTATAACTATTTTCACTAAAATATCAAAAATACAAAAAAAAAAGGTTATTTCCATATTCCTTCGTGGGTTTTGCCCATTTACGTAAAAGATCGCCACAGGACTATGACGGTACATAGCACAATATAGGGACGAATTGAGGAAAACAAAAAAGAAAACGTACGCAATATGCTGTATATCTGCATCACCAAGTCCCCGAATGTTGACTTTTTTAAAGGCAATCTTGATCCCGCCATTTTTACCGTTTCCAAAGGCTGCTGTTTTGATTTCTTCTGCAGTTATAGGATCAAGGCTTATAAATCCTCTTACTGGATCTCCTTTGGAGAATGTCTTGACGCTCAATCTGGTCTGTTTCAATATACAGTCGTTCAATTTGGGATCACTTCGGATGCATGCTGTCATATAAGGTGCTGAAAAAAAAAGACAGTCGTTCGTTTATATTTTAACTATACACCGTGTCCCACGATGAGACCGCGAAACTCCGGAGGGTGATTGTTCATGGTATTCTGAGAAAAAAATCCTCATAAAAGTTTTTTGATCCGGGCATTTTTTTTTTTTTTTTTTTTTTTTTTTTTTTTTTTTTTTTTTTTTTTTTTTTTTTTAATTTTTTTTTTTATTGATAAAAAGAAATCTATGCAATCTTATGATATCGAGTCGTGTCGAAGTGGGGATTCGAACCGACGATCTCTGGACTCAGAGACCGCGACGCCACCCACTGGGCCACCACCCGTTCCACCATAATTTATTTAAAAAAAGTATTAATAAAAAGCGACTATGTAATACTGGCTTCTGTTTGAAATGCTAGCGGTGGCGGGGTGGCGGTGGGCGGGGAGGAGTGGGGGTCCGCTCTGGTCACCGAACGCCTTGCCTTGTGCGGACATTCAAAATTCGAATTTTCATATCTGAATTGGTGCAGGTCACGTGGTGTTAGCCAGTTCAAAAATGGACGGTATTACACGCGTGAATTTTTATTCATATTTTAATCATTTTTTTAAGAAATAAGAATTGAGTTTTTTGAAAAACTTTATTAAGATTTTTTTCTCTCATCGTGGGAAACGGATATGCAATCGGATATATCGTGGGTATACTGGCAAAAAACGTTAACTCTAATATATACCTGTTTTTGAGAAATCAAGCATTTAAGTTTTTTTTTCAATTTTTTATTTTTTAGTTTTATTCTATTGCATTATGAGTTGAAACTTTAATTATTTCTCATTTTTTCAAACATGTAATTAATTTTCATACTTAGAAAACTTTTATTGTTAATAGCAGTATTTCCTTTTTATTTTAGAGAAAGAAAGAAATATGATTTTAGGTTAGGTACTTCAGAAAAAAAGGCGCTTTATAAGTTATCCAAAATTTGTGTTTCTGCCGATTGTAGAGCTTTAAAAACTTAACAAAACTGCATCATTAAGTCCAAACAGCATATTTTCGAGTTAGCGTTTTTTTGCAGTATACCCACGATATGAAATAGTTACAATGTTACAATGGCGTGTAAACGAATTATTATAAGGAGATGGTCAGTAGATAGTTTAGTATGTAATTTTAATTATTGTGTGCTATTTACATTGCTAAAACCATTTTTAAAACTAGTTTATTTTTTATACAATAAAAATTACTCATAATAACGTCTTTATTATGAGTAAATATCTCATAATAACACTCGGGAACTGGTGGTCGATAGCTTAGCTAGGTGACAGTTTGTGGAATCGATATGATTCACATATACATGGGAATAAAGTATGATGTAATGCCTTTCCCACATCCACACCCAGTGGTGCATAGGTAAGTGTATCTTGATCTTTCTATTACATTAAGAAAGGTAAAGATGATCACATTTTGACACATTTCATGATAACCCCCTCCGGGAATCGAACCCGCGTCCGTATGCATGGTAACTCAGCGTGCTTACCACTACACCATGAGGCGGAATATTGATGGGAAAACCCGATTTAAGGCTGTCGAGAAATACTATAATGAAAACAACATATTAAGTTTAAAATATGGCTTAAAATTAAAATTGACTTACGGAGAGCATCTCCAAATATTAAATCCAATTGCATTATCGAAATTACTAGTATAAACCACAATTTAAGAACCTTCATTTTATTTAAACGCTTTCTTCACAAATTTCACTCCCAGTTCTAAAAGTACCAATTTTTTTTTCTAACTCTTTTTTTAAACACGTCTTTTAGTAAATCTACTTCTTTATCGCGTGTCCTACTGAATTTATCTAAACACCTTCGATAAAATCACTGCTTTATATAAAACTAGGATTGATGCAATTCCAGTTATGTTAAATCTTCGTTTCTAGAACGCCAATTATCTTACGTTCAAGTTCAGCTGACGTATTCTATATAAATAAAGAAGGAATTAAATAATACATCAGAATGTATTACGTTAATAACACTAGTAAATACTGTTAAACGATTTTAATTAAAAATGACAAAAAGTCATGATATTGCCCAAATAGATAGAAGAGTTTATTTATTAATTTATTGAAAAAACTAAACTAAGTTAAACGTAGGTTAATATCCGTCAAATGCGTTTCGGCTACTGAGCCATACAGGACTGCGTATGCGTATAAATTATAAGCTATTTCTTAATTAATCAAAGAAATATTGACAAATACTGATAGATTCAAGTCTTCTAAGTAGTTTATGAATGGTCCAAAGCTTGAAAAGTTTTTTTCCTAATATCAAGGGCTACAAGATCATGCTTTTCCACAAGTTTGAGATTCGCTGTCAATTGAAATGTCATTTTTAAATTTTGCCACTGAAATAAAATAAAAGTATGAATACATTTACACTAAAAAAGTACATATTTCTGGCATATGTAAATTCTTTGAGAAGGCTTTTTTAAATCTAATTAAAGTGTCCAATTATTATAGCATGTTCACTTACTATAGCACCCACCCTAGTTCGTTTTCATTATATTTTTCAATAAGAACGAGATGTCTTGTAGAATTGTCGTTTGTTATTTTGCTCAGATTTTATTAATATAACTAGGTAGTACTTATAATTAATAATAATATGCGTGCAGTAGTAATAAAATAAACAATTCCAATTACGTTAAAATTTATTGTGAATTCAAGCGATACCTATTATTATTTATGTGTAGACAATAGGCGTATCGGAAAAGTCCCGCATATTGTTGAACATTACAAAACTTGCTAAATTATATATTTATTTAAATCGTGAGTACAGGGGAATTGAAGTAATAGTATGTATTGTTAAAAAGAATGAATTTTTGTAATATCGGCGTACTTTTCATTACAATAAAAAAAATTATAATACTGTCAAATACAATTATATGGTATTCTTTATAACTCTTTCTAGGTTAAGCCACCGCTACCATTTTTTTAAATAAGGATTCAGGTTCCCTAGGTATAAATATTATCGTGCTAAAGGTGGTAACAAAATTAAAGCAATTAATTGGTTATTACTGAAATTCGTTAAAAACGTGAATTTGTAGGGAATTAGTTTACCAGTTTTTAACTCTTTGGTTTTCTTTTTCTTTAATAAAACTTTATTTTGCGGCCACATTTAGTGAGATAACTTGGTATTATCTTTTAAGTATAGGGCAAAAAACGATTATTTCCTAGCGTTAGTACCTACGCCTTTTACGTATCTAAAAATAATAAAAAACATTGATCATAAAAAATGTTTTTAAAAAAAAAAAAAAATTTTTTTTTTTTTTTTTAATTTTTTTTTTTTTTTGTATTTGTTTATGGACAGCCAACAGACATACACTTATTTTAAATATATACAACATTAATTTCTAACAATAATGGCCACTTAAAGGCTATCACTTAAGTATCTAAAAATATTGAAACATTTATTAGTCCGTCCGTCCGTCCTAATCAAGAAAAAGATAGAAAAAATCACAATTTATTTATTTTATTTTATTTACGAAAAAAAAAACAGTTTTACATAGTACATTTTAATGATAATATTATATTTATGTATAGTTCTAATAAGAGTTCTTCATAAATATGAAATTGATGTTAAGTAATAACAACTTTATTATTATTCAATATGCATTCATCAAATCGCTTGAAAAAAAAAACATTCGTTCCATGATTTGAACAAGGGTCCTTCTGATTGCCGGTCAGCTTTTCTATCCACTGAGCTAAACGATCGCATAGTTAATTTGCTCATTCATAGATTCGTTCATTCAGATCGCTTCTTTCGTATATTAATAAATTATAAATAAATAAAATGTTATTATTTAATTGCAGCGTATTTGTGTACTTATATTCAAATCACCCTGTTCATATAAGGTTTTAATTAATGGTACAGAATTTATGGAATTTATTAGAGTGACATACTGCTCTTGATTCAGTGACGAACATAAATAGGATGATCTAAATTAATAAAAGCGCATTTCGTGTTAAAAATGTATTTCATAAGTTTCATTAGTTTTAATTTAGATTGTTAATTTTTTTTTCGTTTCAACTCTAACGTAAAGTAATAGGTATATTTTCCAAGTTTCAAAAATGACTGTTTTCAGAAAATGTTTAAATTTATCATTCTTACTCATTTTTTTCGGTTGTAATGTACATTTTTTAAATGGACAAGGGATGCGTAAGTAATAATTATAAAACTGTTTAATTTTAAGCCAATATTTTAATGTTTCAAAACGACACTCGCGAAAACAGTTTTCAAACATTAACTGGATTTTATTTGGCGGCCTCCGACGCGTAATGGCTAAAAATCTGGATTCATTACAACGTGGCTCAGGGTTTGATTCTCGGTGAGAACACATAAATAAAAAGTTAATTTTCTGAGGGTTTTTGTGATGACGCTCCCCAGTTATTGGATCCCCCTGACCTGTTGAGGTGGTTAAAATAAAATAAAACTATCGTGCAAAAACGCAGTTATAAAAGACGTTCAGAAAATGCATACTTTAAAATGTTTTTTAAAGTGCAATTTTTAATAAAATAATTGAGTTCTTTGTGCAATAAATTTTTAATACAATTATTAAAAGACAGTTTCGTTCCATTTTTTCGGTTTTTGGCTTAATGATTTTATTTTATAAATAAACCAAAAATCCATGATTTGGATTTCATACATATATTTCAATATCAAAATACTTGTTACTTTATATGAATGTATGAAAAATATTAAACGAGAAAATGTGAAAATTGGACATAATATATAATGTAAGTGTAATCATTGATTAAATTTATTATTATTTATTATATTAATTTATACTTATTTATTATTAAGTACTTTGCTTTGTACATGAAGTTTTAAATAAATAATATTGTACAATACATCGGAAGACAATGCTTTGCAGAGAACTTGATAGCACAGCGTGGACGTAAACTGTGCATCTCTTGATTTAAGCTCAGGGATGATGATGATTTACCGACACACATCGAGATTGAATTCATCAGTTTGTATGTAAAATCATTGCTCTTAGCGTACGTTAATTTCTTCCAAGGATTTTCCATACAAAGTGATGTTTGTTTGTGCTAAGCCCCCAGACTTTTATGTTCTCTGCATAATTCATACACGTTGTATTTGTAAGAAGAATTTTAAGAAAAAAAAAGTTATGTTATATTGTAAATTAATACCTCAACACGGGTTTCCCCAACGAAAAAAAAATTTGTACAAATTAAATAAATAAATAAAAAAAAATAAAACGAGGAAAATGGCTGTTAATAGAGATTATATTTGGTATTATTGATATCCCAACAGAGACAGAGAAACTCTGGAAACGAATGTGGGTTATCTAGGCGTTTACAGTCATTGTCATTATATTTCATCATAAATCCATGCATTTTAAAATATACCGTATATTACATCTCTGGACCCACACACCAACAACAAAAATACCCTTAAAAATAGGACGTTCTGGTAACCCTACATATATGTACGTACCTCATACATCGAGTCTCCGATTTATGGACCACAACATATTAAAATAAAGTTTCTATAGGTAGGTACTATATATAATTATCACGTGTTATAAATCGTGTGAAAAGATCGCTAAGATAAAATCTTAAATTGAATAATTAATTTATTGTAGAACGCAATTATTTTAACTATGCAAAATGCAATTATATTTGCAAATGATGGCTATAAAATATACAATAGTCACTCGTTTTATAATGTATACCTATCATAATCATCATACGTGTCAGTTAAACCGATCACTTAAATTTAAACCCCTAGTGGCAGTGCTAAAACATCCAACGCATTGCATTAATTTACTTCGCCATCTTTCAAGTGTAAAAGAATTCAACATCATCCAAAAAGAAAAAAAAACAACATTTTCTTTAGATTCAGTACCTACATTATTTAAAGTCGGAGATCCGTGCTAGTGTAACGCCCTGCTATATCACCGTTAATCACGAAAAATAATCTGGTAAAAATAGGAATTGCTGAATTTGACAAATAATTTTTTGTCGCCCGACAAACTCGTAGCGTCTAATAATATTACTCAGCGTCCTAATAACATAACTCAACGTCCTGATAATATTAGGTACTCAGCGTCTTGATGATGTCGTTCGGCTTCCTGATATTATAAGTATCGGAACGCAGATTCCTTAAGTACCTAATTAAGAATAATTGTCAAAAATTTTGAGTTCATTATTAGAAATTCCTGCAGTCTTTTTTTAACAGGATAACCAAATTGTTGTCAATTCTTATGAAATATGAATTATTCTTATAAAACATGAATAAATTATTGATGCTTTATTAAAAATTCCTGTTAGCTTGTCGTTGACAAAGAAGTCGATTTTTTTTCAGATCTCAAAGGGTTAAATTACAACTATTTCAATGGGCTTGTACACCAAATTGTTCTGTGAATGCGGAATAAATTTTAAACTATTGTATCTCGCTTATTATTATTATCCGATTTAAAAACGAATTGTACCGATAATTTGGTGAATTTTTGACTGATTTTTCTGCATTAAAAAATACGTGTACAATCTCATTGACTTCTTAAACAGAGACGAGAAGTTTGGAAGGGAATATGGATATCCAGGCGTTTAAAGGCTTATGACTTGTCATTGGCTCAGTTGGCCACTACAACATTCCCCATTCCGCCTAGTACGAATGAACATGGTGTAACATGGTGTAAAAATAAAGAATTGATTTGAGTCAAGGTCCGTATAAACCAAGACAAAAATCATACTGCGAGGCGAATTGACCTTCCTTTGGGGAGGGTCCGATGCCTTGCAGGAAACCCGCTTGTAAACTGTGCGCCTCTCGATTTAAGCTTAGACTATGAATGTTCTCTGGTTCGTAATCTATACAATGATGTTTGTGTGAAAGCACTAAAAATAAAACTCGATGTACAAGCGGTAAACCAGTGAATCTACATAATATTTGGATTCGATATTGTAGATTTTTTTTTTATTTGACCCATTTTTAGAAAAAATTGAGTACGAAGTTGATTTTTCTTTCGATAAATTTTTGAAAATTATTTCAAATATCACGCATTTAGTCAAATTAATACCATCAAAAACAGCGTTTTAATATGAATTTGTGCAATTTTACTTCGACTCTTACTATCGACCAGAAACCTATTTCTATCGTCTTATTTTATTTGGATATTTTTTTAAAAATAAGACGATACAAACCATAGACTTGTTAAGTTAACATTAGACAATCCATTTCAAAGAAAGCTGTCAAAATTTTATGTTCCATTTATATTTTGCAGTGAAAAAAATACATATATATCTATATATATAACTAACTAACCATCACGCCATTTCCCCGAAGGGGTAGGCAGAGAGGATAGAACGCCACACCACTCTGTCCTGGCATACTTCTCTTGCTTCCTCCACATTCATACATCTTCTCATGCACGCACGTCGATTATTCCGACTTCTTACATGCCCACTTTCAAGCACTTGTTTTACTTGATCATGCCATGTCTTTCTCGGCCTTCCTCGACTTCTACATCCAGGCACAGTCGCATCATATATTTTTTTAGCCGTTCTTTCATCACCCATTCGCTCTACATGACCGAACCAACGTAAAAGACCTTTCTTAATTTTGTATATATCTTAATACTATATATATCTTCCACTATTTAATACATTTCAATCATTCTGTTTCCCTCTAGCAAGTTAAGATTAAGTCAATTTTGACTTAATCCTCCTAGGACTAGGGCATGGCAAGGAAAGGAAAAAATAGCCTATTTATGTCAAATAATCATCATTGATACAAACACGTTTTCTGTCAATATCTAAGGTGCGAATAAATCATTGCACTAGTCCTTCATTCCAACGAGAGAATGAAGGACTACGATTATACGGAGAAACGGATGCACTGTCACATACTGATTCAACATTCATTAATTCCCTTATCCGCACCTAATGCATAGGGAGTAGTTTCACCGGTGCAGTGTATTTTTATATTTGTTTAAATGAAAATATGATCGTGATCAGTCTGACGCTTCAGTGCCAGTCCAAGGTATCATACATTATTAATGTGATCATATTATAAATAAATATTTCAAGTTGACCCTACGGGAATCGAACCTGCGACCTCATGCATGGTAGCCCAACGCGCTAACCAACTAATTGATCAATCCCCAATTCCAATACCATTCAGAGCCCCAATTTAGATTTAAATTAAAAACGCATATTTTTAAAAATCTCATATACAAACTCCCAGGGTGCAATTAGTCTACCGCTAGGAACTTACGTTAAACAATCTTTAATTGCAAAGCGGCGTTCACTAAAATGTTAGCCGATTAATATTATTATTATTACACAACTGATAAAATTTAACACTGCGATATTTTTTCAATGAAAGTCCCACCCTTTCCCTAGACTGCTTAAAAGACTATTGAGTCTTTTTTCAGTCCAGCCAACTTTACCGATTTTTTTCAACATGCTAAACCGCGATTTTAAGATTGTTAGTGTGATAAATATACGGATGAAGATACGATTATGTACGCGAACAAATGCTTTCGTTGTACCCCTACCACCGTATCGGCTTATGTATTATAATTGTCATTGTTTCCATCACCCAAACCAACCAGAGTCGGCCCAAATTAACAGTGGTAGTGATCGTTAGTTAGTTTCTACACCGATCATTATTTATTAGTAATTACAACCACCCGTGGGGAGGCCGGTATCCCGCCTCGCCAGGCCCCCCATCCCAGACATCCACCCTAACACCCTAACACTGCGATATGTTTTCAGCACGGTACATGAAGGCATGTAGGCGGTCGGACCCGAGACTAAACGAATGTGCCTTAAAGCAGGCGAGAGCTTCAGCAGCCATATTTGCCAGAGGTGATCCTGTGAGGGGAAACCCGAGGTTGGATCCTTTGGAAGTCAAGGAGATCAAGACAGCTGCCTTCGAGACCACGAGGTTCACAGGAATGAAAATTTTCTTCTCCAACAGTGTCCTCACAGGACTGGGAAGCTTAACTGTGAAAGATTTTAAGTAAGAGATTATATAAGATATTATTGATATCCCAACATAGACGGAGAGTCTCTGGAAACGAATGTGGATTATCTAGGCGTTTACAAGGATTATGACCTGTCATCGGCTGGGTTAAGTGGCCACGTGATGTACTACAACATTCCCCATTCCGCCCATCATCTGATAACCATATATGACAAATTTTGGAACTACTTTATATTGAAATCGTCTTCGTCATTCCGCTTTTCAGAATTTTTCTATGCTGGTGTCATCTGTTGAGAAGATTGCAAAGCTTTTTTTTTTGACAGCCCTCTTTTATTAGTGTAGGTTTTTTCCAATCCTCTTTTATTGTTTAAGAAAAAATATAATCGTCTGCTTAGAGCGTAAACCTCAATTTGGATTTGAATGTAAAAAACACATTAAAATAAACATTTCATATTGACCCCGTCACGTCGCGCCGGGAATCGAACCCTACACTATACAAACTAAGCCTAATTTGTCGAAATGAACTGATAATATCTCGTTACAGTTAATACCGACCGCCACATATCTGTCTAAGAAACGTGGTTCTATCTCTTTCCTTTGTCGAAATACAATAAAAATTTAAAAATCCAATTTCAATGAAACAGTACTGAAATCAAAATCACATATTTGCAATTTCCAAATTTTTTTTTTTTGGGTTATTGCAGTTAACTGCACACTAAAGTATTCACGGTGCTATATGTTCAAAGAAAGTATATCCTTACAGCAAAATGGTTATTATTATGAGTAAACTTATTTTTGTGCTTTAGGATTGACGTCAAAAATCAAAGGTTTTTGGCAAACTTAACAGGAAACCTCAATATAGATTCATACTACAAGATGACTGGATATTTTCTTTTTTTACCATTGAGTGGTAGTGGACCTTCTAATACTTCACTAAGTAAGTTAAATTAATTTTGTTAATAGCTCCAAAGTTAGGTACACACTTGGCCGCCACACGCCCCCGCTGGCTTCCAATTCCTCTAGCCATCATATAAAAAATATCCTAAAACTACCCCTCTACTATTGGCGGCGTGGTGGCGGCCATGTGTGCAGCCAGCACAAGACAAACGATCGGCCGCCAGCTCCTGTGCATATATTTATCAGATAATTCGTATAGCGCTATTTTACGAAAAATTGCCTCAAAAGCGCAGTAGGTACATTTAAAAAGGCTAGATTACAAATCTATTCCTCTGCATGCTAACAACCAAAATAGATTTACTATTTTACCTATCACGCCATTTATGCATTATACCTATCACGCCATTTTCTCGAAGGGTTAGGCAAAGACGATAGAAAGCCACACCATTATATTCTGGCTGCGGCCCTCGCTTCTTACACATTCGTAAATCTTCTCATGCACGCAAACCGATTATTCCTTGTATTATATGTCCACTTCAAGCACTATCTTCTTAAGCTATCTTTATATGGCGCAGTTTACTACACAGTTTTCTGTGCAGTCTGAAAACGGTCCCGTATAAAGGTAAAACTGCATGAAAAACTGTGTGCTAGTGTCAGATTTAAGCTGACATGACAGTCAATGTTTTTTTATGTAAACGTTTAAATAGACATTGGTTTATTGTATGCTTTTAAATACGTAAAAAAACAATAACATATATACATAATTAGCTAAATATACAATATCCTGAGAGCAAACATACGAATTATCGAAGTTATTAAACTTACAATCGCGTTTAAAAATACACATATTTAGCGTGTCTTTTGACAGAAGTTTGACAGACTGCACAGTTTTTCTGAACAAGAAACTGTGTAGTTTTCTGAACAAGAAACTGTCTCATATAAAGTGGGCATTATACATATTAAACTTGGTCGTGCCGTATCTTTCTCGGTCATAAATGATTTTAACTGTTCTTTCATCATTAATTTGGTCCATAACAAGTTTAGTACAAAACCACCTCTTTTCTTTATAATGTTGATAATTCCATTTTGTGTCCCATATACAAACCAAGAATTATGTTCCGTTTATTAACATGTCGATTGTATGTGTCTGATTTTTTTAGCTGATGTGAGCATTTCTTATATCTTTGAATACAGCCTAGTTCAGAACAAGAACGGTATAACTTACATGAAGTTTACAAAGGACCACTTGGATTTGAACATTGGATTCGCTGTTTTCCACATGGACAATTTGTTCTACGGCTTCAATTTATTCTGTAAGTAAAGACCTGCAAAAAACCACTACTAAATAAAAAAAATAAAGAAAAAAAACCTAATATGCATTTGCATGTTTTATTTATTATTATTATTATTATTGATAATTTATATAGCGCCGTTTTCGTTTAAATATACCTCAAAGGCACTGTATTGTATTGTACTCATTGTATTTAGTAAATACATGTTACATTCCAATTTTAAAGTGTAAAAAGTTTAAGATTTTTTTTTTGCTTTTTTGTCTCGAATAGAAAAACTCCCGTAACTTATTTTAGTCATATCAAAATAAGTGTTTTATTTATTTTATTGTTTTTACGCCCATAGGGCTTTTACATGGAAATTTTTAAAAGATTACACAGTAGGTAGCTATTCATTACCGCCAGTGATGGCATCCAGACACAGTTCCCTAAAATGCACTAGATTTGTGTTGAAAATATCAAAATTGTTAGTATACTTGTTAGCCAGTGCGTGCATTCGTCGTATAGGTGAGTTTGAACTGTAATTGGTCGATGATTGGCTACAGTAAAATAGTGCATTACTACAGGTTACTCGACCAGGCACTCGTATACTAATTAAATTAGTTAGTTGACAACAATCAAACATAGATTTCAATACTTTGAACAGGAAGAGCTAATCATTTAATATTCTTCTATTTTGTAATGTTTGTATATTAAAAAAGTTATAATTTATGTTTACAATGGGAATATTTAATTTAAAATTAATAAAGCGCAAAAATTTATGTTGGACTCTTTCCATGTTCTTTACGTGAACCCTGTAACAAGGAGACTAGAATTGATGTAAAGTATAGGTTAAGAATATGCGTTAGGTACAAAAAAAAATGCTGGGATGAAAAGAAGTATCAATTCTCATTTTTTATGAGTTTAGCCTTTTTTGAGTGTAGGTACAGTGTAAATTCTTTCTCACTTTCGTGTAGTACAAAAAACTTACGATGGCGTCCACCATGATATGTTTTCATGGGTAATTTCAAAATATTATTGGGTGAAATCAATTGGAAAATTAATTTAAATATTAAAAACATCTATTCAATCCTTTTTTTCGTCAAAGTCCTTCATAGCACGAACAATAATTAATTTATGTATGAAAATATCCTATGTGCTGTGCCTGTAAAATAAAAAAAATAATTGATGCACGCTCGAGACAGTAAAACATTGTAACTGATATAAATTGAAAGGAAATTTATTGTTTTACCGAAAAATAAATAAAATATAATGCTAAAATAAATAAAATTTACTCTCTGAAAGAAAATCTCGAGAAATTCGAAATTAAATATTGACTCGTATGAAAATATTTAAGTTAAATAAAAGTATTTAGAAACATTGTATCTCAAATGATGATTTACCTACTTACAGCTTTAGAAATGAACTGTAGTAGCCTCAAAGAAAAAGCCAATTTTAAAGATGTATATTATTTGTTTTATTTTTAGCTGGAACTGCCAAATAATTTACTAAACGACAACTGGAGGGATGTTGTGGATAAACTAGCACCACCGTTTATCAAAGTCCTCAAGGAAACATTCTCAAATGCGGCCAGCATTTTACTAGCACAAGTTCCGTATAACGAATTACTTCTGCCATGAAGCCAGCAATATTGTCAAGATAATAATGCATCAATGTATGTAATATCATGCTATAACACCGCAAGATGGACACAGATGGAACTCCATACCTCTTTATGTGCACCCACCAACACGATAAAGTGTTATTAAAAAACTAAACAATACAATAAGAAATTATTAAACTGAAGTAGGTAAAAAAAAATAACTTTCCAACACGACATTTTGTAGATAAGGAATTATTTATTTTGGGTACACTTGACGGATTCTGGAAAACGCTTCTATTCTGGGCATTAAATTCGGTATTAAATTATTTTTCGCGAAACAGTTACAGTTCAGTTAGGCCCTAAACACACGGTGAACGCAAAAATGACGAAACTGGAACTCTAAGTTACTTTTGAGTTTATGTTATACAGTCATACACGACGCAACTAGTTTGAAACGTATAGACAGGTTTAAAACTATTTGCGTCGTGTGTGGTTTCCTATAGGACTATATGACATAAACTCTAATGAATCTCAAAAGTAACATAGAGTTGCAGTTTCGTCATTATTGCGTTTCACCGTGTGTTTTGGGCCCTAGAGCTCCAAAATCTGACATATATATATGTAGAGTGGAATCATTGTTCAATATTTTTATATGGACTAAGTTGTTCTTATGTACCTAGTTCTACTATTTAATTATAAAAGAACTTAAAAAATTAACTAGTGTTTCTTATTTTATTTCTCATCAAATTAACGCTGTGTAATATCTTGGTTGCATAAAATATAACGAAAATTGCTCTTTTTGATGATATTGCCAACTTACATAAGTTTTCTTTATCACAGTAGATAGTTATAGAAATCGTTAAATTAAATCACCTGCATTTACCTACCTATTCTTATGTATGTAGTATTATAGAATTTTAGGTATGTGTACTTTACAAAAATGCCATTCACTGCACTTAGTATTACTAATGCAATTTCCTACGCACAATTGGGTGTGGATAACTGTTTTTGAGACTATTAAGTCTTTTTTCAGTCTAGCACAACTCTACCGATTTTATAAAGCTAATCCGCGAACATTAAAAGATTCAGTTTTAAACTGGAAAAAGCGGAAGGAAAGAAGGTTATATACGCGACCAAATGCTTTCGTTGCCCCTATCACTGTCTCTGCCCTAAGATTGTCATAAACACATTCACCCCAACCTGCTCAAGGAGCTGGGCCAAATTTACAGTGATAGGGATATTAGTAATTCTACCCCTTTTTTAGTTGTTTCTCAAAGACAAAAGAAATCAATTTTACAATAGCGAATTTTCGACAGTAAATAAAATCGTTTTGACATAGAAAAATAAATCCAAAAGTTGTTAAGGTCAGGTCAATTTAACGACACCTTTTTAGACAATAATAAAAATTCTTTTAGAAAAATTCGATTTGTTCAATGTAATATTATGAGTAAACCTTAATTAGGCACATACCTACACATTATAAAATAGTTAACACTTAATTTTCATAAAGAGATACAGTAGATTTAGTTTTTTTTTACATATAATATTTTTTTATGGGATTAGAAGAAGTTCATCGTAAGGAACTTGAGATAAGAAAGATTGAGCGGCGTTCTTGAATCCATCTCTAATGGAGTTAACTACAGGAGGGGCTAACTCAGCCAGAACTTCTTTCCAGTTTTCATTTAGAAGGGTATTGGTAGTGTCACCTGTAAAAAACATATTTTTAAAACATGTAAAAATTATACAAACATTTAAATTCAAGCTCTTGTGATTTGTGAAGTAAATATGTGTATTTTATATAACATTACAAGGATTTTTTTTTTACGTAGGTAGTTTAGCTGTTTGTGTTAGTTGAATTAGTAACATAAAGAAACACAAAAAATAAACATCAATTTTAAAATGCGAGAATGCTTTAAAAAATATGCGGAAGCGTGACCTTTTTTAAGTGCTATGTCAAGACATGCAGTAAAAAGGTCTGAAAGGGTTTTAGGTATGTAGGTTATCGTCATACATCCGCTCCCTATGTGGAGCATATGGAATCCACAAACTGCCTCCAGGCCAAGCGATCGGCCGCCAGCTCCCGAGCGCCCTCTTAAGTCAAGTCGAAGTCCCGCAGATCTGACGCAAACTGCCGACGAATTGTCAACAGTGGACGACCAGGACGCCGAGAACCTGATGCCTTGTAAAATAGACAAGCACGGTGGCGGTTCTCTGGAGGCATACGCAGTATATGGCCTAGCCAGCCGAAACGCCTTCGCCGGATGACAGTAGATACCAAGGGTTGCTGTGTCCGTTGCCTCACCTCTGTATTCCTTACAAAATCCAACCACCGCACACCTAAAATTCTTCTTAGACACGTATTCTCAAAACTCAGAAGTCTGCTATCTTGGGCCCTGGTTAGGTGCCACGATTCGCAGCCATAGAGGAGAACAGGTGTGATGCAGGTGTTATAAAGGCAGCATTTTGTTTTAACCGATTTAAGGTATGTAGGTACCTTACCTTTAATGTTTGAACAACAAAATATGAAATTTACTTCTTTCGAAATATCGCCTTACTATAGACGTTTCAAAAAAAGAGCTGACAGTTATTTTATTGGTGATAAAAAAATGTTATGATTCTACAAAAATCATGCCTGCACTGCGGTACCAACGCAACGTGTCTGCATTTAGATATATCGTATTGTGACGCTTATAAATATGATGGCAGTCGATAAATTTATCGAAGAGATTTTAATGATTGACGGCATATACGCGTCTGAATACGATATATCTACAGGTAGATTATTAATTGGTGATTCCAGTACTGGTTCAACATAAAATATGTACATTTTAGAAAAAAAAAAGTCCTTAATGAAAGAGAGCCAAAACTGTTTCTATCATAAACAAAACATTCATGGTGTAGTAATATAAACATATAAATGCATAGGTAATGAATTATTTTACCTAGAATTTTGTCTCCATTGAACAAGTTTTCCAGCTTGAAGCTTGCATTTCCAACCTCATACTTGATATCATCTTTGGTAAATTTGGTGAATTCTACGCCGTCTTTCTTAACTATGTCATAGTCAAATGTGTAGGACAGTTTCACGTCACCTGGAATACAAAGCATAAGTAAACACATTGAAAATTATATTGCATATGACTGGCACTGAAGCGTAAGACTGATCATCCTACCTCCGCGTCATTAATGATCAGTATACCCCGCAATTGGTGTCCCAATTCAGTGCCTCATGCACCGTTGGATGTGTATAGGGGGGGGGGGGGGATTTATTACATTAACTGTTTTTACCTGTCATGCAATTATTGTTCTAGATGTTTATCGCGTGGCTATCAACTATATTATCCTCTGAAGTAAAATCGAGTTTCTTCTTTGAAAACCGTCATTTATATTCAGTGGATAATCGAACGTATTTTTTTTTGTTTTTATTATGAGGAAAGCCAACAGTTACAAATCATTTAAGAACGCATAAAAAAAAAACATAATTAACCAATTAAAGGTTTTCACAGAAAAAAATATTCTCGTCATAAAATTACTAGATATAAATAATATACATAACAGTAAGTTGAAACATAAATTAAAAATAATAATAATGCAAGCTAAACCATCTAAACACATCACCATCGTAATTCTCAAATAAATCTATTTTTAATGATTTTGAAAGTTATCGGATATTACAAGGAAAGTTCCAATCAAACATTAAATCTTATGTAGAGAAAAAGCGACTACACAAACTTGATAAACATGGAAAGCTGCGTGATAACCAAACATAATAGAGGTACTGGTTACTACCACGTATTTTCCCCTTTTACTTAGTTTTTGGTGCACAGATTCGCCTAATAATACAATACATCAAGTGGCGACTTAACCCAACCAATGACAGGTCATAAGCCCCGTAAACGCCTAGATATCCATATTTCCTTCCCAACTTCTCGACTCTGTTCAGACCCCAATTGTTTTTTATTTACTTTGGCACAAAAACAAACTCTTGTGGATTTTTTCATATTTTCATTTGTTAAAAAAGGATGATTGTTAAAAAAAAAATAGAAGTGATGTAAAAAGCTCACTTATGTTGAGCAGTTAAAAGGAATAAATAAATTATGATTTAATACGAACAAAAAACGGATAACCTTGAAATATATTTAAAAGATAAATATGATCCTTTAAATGTTTACGAGATGTTTATTACTGAAGAAAAAAACATAATATACGTAATATATTAATAATTATTATAAATAGGTAGTTACTTCCGGGCATTTTTTTGTAACGGTCAATAAAATTAAATTGATTTGTTAAAATTCACAATTTTTGTATATTTGAGTAGATATTAAATACCAAATATTATAATTATTTGAAATATCCACAATCTTGAAAACATTACATGTTTAACTACTTAAGTGTATTTACAAAAGCAAAGCCTCAAAAATTGTTTCATGTATTATATGTATTGTTCAGGTATATATATATACTCGTATATAAATGTTTTTAAGTTTAATGTAATAAATGAAAATAAAATATTTATGTAATTATTATATTTTGTTTTATTTTATTTCCAGGAAAAACAACAGCTTAAATACATAAAAATTCAATAAGAATTCGCGCAATAGGGTTCTTCCCGATAGCATGGATATCCTTGAAAACGTTATAAATATTTAAAGTATATTTTTACAATTCCAACGATATAAAACACAATGATCAAAAATTTTGTTTTCATTTATAAATTTATGTTTTAAAAGCACGAAAATACGAATGATTTTTAACGCCCGTTATTGGTTAATGACGTCATACCCGTCTACCGTGAAAGGCGTGAAATTCATTTCGCAGTGAGCGCCTATATTGCTGTGACGTCACAACGCATTCGCGCCAAATGGAGAATTTTGCGAGCGATTTGAAAAAGAGCTATTTCAAACCGCGCTAAAAAATTCATATGGCATTGTAAAAATTTAAATGAATAAATCGGGATGAACTCAATTTTACTTAATATGCCGTACTTATGTAAGCTTTAAAAAGAAGAAAATAAATTTAAAAAAAATTCTTGATTCCAAGGTCATATTACACATTCGACCAGTTTTTGGGTTGTACTACAAGTTTTGTTACACCATGTATTTATATTTATTTATGGTATTTACATTTTTAAATCTAAATAAACTAAAAAATAATCTGGACTAAAATTTATAAAATCTTAGTCCAGATCAGAAAAAAAAAAAAAAAAAAATCTCGAGTCGGAATGTTTGTGATGTTGTTCCCCAGGTTTTGGACCTCTTGGTCTATTGAGGTGGAAAATGAAAAATAAACGAATAGGTCAATTCTATACCCAGGAGCTTATTAGCTTAGCTTAGCCAGGTATTTCTTAATTATTTATTTAGACACACCGAAACATTTCATAAGTTGGAGAAATATAGCACGCTGCGGCTCAAATCAGTCAAAAGTCACTAAAATAGGCTTCTGAAAGGTGATTATTTTATTATAGATATATTGCTCAATGCGCTAACAAAATTGTGGTACAAATAATTTTAATGAACAAATGTTTTTTACTTACGTAAGTTAACATGCGAGTTTCCTTTTCCTATCAAAGGGAAGATGAGAAGACGTCCACTGAGGTCGTATTTAGCATCCATACTCAAATTTACTACAGCCTTTGCACTGAACTTTTGTTTAGCTACGTCGATTCTGAAAATCACATGAAAGTCACATACAAAAGATGAAATAAAACTGATAAAAAAAACACCGAATTTCTAAATTAATTGTCAAGAAATCTAGTATTTTAATGTCTTTTCACTTTTACTTCAAGAACTACTGATCTTTGATCAAGAGTTTGTGACTTAACAATACGTGCATAATAGATAATTAATTTCCTATACTACTTTTATTTTTTTCGCAAACTAGCTAAACACGATTTTAAATAAATATGTTGAATAAACCACTTTCTTACTTGAAAATTTGTATTCAAATGCTTCAATTTATGATATTTATAAATATGTAAAATTACGTAACGGTTTAATCCTAATTAAAAAAATGAAGGCATTTACGCAACATATTTCACTTTTTTCCTGGTATTTTGTAAAACTATTAACTAAATATTTTTTCTATAACTTACATTCTTACATTATTAGTCAAACAAATAAAAGACCCATTTTAGCGCGTTATACATAATTAATATAAGTGATACAATGATTCTATGAATTTGGTATTTGAAAAATGGGTAACCACAGTCAGCCGAATTAATTATAATGCCATACAAAGTAACTCCGATTTTTGGCTTCTGTTACTTACCTACTGTTATTTTAATTTAAATCTTCAGTTGAAAAAAAAAATGATTACTCAAATAATGTGGTCAAACTATTTCCATTACCATCCTATTTTTTTTGTGAATTCATTTTATTATTAAAGTTTTATGTAAACAATTACAATATTGAAATTCAATTTAACAAAAATGACAAAATCATTGCTACATACTTAGTTGTAGGGTGACAATATGGCAGATGGGAAAGGTTTTATAATATAATGTCCCTACATACTAGTATTTATTTGTAATTTATTTTATCATTCCTTAAGAGAGGTCCTTTTAAAAGGTTTTGATCTGAATATTAAATATGTATGAAATATATGTACCGACTGCCTATTCTGTTGGTTGGGGTACAGAAGATGAAGAGGTACAATGTTATTTTACTATAGCAACCCTTGCCAAGCAAATAAGGCATGTGTGTATGTGAGAGAGGGAATGTAGGTGTGTTTAAAATTAGTGACTCAGCTTTTGAAAACATTTATGACCCACTAAAAGCTTAAATGTATCTCTATTTGAGCAATGATGAAGCTTTGTTTTGGACGGATTGTGGATATTTTCAATAGCATTTGAAAATTCTTATAAATCCTTATGGCGTGATTTACCTTAGGTACACTTAAAACATAAAGATGCTCTGATTGGTTGGGCATCCACCAGTTTTTAGTAAAAGCTTTCGTAAGCACCATATGCTTAGATGTTATTTTTGTCTACAGAGATACTTTAAATCTAGACTCCTCTCGAGAAGGACCAAGTCCACACTATAAGAAACCCTTATTAACGTATGGCTCAGAGTGCTGGACCTTTAAAACAGAGAAAGGATTTTGGACATTTTCGAGAGATTCTACGACGATTATATGGAGCCGTACAAGAAAAAGTTCAATGGCGTTCCAGATATAACCTAGAGTTATATAACCTGTACGAGAAACCTCCCGTCATACAGCACATAAATATAGGATGGCTCCGCTGGGCAGGCCATGTCGGAAGGATGGAGGACATCTGACCTAAGAGGCTCTTGATCTATGTATAAGCCCAATGGGCAGAAGGAGTATCGAGAGACCTAAATCAAGGTGGTTGGATTGTGTGGAGAAGAACACAGGGTCCCTGGCCATTAGAAATTGGAAAAAAGAAGCCGGAGACAGAGGCGAGTAGAGATGCTTCATGGAGGTAGCCAGGACCCTCCTGAAGGATTGTATTGAATATGCTTAGACCATGTCATTAAGGATGTTAAAAAATATGACGATGATGGTATAGGTACTTACGCCATTTTTTTAATATCCAGGTCCTTAAGTCCTCTGATGGCGACGTCTGTAAACAGGATTTTGATGCCGTTGTTCTGGTCGGAACCGAAGGCGGCTGTTCTGATCTGCTTGACCTCAAGAGGATCCAGACTTGGGATGTTGAGGGTTGGATCTCCCCTGGAGAACTGGTTGGCAGATGCTCTTGCAACGCCAAGAGCGCACTCGTTTAACTTCGGGTCATATCGGCGACAGGCTGTCATGTAGGGTGCTGGAAAATTAAATTTTCAAAACATTTTAATCACATATTACTGCAACACGGTACAAACTCCTAACACTTCATTTAATCATACATAAGATCAGAATATGAACACAGCAATATGCTTCAAAACATCACATCGGCAACATAAAGCTCAAAAACACGAAAAAATAACTCTCTGTAACAATTTACTCCTCCTCCTTGCCGATATCGGCACCTTATTGTGCATAGAGCACTGCATTGGTACAAAAGGTGCAATGTATTTTGATTAAATATTAATACGCGAAGGTAAAGTTATCAGTTTTACTCTTCGGTGTCAATCCAGTCATATTATAAATAAAATGCCCCAACATTTAAAAGTATAACGTAAATTATTTTTATAATTTTTATTAATAGATCAAATAGAGTCGATGAAATTGAACGGTAACTTAATACCCTAACATCATTATGTTAAAACATCAACAAATAAAAGCAATTTAAAGAAAAATTGTTGCAAAATCGACTTGTTCCTAAAAATATTTTCGTTACCACTAATTAAAATACTTACGCAATCCTAATCCATAGATTGAGTTAATTTTGACTAACGTTACAAGCGTAACTAATAAAAACGTATTAAAATGCATTTCAACTTATTAAAAAAAACTTCTAAAATCAAGCACTTCTACCAAAATTTGCGTTAACCTGATAGAGAGCGTTCTCAAAGATTACTAAATTATGTTATAAGAATTTATGTCTTATATGTATTCATTTTTGCTACTCACAAAAGGAAGATCAAATTTGACCAGTAAAAAATCCTGCGCAAAAAATCGAAAGATGCTACAAAAAACTTCAATATTTTAGATAACTTCCACTCAAAATAAAATATTAATTATGTCTTATATGTATTCATTTTCGCTATTCACGAAGATCAAATTTGACCACCAGTAAAAAATCCTAAGGTGCTACAAAAAACATCAACGTTTTTGGTTAAGTCCATTCAAAATAAAAGATGTTTTCATCATTTCAACAATGAAAATCAAAGATATAGTAATTTATGTATAATAATAATAAATTCATTCATATTAAGTATTTTTCTACGTACTTAAAATGTTATGTTTAAATTTTTTATCTATCTGATGTTAATTGTCACCAGGAGAAGGTGATTTGGCTAGCTAGGACAGTTTATTGTGATTACTGTCCTGGACGTCCACCGCTGACAGATTACAACAGAACCACATGATCTGACTTGGAAAGACGCACGAGATCCGGCAGGCAACGCTTAGCTCAGAGGGAGTTTGTGGAATCCTTTTTATACATATATTATCTACGTTAGGAAAGAATAATATATTTATTTCAGTAAAATTTAGTGTTCTCTTACATATTTATATTTGTTACTTGTCGAAAAGTGCAGTAGCTCAATCACAGATAACTATCGACGTAGTTAAAAACGTGCTAACGCTAACGATTTGATCGATCACAATGACATTCGTTCAATACCGCGATCGCCGAGCTGAGCATTGACGATCTGAGCCGAGCCGATGCACGCGATATCGCGGCCGTACGTCAAACGTCAAATCATCGCGCTTGTCGGATTTTTTATTATGTCGACTGCTTTTCTCAATATTTGGCTTGCCGAAAACCGGCTAAATGCAATACGGTACTCGAGAAAGATTGAATGAAGATATATGTGCGAATAAGATATATCTCGGGAAATGGCTCGCGACTAGAAGCGCTCGGTTAATAATCCCGATCGATAACTTTTAACGCGTGTTCCATTGTGATCGCGAAAACGTTAATCATCCATGGGTCAGAAATCGTTATCACGTCGCTTATTACCGAGTCGGTAGTGATCTGTGATCGAGCAACAGGATGCTGTTAAAGAAGAACTCTCGTTTGTTTTGTACAGTTGGGTATATTTCCATTTTCCTGGTAGATACAATATTGTTTGATGATTTGGCGGAACTAGTCTACATGGCTGGTTGTGTGGGACTCTTTCAGTTCTAGATTATTAGGTGTCGCTGAAGTGGCGGTCGGATTAGAAGAGAGCATTGCTTTTGGCCGGCAGCATACCGGAACCCGCCTACCACCCAACGCATGGTGTTGCCCGCGTCGCGTCGATGACAGACGAAATTCCCACATTACTATTTGCATTGATTTATTAATACACTTAGTTTTGAACTGAACCCATAAACTGAATGACACTTCAACTCCGCCAGACGCGTATTAAGTATTTTTGTAACCACCGGCCGAGTTGGACGTTCAGAAAACATTCTGAAATGCCTTCCTGTGTAGTGAAACCGTGTAAAAACCGTACGGCTAAAATAAACAAAAAAAATGGTGTAACTTTCCACATGTAAGTGTTTATTTATATTTGTTTACATAGCCTAAAATAATTATTATTCAAAGAAAGTTTTCTTCTTAAATAATAGCCAACAGCCCGTCCACAAGAACAAAAAAGTCATTTTAGATGCATGGTAAAATTCATGACCGCTCCTCGCAAGGAACGGGTTAGTATTGTATACTGTTACTGTAACCCTATATTAAGCCCATACATTTTGCGGTGTGTGGGCGGATGCTTGCCGGCAGTCGAAGGGCTCTGATAGGTCGACCCGTGTAAGTGTATTGGTAAGAATTATAGTTGCGGAATCTTCGTTTCATTACTTTTTCTAAATAATTTACTCTGCCAGGCAGATCTAAGTGTATTATAAATCAATGACTATTTGTGTTTGAGTAAATAATTTTACATCATTTTACATCTGAACCTCCCGTGAAGGCAGCCTTGATATTCAAATACTATATATTATTGAAAATAAATAATATCATCGCTTATAATCCATTGAGCTTAATAAGTTGTTTATCTAATAATCATTATAGTAATTTTTTTAATAGGCACGAATTACTTACAATGTGATTTATGCAAAAAGAAATAATACAATAACGTTGTTTTGTAAATTACGAGTATTTAATTGACAGCGATGATGTTTTTTCTGGGTTGTTATGCCTGGTTGCTTTTCTAGACAAGAATTAGACGAGCCGTGATGATGATGTTGTAATAATGATTATGAAAAAAAAGACCATTTGTCAAAATCAAACATAAAATCTGTATAATCTCAGAGAACTCACATTTGTAATATGATTAGTATGTTGTACCATACAAACGTAGTCCTCGATTTTCTCCCTGGAATTTAACATTAGAGCCATGCTTTTTTCACACATTTTAGATATCGACCAGATACGTGTTTGTATTGTCTTATTTTTGTATATTTTTATTTATTAAAGGAGATAAATAAAATATTTTGAAAATACCACGATACAAACACGCATCTAATCGATATCTTAAATCAAGGAATACGTTTGTATGGGAAAGCGGCCGCGAGTCACGTGGTGAAGTATGCCCTTTAAATGATTTCTTTTGAATATTTTGATTTATGAGAGACGTTCGTGGCAAAAATTAAAATTGCATAAAGCTGGATTTTTGCTGATGAGGATTGTGCGATTGGGGAATTTTTTTTCGTCTCTACTAGAGAACGCGTTCATTCTTTTCCATAAAAAAACTCTTGTCTACACACGATCACGTGTCAAATAAACGTTAAAAAAAACATGAGATGTTTTTAATAAAAGATAGGTATCTACTACTATCTACATACATTAAATACGTGTCACGATAACTTAATTCGCAAATCAAACCGGTTTTGACCCTTAAAATTTTGGGGACTTGTATCCAAAGTCTATTAACTTATGTTTAGCGTGACGCTGCTTAGCAAACAACGTTTCAATGTCAGGTTAATTGTATAAACCCATAGGTTTCACACAGTACATATAATATATACATATAATACTGTATCTGCGAACCTACCTACCTAGTTTATTATGTAATAACATGTGCGTTGTATCTATATTACATTAAGTAGTTTTGCAACTACCAACATAATGATTTAATCATTTATTTAAGTTGATAATGTATCTATAGAGAAACATAAGATGGATAGGTAAATTAGAATTTTATTTAAAGAAAAATTAAATTAAAAAGAAGAATTAAATTTAAACTTTAACGATTATTCGCATTAGAGTTTAAAATGCTTTGGTACTTAGGAACACTTGCGCTTTAGATATCACAAGCTTTTCTTTTGGATTTGTTTTGCAAAACAACGTCTTAACATTAAATGAAATATAGTAAAGGGAATATACGATAAATACAAGAGTTACTTTTATCACTGTGAAAAATCAAATACGTATTATGTTTAAAAATACGGGTATCATAAAATATGATGTAAGTTTGGAACATATATGAGTCATTAAAATAGGTATTTAATATTCTAATGAACCTACATATTACTAACTCAATTATTGTACCTACTTACGTGCATTAGGTATGTGTGTGCAACATATAGGTACGTATATTATTCAGTAAATTATTGACAAATGATCTTTATTAACCTAATTACTTAACCAAATATTGCACATCGCATACCAATGCAAACATGAAAAAACTATTTCTACACATTGACATGAATGTTTTGGGATTATAAAACCGCAATAATTGATTAACTAATACATATAATATTTATGACTTTAGTAAAATATTGAAACATAAGTTTTGTGAGTTTCTTAATGCTCAAGTGAAGATGCTTGTAAATATTGTACAACACTTTAGTCAAAAGAAAAAAAAAGATAGTAACTGGAAGATGTTTCTTTGAGTGCTTTTACGTAAACGTCATTATTGTGTAGATGAAGACTCGTTTACATGAAGCAATCTATAGGCGCTGTTAACAATAATGTTTACATGACTGGTAACTTTCGCCCCCATGCAATTTATAGAGATAACGCATAAAATCTTATTTTTTCTATTTATTTTTCAACTTTTTTGATGTATATCATCAATATAATAATAATCGAAATATTTGGTACGCTTGGAATCAATATGCGACTAAATATAACGTATTTCGCCACATAACAGTTGAATTTATTTCCTATCATCATCTGACATCCATTTCCTTCACTGTACATACTTTCTTATCATCATTTTATTATTATTGAGATTCCCGAAAATAGCAGTAGATCACGTATTTATTATTGAAGGTGGGAAGGCTTTTTGATAAACGTGCATAAATCAAACATTCCAGAAGAAAAATTTGAAGTTCGAAAATTAAAAACAATTTTTTTTCAAACATCAAATAGCTCTACGGTAAGGTTCGATATATTTATTATGTTGGTCAATAATTAGTCTTTCCATGGTCGATATGTACGTTTTTATTGAACCAAAATTAAAAATACATTGAGAAAAATAAGGAAATACATATACTCTTTCTAAAAACCTATCAAAGTAGGTATTATATTTTTATTTGCACTTTTGCAAATGAATAAAATCAAATTTCAAGCATGTAAATAATGCAACATTTTAAGTTTTATTTCTTTAGCAGTATCTTTGATGTATCCAGATGAAACAAGTTTACAGCCTCCCACTAATTTCAGTATTTTTCACTTTAACAGTCATATAATCACTTGCTGCAAGTTAAGCGCTTTTCCAACAGATGTCACTAATGTTTCTTAAAATTCTTTTTTTAGTCAATTTTTAAAAATAATTGGAATTTCTGCGAAGTTTTCATTATTTCATTATGAATACACAAAATGATGAAAAAAAAAACTAGAAGTTTTATTTTTGTCAACTAAGTACAAATACAAATAAATGAGGTCGCGGGTTCGATTCCTGAAATATTTATGTGATTTTCACGTAAAAATATTTAGATTGGTCCCATATCATATGTGATACCTTGGGCTGACGCTGAAGCGTAAGACTGATCACCTTGCCTTCATGTAACAAATGATCAAGATTCACAGTTGCCCTTCTTTTTCTTTTCTTGTTCGAAGGACTAGTTAACCATTACGCTATTTCCTCGTAGGTATAGGCGTAGAAGATCTAGAAGATTGGTGTCTGAATTATCAGAGCTACATAGCATATGGAGGGTGACCGTCCACAGGCAAGCCATGTGGAGTCAAGCAGCTTCACCATCCTCACCACAATGGATCGGCTTGGTCACTGAACTATCCTTACTACCAGTGCCTGCAGCCTGCAGAGCTACACAGCTCCAGGAGAGACTGAAACCTTCAGGCAAGTCATCATCATCATTCCATATCCACTCCCTATGTGAAGCACATGGATTCCACAAACTGCCTCCAAGCCAAGCGATTGGCTGCCGTTTCTCGCTCATCCTCCCAAGTCAAGACCATGTCCGTAGCTCTGACGCAAACTGCCAACGACAGTTCAGTTAAGGGCAGGAAAAAAACGTTAATTTTTTCGTATTTTTATTTACACATTTATGTATCTTAAGATTAAACTAAGTCATTTTAAATTTTCATACAAGCTAAACTTAAACACAAAAATCAAATCAAATAAAATAGAATGTTAAAAAATTGATTCAAAAATCACTATCAACTCTCCCGCATTTTATGTCGAGTTTAGAGGCAATATTCAGAATATAATTAAGTAACTTCAATTTATTTCACATTTTTTGCATTAGTAGGAACGTTACGAGAATTAAAGGAAACCTTACATAGTATAAAAAAATGATGAAATTCTGCAAGAATACATTAACTTAGTTATATTCATTATATGAATATTCACTGTTACATTTTTATAACTACGATAAGCATTGTATTAGGTATAGGTTTTCTGCTGTATCTTAGGGCAGAAGCAGTTCATCGTATGAATGCTGAGACAAGAAGGTCTGAACTGTGTTTCTTGCAGCTTTTCTGACTTCCTTGACTATGGGAGGAGCTAGTTCTGCTACGACGTCTTCCCATTGTTCGTTCAAAAGCCTGTTTGTTGTTTCGCCTGTAAAAAAAGATTTCGTCATAAATTTACGTGTAGAAACAATGATATTAATTTTCATAGATCAGCAATTTTTTTCCGTTCCAAGGAACGGAACAAGTCATTTCCTAGTCCTAGGAAGATTGAGACAATTTTGTCTCAATCTCAACTTGTTAGAGGGAAACAGAATGATTAAAATGTATTAGACAGTGGAAGATAGATATAGTTGTCTTTGTTTCACTGCCAGATACAAATGGAACATTAAAAAAAAAATAAAAAAATTATATACGAGTATTATCGAATTTACAAAGCTTAATAACACAAAAAAAGATCTCGGAGGAATTACTATAATATTATTATCAAGTTAGATATTGTGCAACAAACACTATTGACTACATAATATTACAATAAGTGTGTTGTTATCGTTAACCAATTATAATTTTTACAATACCACATTCATTTGGAGAACATAATCCACCATCAATTAAAGTGAGGGACTTTTTTATTCCGTAACTAATAATTTTTATATAACCTTTCAGATTTGTCCATTACTTAACTTTGTTTATAAATTACGCTATTTAACTAACCTAATATTTTTTTCTAGAACTTATTAGTACTTTTCAAACTTTTGTTCTTTCGTCACGGATTTTCCGCCAAGAAACGCCTTTGCGCGGCTAAGGGCGTTTGAATAAAAAATATCGTTCATAATATTAAACGCACCATTTTCTATTACTTCTAGCAAAATTATGTAGATACGTACATTGAAAAAATATGTTTAAGTATCTTGGTCATATTTTCCTGGATAATGTCATTTTAGGAATTCTGATGTAGGTACGCTAATACTTTATATTATGATATCATCATATCAGCCAGTGAAGGTCCACTGCTGGGCATAGGCCTTCCCCTGCCTCCTCCACTTCTCCCGATCCTGCGCCATCCCCATCCACCTTCTTCTAACAAACTTCTTGAAATCGTAGATTCTCCAAATCGAAATGAGCCTTTCCAATATTGTATATAAAATCATCGCGTTTAATTTTAAAGTACTCAGCTTCATTTTTGCCTTTCACCAGATCGAAGTCGAATGAGTATGTCAGCTTTATATTACCTGGAAAATATGAACATTAATTATACAATCATATTACAAGTTATAGAGGGACGTCGCGTCGTGTAAAAAGTAGGAAATCGTGAAAAACCTTATTTATTTTTTGTTTTTACGCCCATGGGGCTTTTTACATAGGCATTTTTAAATGATTACACAGTAGTAGCTATTCATTACCGCCAGAGATGGCATCCAGACACTGTTCCCTAAAATGCACTAGATTTGTGTTGAAAATATCAATATTGTTAGTATACTTGTTAGCCAGTTCGTGCCTTCGTCGTATAGGTGAATTTGCACTGTAATTATTTATTTTATTGTTTCGTAAAATAAAAATGCAATGCTGAAAAGTTGGTCTTAATCATTAATAAAAAAAACAGAGGACAATATCCCATGGACATCTAAACGTTTTAAGGGCTTACTTGTCGTGGATATAAAGTCTTAAAATGTCGTAAATGGTTATTAATTGATTTGTTTAGTCTTAATACTTACTCAGACTAATGCGTGCGTTGCCTCTTCCGTCCAAAGGGATGATGAGAATTCTTCCAGTCATCACATATTTAGCCTCTAGAAGAATATCTCCGTATAGGTTCACAATTACTTTCTTTTTCTTCAAATCAATCCTAAAATGCAATAAAAAAGCATTCGTTTCAAACAAAACAGTAGAATACTCCAATGGACAAATTTAAAAAAAATAATTTTTTAGACAGTGAATAGGCAAGGAAGGAAATGTTTTTTAATTTTTATTTAGCTATCGTTATTATTACCATAATTACTTTTGAAATATTATAAACGAGATTTCCCGCCAAAACAGGTCATTATATCGTCGGATGCGTCTATTAATTTCAAGGCGTCTATTAACCAAGTTTTGATGTAAGTAGCGCCTAAAATAGAAAAAAGTACATAGTCACTTCTCTGGCTCTACGCATCAACTATATATTCAGTACCACCCTTTTTGTGCGCTTAGAAGACGGGTGCTTTTAAAGCATCCGTTTGCCGTCAATCCGTTTTAAATATCTTTTTACGAGGAATCTTTCGAATTTTAACTTTTTATTTATTACAGAAAGTTTTCAAATATTAATTCCCACAAAAAACGGAATTTTAAAAATATAAAAACAATTTTTTTTTACTGTCGTTGACAAAGTTAAAGTTTTGAAATGGTTCAATAATAAATTAAAAAAGGCTTTTCATACGTTTAAACATCTAAAAGATTTCTGTGGCGTCAGTAATACGTAGGGACCACTTGTTTATTGACAAAGGAAATATTACTGTTTTGGTCGATTTGAACTTGTAAATATTTATTGCTAATTTCAACTCTACCTGAACCTGTTTGGCGTAAACTAATATTCAACATTTTAAAGGAAAAATAATAATATAATAAACAAGTTTTTCAACCGGTTTACTTTAGTATTGAAGGTTACCGTTTAAGCTGATTCACAAATTTGGATAAATTATCATAAAAATCTTGTATTTATTCTATTGACAAAGTATTTTGACAAGAATTTAGGTAAATATCTTTGACTATATAAAAAAATACACTATCATTTACCCGTTTATTTAAAAAATGTATTTACCGTCCATTCATGAATAACGTTATTTTATTTATTTTAACTAGCTATACAGGTCAGCGTGTCGAGTTGTAAAAGTGAACAGAATAACTAATCAGTTTTAAAAAAAAACAATTGATTTGTGACATCTCACCGCGAATCGAACCCTTAGCCTCCGTGTTATGAGTGCAGCATCTTAGCCATTACGTCAGGAGAACCACGAATAAATAATTTTATTGAACAGCTATTATTAAAGTAGTTAAGCGAAGACGAAGAAGATTAGTGGAACTATTTTTGTAATTTTTATTTTGAAAGAATCTGTGTGACTGTGTGTAGTAGATAAGGTAAGGCCGAAAAAGACATGCCATGATCAAATACAACAAATGCTTGAAAGTAGTCATATGAACAGCCGGAATAATCGGCGTGCGTGCATGAGAAGATATATGAATTAGGAGGAAGCAAGGAAAGTCGTCATGGTTAGGTAGTTATTACCTACACATATGCAGATATTATGTAAGCATTTTATTTGGGCATGTAACGTAATTATTTATGCAATAGGTACCTATGCTACATAATGTTATGTAAAAATGTGCGAAAGCGCTAAATTGTTAAACCTACAAGAAAAATTCATATTTTTAAATACTAGCTAATATTTTTACCGCGAATATTCATAATACACACATTTAGATTTTATTGAGATATATTTTTCTGCTTTAATTTTGGGTTGACCATGACATATTTAAAAAAAAATGTTACTGCGGGACTACCTTTATAAAATATAGTAAAATTCTGCTGAAAAACGGATTATACTCCTTTAAATTTAATCGAGAAAAACGAGATTTTCCCCAACCACAATTTTACAAGAGTTTTCAATCAATCATCGATAATTTTACCAACAATTTATTCCTACCCTGCTAAAAAAGGATAGAAGAAATAAAAAATAAGTCAATCAAAATAATTTTCAACGTGTTATTTTTAGTCGGCAAAAAATCGTTCGTTGCTAGGCTTACTGAAACCTATCACGGCATAGAACATCAAAATATATCTACATCTATAGTTATATATCGCAGTTGTAACGTAGATGTAGATATTTTGATCTGTGCCAAGAACGTCGTACGATAATTTTATTTAAATTTATTTACTTGTTCTTTGTGAAAATTAGGTGTATATTGGCGGATTTATTGCCTACTAAAAATTTCTTACAACCAACCAATTCGGTTGGATAATTCGTCAGCCAACTAATAATAATTTGGCGAAAGAATTGATTACTTTATTCGTAATGATTGCAATCCATTTTCACCAGAATTACGAGTAAATTGTGGTTAGGTACTCATTTTCTCTATGTATTTCGATACGGAGACACTGAGGAATCGTAATGGTGGTGGCATAGTGATTTTCTGTTGACTTGATCGTTGCTTTAGCCCTCTTGACTCTTGAAACTTTGGACCTGTAATTTGCTTATGAATTTGCAACAACAAAAATCCTCATAAAAAAAGTCCTGCATAAAATAGCGTGACTGACAGAGAGTCCCTAAGGACTCTATAACAGTCGCGAGTGGAGGTGGGATCGATCCCTCAGTGTATTTACAAGATACCTATGCTATGTGGGGTTATATGGTTTGCAGTACACCACTTCCCTTCATAACAAGATGCAGCGGTTAGAGTTTGCAAGTTGTAAGTGCAGCTAAAGTTTAAAATCTTTAGCAGGTCTTGCCCAACTTAAATAATGGGTACTTAATAAGTTTGGCGACATCCGGACATAATGAGTTCCCAGTTTACCATACATTTAATCAAACTAGATTACCAACTAGAACTTTATTAATTTGCAAATGTTTCGGCGAACTCACCGATTTTGTACTAAATAAATTTGCTATTAGGTACCTACTGCAAGAACCAACGTTTGTTTTATATTTTTAAGATATACGATTGTTTTGTACGATATGATTCTTTATTGTTATTAAAAAAATTAACAATAGCGAAACTCTCAGAGATGGAATTCCGTGATTATAATTGATTATAATAATTATTGTTAATAGGAATAAATTTCTGCAACAATAAAATTAAAACATATTATGTACATAAAAGTTTATAAAAAATTCTAATAATGTTTTTTTAATTTCCCTCACCAAGTACAAGAGCTGTTCGTCTAATTAGTGAGGTAAAGCGTTTGTTTTAATAGCGTTTAATTCTTATAAGTTTTTGTAATAATGTGTTTATTTTACTATGAAAAAAATATTTTAAAATATGTTATCACCCATTATCAAAACAATATAATTGACACGGGAAATCCCAAATGGAGGCTTTTAAGCTAAATTCACACCTGTCACGACTGTTTTTATAAGCAATCCACCATATAGATTGATTAAATTATTATTTATATCGTGAAGATCATTAACACAAACCCCTTTCTTCGGTGTAATATGGATAATATCCATTGGAAATATCGGCAGTTGAGCAATCTTTAGCCGACAATTCGTAGGAAAAACACACGAAACTATGCGTTTTTATTTTTGTTCATCGTTAATCTTGTGTGCCAACTTAAAAAAATAAGATAAATCTGGAGAATAATGCATGGGTTTTATTAGTTATCGCTACAATTGTGGACCAAAGATTTTTTGATGCCCTTATTCATTAACATGGCCTAACGAAAAGTGTTTAACATTTTTTGTGGCAATCCACTCTATGTGTTAATTGAACTATAGATGCATACGACTGTTTTCATTTAGGCAGGTATTTGGGTAATTTTTCTTAATGAAATTAGTTTATTAGTTTTAAAATTCTGAATTCGTTTAAGATTTAAGTGATATACATAAGATACTTCATAAGATACTGTAAGAATGCAAGACAAAAAGAAATGCGAAAGCAAAGCAGGTTCCCATAAATTTCATATACGGAAGACAAACCACACTTTAACATAGTGGTTAGCCTTCTATAAAGTAATTGCAGTAGGTCTCCAGTTCAGTTTCCTTTTAAAGCATCAGCATTTTACTATATCAACTCGTTTTGGAGTCTACAAGCGAAGCGAATAAGCAGATAAAGCTTAAGAATTTAATCTATAGTAAATAAGTGCATAAATTGTCCAGGCTAGCATAAATTTCTTTGCACTCTTCTTTATAATGCATCTTACCAAAACATTACTGATGAATTTGATAATAAAAACTAACTAACTAACTAACCAAGGCGCCGTTTCCCCGAAGGTTAGGCAGAGAGGATAGAACGCCACACCACTCTGTCCTGGCACACTTCTCTTGCTTCCTCCACATTCATACATCTTCTCATGCACGCACGTCGATTTTTCCGACTTCTTACATGCCCAATTTCAAGCACTTGTTTTACTTGATCTTGCCATGTCTTTCTCGGCTTTCCTCGATTTTTACATCCAACAACAGTCGCATCACATATTTTTTTAGCCGTTCTTTCATCATCCATTCGCTCTACATGACCGAACCATCGTAAAAGACCTTTCTTAATTTTGACGATAATGCTTATCTCAGCCTTGCACTCTGCTCTAATTTCGACATTTGTACACCTATCATACATAGTCTTACCACACATTCGCCTGAAAGATCGCAAAAAAAAATAAAAATAAAAGTGATTAATTCAGTAAGGTTTAATTAGGTACCGACATTTGCGATAAATTTGCTCACAAGATCAGACCTACCACACAGCATTTAAGTTACAGTAATTTTCATTTAGCAAAACGAATAAAAATTCACAGAATTTATTTATTTAATTATCAGAATGAAAACGTTAATATATTACAGTTTTATTATGACGCCATTAATTGACTTACATAAAGTACCATAAATTTCTGCGAGTTTTTTTTTTACCTAATTATACGCATATTGGTAAAGTGAATGCGTTATAAAAATTATAAAACTAATTTATACCGTAACACATATAAATCTGTACCCTTGAGACAATCTTGAACATTTTAAACCTTGATTTTTATTCCTTTAGTAATGAATTTAATAATCCAAAATACTTACGACATCTTCTTGACGACCAAGTCACCAGGACCCGTGAGGACATTGTCAGTAAGGGTGATTCCTTAGATCATTGGATCCTGTCCCCCCGAGGGTTTTGATTTCCTTGACCCTAATTGGATCCAGGGCAGGGATTCCTCTGGAAGCATCTCCCATAGAAAATGTTTTGGATGAAGCTTGAGCTACTTTAAGGGCGCATTCGTTTAGTTTTGGGTCCGATCGGGAACACGGCTTAATGTAACTGGCTGTAAAAAAACAAATTAATTTATGAGGATTTGCAGAAATACTATTTAATAATATTAAAAATGCTCTGACTCGACACGGATTATCTAGTGAGTCGGGGCCAGATCATTGTCATGGGTCGCTACTCAGTGAGTCGCCATCTTACTGTTTAATTAATTATTGTGACTGTAATCGAAAATATGTGAAATGTTGATAAATAAAATACATTTAAAGAAAGCTCTCAAGCTTAAAATTAGTATAAAAAACGTCTTTAAATATATATATTTTTTTATATTTATTAACTTAACCTCGACAGCAAGCAACGTCACGAACACCCAGGATTGAGAAAATTTACCTTGAATTTTTGTGTTCTCACCGGGAATCGAACCCGCAACCTCCTGATCGTCAGTCCTACGGAGGTCGCCAAAGTAAGGCGTTTAAGTAGCATAAAATTATTTACTAAATTGTTAGCTATGGAATTACTATTTACGTTTATTTGAATAGGTAAGTTATTTGAAATTTCTGTTTCTAAACTCAAAATCTTAAATGGATGTTTTGCAAAAATGCGGTTTTGGCATTGGACCGACGCCCGACGCTACGATATGACACTAGAATAATGTTTTATTATGAAATATAACAATTTGTTATTCTAAAGATGTTTTGGAAATGTGCATATTGATTCTGATGGCAAAATTATGAATATAAATTAATATTTATTATATTCCTTTTAAACTGTAATTGATAAATAAAAAAAACCAAAAAGTATTAAATGTATATCACGTGGTTGGAGTTGCAAGCTCTAAGTAATAAATCCTAGATCTTAAATCTCACTTTATCTTAACTCGTATTTATTTTCTAGCACAGTTATTTCCAACAAGTAGAATCAAAATTTCAAAATGTTGGCACTTATGTCACTGCATTACAGTCATTTTATTTTATTTAAGTAATACATGTAACAAAGATGTATTTCTGATACAGTTAAAAAAACGACTCAATTACCTCTAATTAGGAGTTTTTTAAAACGCGATTATCAATTTCGAATATAGCGTAATTTAAGTTGCCAAAAATGAAAAAATTAAATAATGAAAGTACTCACGTAATTCACTTTTAATTTCATTGAATAAAATTACTAAGAACACTGCAAAAAGAAAATACTTCATTTTTCTTTTGTTCCTTTATAAGATAAACTGAACTTGCAAAGGATAGTAACTTTATACACTGAAACTCTCTATGTCCTGCGAGATAATGAAACGAATTTTCAGGGTAACGCATATTTATGTCCTGCGAGACAAATGAAACGAAGGTTTTCAGGGTAACGCATATTTATGTATAAGCCAAAACGAGACAAAACTCGCCAAATTTGAGGAGGTGTGTTCAATGTTGACCAAAACATTTTTTGTCATTGATAGAGAGACAAAGGGTAGAAAAAAAAAATTGGGTATGCTATTAAAAAAAAAATATAACAATTAACTTAAAAATTAATCACTAAGAAGTAAAAATGAAAAAATAAAACAAATTCTACACCGCCACCGAGAATATTAAATTAAAATTAAATAGTAGAATATAAAAATATGTTTCTGATTCATAAAAAGATTAAAAATATAAAAAGGTAATGTAGCTTATTATGGGAGTCAGAATACATCATCATCATCATACGATATCCGCTCCCTATGTGGAGCATATGGATTCCACAATTCCTGCCTCCAGGCCAAGCGCTCGGCCGCCAGTTCCCGTGCATCCTCCCAAGTCAAGTTCACGTCCCGCAGCTCAGAAGCAAACTGCCGACGAATTGTCAAGAGTGGACGACCAGGACGCCGAGAACCTGATGCCTTGTAAAATAGGCAAGCATGGTTAAGGCTCTCGGGAGGCATACGCAGTATATGGCCTAGCCAGCCGAAACGCCTCACCTCTGTGTTCCTTACAAAGTCAAACCACCGCACACCTAATATTCTTCTAAGACACCAGACACCTATTCTCAAAATACTGGGCAGCGAATTATTTATTAATAATTTAAAAAAAAAAAAAATTATAGATTATGGACAGTTTATGGCTTTCATTTCCCAGATTGCTTCCTAATACTTATTATTGTTGATCAAATTGTATTCTCAAGAGCTTTTAGATTTTGCTGATGTTATTCCGCCTCTCACAATCCTATATTCTGCTCCCAGCAATCCCTTTCTCACAGTTCATCCAGATCAGCCATCACATAATCCATGTATGTAGAATGTAAGGCTGTATAGACTTAGCCAAAGGTCTCACTAACAGGCTGAGAGAGCTCTGGCTTTTTATGTTTTATCTACTCTAGACGATAGAAATAAATAGTACTTAATACACGACTTACTTACATAATGATTTAATTATGTTTTTATAAGGTAGGTTTAATATATTTTGAATAATTTTGGAGTAGTGGTAGACTTCATACCCACAAAACATTATTAAACATGAAAAGTAGCTGCACTTTTTTTCTTTACGAATGGAGTTTTATTCAGTCTTATTAGTAAAAAGATGAGTTTACATTATTTTAATTCCACACTGTTAATGCCATAGATCAATAAGACATGCCTAATTTTTAATGATTTTCTACCTTTAAAGGTCAAAGTCGTAGACCAAAGTAATTTATTTCAGCTTTGAAAATATAAAACTCATTGTATTTGTCTGAGAAGGCTATCAATAAATTTGGTTAAAAAAAATTATAGTGGCATTTCTAAAGAGAATAAAAAAAATAAACTGTGATGACATCTCGTGAATAATATTATTTTTATTTCAGTTTGTATTTATAATGATTTATTATTAATATAGTTTTTTGCATTTTCACCTATTTCATACAAAAGATATCTTTTAAAATGGTAAATGAAAAAAACGTCTTATATTTTGAACCTCCCAAACCAGTGATTCTTGTTTTGAACTTGCATCGTTTGTCAAGAGACTCAATATTGAATTATTTTAGGGAAAATAATTCAATTATTAACTATTGGGTAGTATTTAGTGTTGCGTCAACAACCGGTTTAATGAATTCAGCAAAATATTCAAAATCAATAGAAAATTGATAAAATCCATAATTAATAAAATTCATAGCATTGAAACAACAAAATAAACATCAATATTTAAAATTGATAAAGCATTTTATAGTAATTCTAGCCTTCCTCGTTTTTTTTTTATTCTTTAGGTACATACATTTTTTTCCTTTTTTAAAAAAATTCCAAAAAACATTTTTGGTGCTAACATAATAAATACCCTTATTTATGGAAAGGAAAAATACAATAATGGGCTGGAGTTTTAATTTTTTTGTTTTGGTAGCTATAACTGACAGATTAACAA
Organism: Micrasema minimum; assembly: GCA_022494985.1. Lineage (NCBI taxonomy): Eukaryota > Metazoa > Arthropoda > Insecta > Trichoptera > Brachycentridae > Micrasema > Micrasema minimum. The sequence continues at coordinate 139,879 of JAGVSP010000013.1, read as the reverse complement.
AATAAATTGATGTCAGATATTACAACATTTTATCGTTACAAATTATGTAATTTGTATGTACTAATCGTAATTTTTAGATCCAAATTTTTGGATAAAATTATTGATATTCTTATTGTCATTAGCTTTGCCGATTTATAATGTTCTGTCACATTATTTACTACTTTTTTGTTATATCGTGCTTATTTAAAAATATTCGAAAACATTTTAGTACTTTTGCTGATTGTAGGATTGAAATATTGATTTATTTTGCCATTAATGAAAAAAAAAATTGTTAAAAAAAAAAACTTACAAGAATACATCAAATACTATAAAATTTATTGTTTATGTTTTAGACGAATTAACAGAGTTAGGTATATAACTTGACTAATAGTACTAGTTCTTGATTGCAAATATTTTATTATTCTACAATGAGGAAATCCACTGCTACCCGGAATTGAATTTTAAAAATGCTTTCGTGTAGACGCGAATATTTAAAAATTTTTGAAGAGGGATGAAATATCCAAAAACGCACGCAAAAATTGATAAAAAATGTTGAAAATAGCATTCATTTCAAAATCTTAAACAATGACGTCACTCCTTGTATCTGTAAGTGTAGTGTTTCCGGTTTCCGTTTTTAAACCCCCGTAGCCGCGTTCCATGGCATTTTAATATGGAATACAATCTACATACAAGCTTCTATTGCAAAAAAGATGGCCGCCATTCAGTCTCTCTAGAACAGCTGTTAACAGTATATGACAGTTGAGTCGACGGTATATTTTATCTGTGCTTCCCGCGTCAGTTTGCATAGATTTTTGACAGTTTTGTTACTGGCTGGAGAAATACCATGGCCTTAAACAACCCGTTTTTATGACGTCACTCCTGCAAAAATGACGCAGTTAGTACATAGGTGGTATTTAGCGCGGTATTTGAAATGTGCAACTTTAAAAAATCGTATCTTCATCAATAACTTATAAAAAAATATTAAATATATTTTTTTTTTTTTAGTTAAAATAGTAAGTTTACAGAAAAAAAATACTTTAGAAAACAGTGGATTCCCTCATTGAAAGCAGTGGGCGTAGAGCTACTGAAAAGTCACTGTTCTTTTATTCCTATGTAGGTTTACCGCTTTCTTTTTAAAATGCTGTTACTGAGGGATCCAGTCACCGAAGTATCTACATATACCTACATAGATTTATGTTGATCCAAAACATATAAGTATCTTCGAATTTCTTCTCTAGATTTGAAAATAAATGCTTGATCATTTATTTATTTGTACACATACGCCCGATACATAACATAAAAATGATAAAAAAGTACATTTATTAAGTTACATGTATGTGAGAAAAAAAAATCAAGCATGTTAAAATCAATTATGTCCTTAAAAACAAGTTGAAAAAGTTACAAAACATTTGTATATAAAAAATGCAAGCAAGTTAAAAATAAATTTTTGGTACCTACTTATAATTTTACTTTATTAGTTAACAAAAAATGAAATCACAATTGGATATTATTTAAACGATCTATCATAAATTGAGTTAATATTGCATGCTTATAGCTTTGCAGCGTGTTAAACATAATGTCCGCAGTCTCTTCATATTTATTGCCCAATGAATGCAGTCGTGGTATAGTCGAGCCACTGTGTTGGCTAGATGTTGATCCGGGACAATGGAACAAGAACTTACACCTGGTATTTACTGAAGGCACTCTAAAATTAATCAATTCTATTATAATATCATAGTAAGAGTTTATTATTTTATATAAAACTAGTAAATCATTTACAGTTCTCCTTTCGGAAAGTGAGGTTAATTTTTAAAAAGTAATAGTAAAAAATCTATCACTTTTATCGTCGTGTATGGATTTGCAAATATTATTTATACCAATATGTAGGTGCATCGATTCATTACTGAGCAAAGCCCAGGGTTGTCTAAAATTTATCGATATAATTTCACGTAACTTTATCAAGGAAAGTAATTAAATTACGTGTTATGACATATTTTTGATAGCGTGGTGTGGAAATAGGTAACATTGTTATAAAACTGACTAATATTATGGCACCTACATAACATAAAAGTCAAGGCAATTCACACCTAATTAATATTCAACACAAAATTCATGACCAAGGAATCCAAAGTTATGCAAAATACTTTCAAGGTCCGTAGTCTACCTTATGCTGGTTTAAATGACGTTAAATATAATTACTGTTTTTAGCTGCATTTCGCTAAATGCAAATTACGTCAGTTTATAAATAGCTTCTACAGTTTATTAATAATTAAAACCATTTTAAACATTTTCAAAAATGAAGTTTGTGGATGGAGAATGTTTGTTTTAATAAATAATAGTTAATTTATTATAAATACATGAACATAGCTGTATTAATGCAGTATTATATTGTTATACATAATTAACTGTTGTATACTAAAAAAAAAATATATGTAGAAAGCGACAATCAACTAAACATATGGTAAGGTTTGATGTTTGAAACTACTGTGATATTTTTAAAATAAAAACATCTTCATATTTATTAATAATGGCATTAAAACTGAACTTGGCCTATGAACAGGTCTAAACTTCCATGTGCCGACTTGCTTCATGTAAAAATTGCAAAAAAAATCAACTTCTTACTAAATTTCCTAGAAAACTATAGGTCAAATCGAAAAATTTTATTCTACAAAATCGACTTCAAATACGACGTAGATTCATTGGTTTCCCGGCTTGTACTTCGAGTTTTGGTACACCATGTAATTATTTATGGGCTAATACGCAAATAAGTAAATACATTTATTTTTTGTGAAAAACTAAAGTTTAGGAATTGATTTTGCGTATTGTAAAATTTCAAAAATAGTACGAAAAATATAACCTAAAAGTAAAACCAATCTAAACTGGAGTCGATATTATAATGTATTCAAATTTATTACGGAACTAGAAAAAACATTATTATCAACAACAACAAATAAAAGAAAATCGTGTCTGAATTTCCACTTTTAGGTAGGATTTTTACAGTATACACCACCTTGTAAAAATCGATATACCTAAAAGTGGAAAACCAATCTATCCTACACCTATTTGGAGTCGATTTTGCTTTTATTTGTTGTTGTTGATAATAATGTATTCTAGTTCACAGACAATATACATATCTATGTATTTAGATGTTTTCTTTCTTCTTAGTGCCATAATCGTTGCGAAAATACCTTGTTGAACTTTTCACGGTCATCTAGAAATATGTACCTAGAGATAACTTACTCCTGCGAAAACCTGATTTCAGACCAATGTCACTTGGCTGTGAAATATATTATGGTCTTCCTACAGCCCTTTACCCACGGAATAATTTATTAATAGAATTAAGTCTTTTACATATATCTGTGCATATTTTATAAATTTTTATTATTTTATTTTTAATTATTTATAGCTCTACAGAGATGAAGTAGATTTTTTCAAATTCGGGAATATGGATATTCAAGCTTTTACAGGGCTTATAACCTGTCATTGGCTGGGTTGAGTGGCCACTTTACGTACTACAACATTCCCCATTCTTATTAGCAATATCCACACCAGGTAACATTTTTGATTTTGTATTTATGTCGAATCGAAAACCTTTCGCAAGCGCGTAAACTAGCTGCATCTATGCATCGGTATCGAAGTTAAGTATTTTTATTAGCGAGTTACTTCATTTTTTATATACCTACTGTAAATCCAGATTTGTCTCACCCAAAATGTTGTACTATTTTTTATCTTTAACTTCTATTTTTAAGCCTTAGACCAATATAAAATAATTCTTATAATAATTCATTGTGATTGAAAACGGAAATGAAGTGAATGTCGTGACGTGCATTATAGGGCTTAGATATATATCGATGCAGGGATATCTCGACTCAAATTTTACTGGACTTGGTGTATCAATTTGTTAAAATCATCATCGTCAATTATCATCATACCATATCCGCTCCCTATGTGGAGTATATGGATTCCACAAACTGCCTCAGAGCCAAGCGATCGGCCACCAGTTCTCGCGCATCCTCCCAGGTCAGGTCTACAAACTCCCGTCGGATTGTCAACAGTGGACGTCCAGAACGCCGAGAACCTGATGCCTTGTAAAATAGGCAAGCATGGTTAAGGCATTCGGGAGGCACATGTAGTATGTCTTGTCTGCATACGGGCGTTGAAACTTTCTCCCCTCTTAAAGCCCCGGATACACGTCCCGCAGTTCAAACGTAAACTGCTCGCCGAAAGCTTTCTCTCCTCTCTAAAGAGAAAAAGAGGCGACGTTCAGTCAGTATTACAGTACTACAGTATTTTATATTTGAATTGACCGCCAAATCAAAAAAAAAAAACGTATAAAATATAAATTATATTATACCTATATGTATACAATATATACACACCGTGTCCCACGATGAGACCGCGAAACTCCAGAGGGTGATTATTCATGATATTTGAGAAAAAAATCTTAATAAAGTTTTTCAAAAAACTCAATTCTGATTTCTTAAAAAAAAATATTAAAATATGAAAAAAAATTCACGCGTGTAATACCGTCAATTTTTGAACTGGCTCATACCACGTGACCTGCACCAATAAGCGCGAAGAAATCACATATTTTGATATGAAATTCGAATTTTGAATGTCCGTACAAGGCGTACCAGAGCGGACCCCCACTCCTCCCCGCCCACCGCCACCCGCCGCCGCTAGCACTTCAAACAGAAGCCAGTATTACACTCGTCGCTTTTTATGAATACTTTTTTAAAATTAATGATTGGAAATGCCCGGATCAAAAAATTTTTAAGGATTTTTTTCTCAGAATACCATGAACAATCACCCTCCGGAGTTTCGCGGTCTCATCGTGGGACACGGTGTATAATAAAAATTTTATAATAACAAATTACACATTAAGTCGGGTCCATAAAATTCAATTCTAATTGTTAAATATGGCATACTAAATATTTGCGTTTTAATACGTGTTAATTCTCAAGAATTTTTAAAATTATATTTGTATAATAAAAATGATATAATAACAAATTTCACATTAGGTCGGGTCCATAAAATTCAATTCTAATTGTTAAATATGGCATACTAAATATTTGCGTTTTAATACGTGTTAATTCTCAAGAAAATTTGTCCTTTTAAAATTCGCATAGGAATATAAAATTTGTTTAGTCACGTGCTTACTTTATTTCCAAGAACTACTAAATTTGTGTAGTTTTATTACTTAACATATTTTTAAAATCTAATTAGGTACTTTGTTTTATTTCCTGAATCCTTTTAAACAATTTTGACACTTACTTAGGTACATTATTTAAGAGGAATTTCAGCTATGCTAAATTTAATTCGTATTACGCGTTTTAAAATCTGATAAAGTTATAAAAATAGCAAACATACACCGTGTTACAAAACTCGATGTACAAGCGGAAAACTAGTAAACCAACATCATATTTGGAGTCGATTTCGTAGAATTTAATCAATAGTTTTCGAGAAAATTGAAAAACCTTTTTTTTCTGTTGAATTGTTGATTTTTTTTTGTTGAATTGAATTGTTATCAAATATTATTTATTAAGTCACCAAATTAATACTATCCGTGAAGAAAACAATAGCGAAAACCGGATAATAATAAGAATTTGAACAATTTTACTTAATCTGCGGTACCCGACTTTTTTGAGAAGAAATTTATATTTAAGTCATATTACACATTCAACTTCAAATTTTGTGTAGATTCACCAGTTTTCGGGTTGTACTACGAGTTTTGTTACTCCATGTATACAAAATTCCTAACTGATTTCAAGGTCCATCAGTTAAACCTATTAATCACGCGTTAATAGGAAGTCAATTAGCGATTAAATAATACGTAATATTACCGGCTATCCAATGTCTACAACAGTAATACGCGTAAGAAAGAAATAATTAAAAAAATACCCTTCGCCACCGGGTATTGATTAGGTTAGGTTAAGTTAGATAGCCGTTGGTTATTTTAGCATTCGAACGTTCCATTTTAAAACAAGTAACGGACTTTTGCGTCATGACTGAGGACGGTGATGCTGCCGGACTCCTCACTGTCTTGCTTGTGGACGTGGACGGTCTGCCTCCACCTGGAACTGTGATGCATGCTGCAGGTCAGCAGTCAGAATTTTGCTTGCAATATTATTGTTCGATTAGTCATTTCAAAAAGTGCCAAATTGTATCAAATTTCGATGTAATATTTATAAAAAAAACTTGCTTGTTCGAAAGATAACTTTGTTATAGCCATGCGTTAATGTCCAGAATAAGGGTATGTTAGATTTTTAAATATGTATGACAAATAAATAAATCATAAATAAATAAATATACTCAGGGGGCACCAGAAATTATGCATATTAATTTACTATAAAAATAAAATAATTTTTCGAAGATCTAACGTATTAAAATATTTTATAAAAAATCTGCTAGAAAGAGAGACATCTATATATTTTCTTTGTAAACTAATTTGAAAGAAGAAACAAAGCACAAAAACAGTGTAAATAAATAAAATAGTTTCTCGCTAAATCCATATCCTAATTATTATGTACTGAAAAAGCAAGGCCTTAATTTTCTACTATTTATGATAATTTATTATCATGGACTTAATAAGCCTAAAATAAAACACAGTATTTTCAACAGTATATTTTAATGCATGTTTCGGAATATTTCTGAAGTATTTCTTGTATTTACAACCGTATTTTATGAAATAAACAGTCTACACGATTTGTGATATTAAAATAAAATAAAATATGTAATTGTTACTGTGTCTATGTTTCAAAACTATGTTAGTATTATTTTATATAATTATTATACAACGTTTGTGCCATTTTCACTTAAAGTGATAATAATCTATCCATATTAAAATTAATACTCTTAATTGAATTAACATCTTATAGTAATCACAGATAATTATTGGCATGGTAAAAATAATTATTAAACACAATAATTAAAATTAAAACATGTAGAATATCACATATAATTATATTAACTACCATTAAAATTGATGAAAAATTAAAATTTAACGAATGAAAATAACCTAAAAATAAATGCAGTACCTTGAGATTTTTACAATTTTTTTGGCACATTATATATATGTATTGTGTAAAACAAAAAAAGTATTCATCAAACATTTATGGTTTTTAAAATGGGTGACTAGGAAATGGGGCATGAGTCAGTCATTTTTACAGAACGGCTGTTTTACTAATTCACTGCTTGTGTCTCTAAAGTTTTTAAAATTATTTTAGTTTAAATTAGACTCATCTTTAAGAATAGTCATAAAAAAATGATCAAAAAAACTTTACAGGCAAGCCGAGAATCAATAAACGGTCGTATGGTAAAAATTAGGCCTGACTGACTCATACCCCTTTTCCTAGACTAGTTTTTTAGATAATTTTGTTATTATTGTAATGAATAAATCAATTTTATCAATGAAATTTCGTTTGTTATTTACATACAAGTAAGTGTTTAGTATTAAGATTTCAAAAATATTTCATTCTTTGCTTTGGTTTATTTTTTATTTTATTTTATGATCAGCATTAAAAAAAAAATGTTGACGAAACTAATGTTGCAATTTTAATAAAAATCTTCAGATTTAATAAAATAATAATTTTTTTTTTTTTTTTAATAAATATTATTAGGTACTTAGTTATGAAATAAAACGATGAAAATAGCAGTAACATGAAAATATATAAAGTACATTCAGGCGTTTTTTTTCTTTATATTAGTCCAGATTATTAAACAAGAAAACATGTTTTATAGTATTCAATACAAAGTAATTTTTTTCACGGTCCGGTTTTAATAATATAAATTTTTACATCACAACTAATTAAAATATTTTCATAGACTTTAAGATAAGTGACAGTTTATTGTTATAATTATTTCATCTCGTAAGCGTGACATCAGTTTCACTGGAGCTCTGGGAACTCTCCCTTATGACTTCCAGCTCTCGTATTGTCAACGAAGGGGTTCTGAAACACATCTTGTTACTGTGGTGCTCTTCCCAACCTGTTCTGCCGTCAGAAGACTCCAGTTGCTGGTTTCCACTCAACTGAGAGGTGTAAATTGGTCCAAAATATGAGCAATCTTCGGAATGATCGATTTCAATTCCTCCGCCGAAATCAAAATCGTCGTAAAAAACACCATCCGTTTGATTTTTCTGTTCAGTGTTTAGACTTAGGATTCTATCGAAATTCTGCTCGAGCATTCCTATATTGTTGCTTGTGCGTATTTTAATACTGGAGTCATCGATTACAATGCAATCTTCACCTGTGTGAGTATCGTCGAATTGCCACTTAAATCTAGTGTCTTTTTTTCCCTTCTGTCGCCTGTCGAGACTGTTTGTTTTACATAAAACATATTTTTGATCCCAATCTCATGAATCGCTAAAGTGACGGTTGCACTTGTTCAAGCTAATCTCGTCCAGACTTAAATTAGATCTCGCTTCTCCTAATCTCAACTCCGAATGATTTTCGAATAATCTTAGTTCAGGTTTATTGTATCTGCACTCAACTGGATTTCCGTACACATCGATTCGGAAATCAGATCCAGTATTGAAGTGATGGAATTCTCTCGGATGGTAATTATCATAATGTCTCGGATACTCGTGGATAGATTTGATGGAGTCGGATTTATAATTTTTGATGGAGCCATTGCATTTCAATGATGAGTCTGCTTTAGGGCCATGATAGACCTTTTGTAAGGCGTGCAGACTTGTGGATGATACCGTCCTTTCTAGGATCTCTCCCCAGTACTTCTCCGAAAGTCCTTCGAGGTCTGGTTTGTGAGGGGGAGCGGGAGGTTCTGAAGATAAAGAGTTGCAGCAACCGGAAGATTTTTCCAGTGGAAGCTCTGGCTGACGTTTGCAGCAGAACTGTAAAATAAAAACAAAACATCAAATTTCACGTAATTTCAATTAGGTAGGTTACTAATATCGTCTTTTACAAATAAATAAAACCGTGTGCCTAGCACTAAACATGTCTATCAATTTTATTTCACAATCCTCAGAATATTAAGGTTAAAAGTTAATCCGGCTTGAACGGATGATGAGAGGATCGCACGCATAATTTAGCGTGAAATGAAATGGAGAAGCTGACATTTTTGCTCCTCACGGTCGCTTACTTCTGTCACAGCGCATATTTAAAGCGATCAATCTATCCAACCCGAAAATGAAATGCAGGAGCCCTATGCTGGACTAAAAGTCGCATGCGACACTACGGATTGGCGAGTGATCTACGGTACAAAATCACAGCATAGGGTTTCTGGTCTCCAACGTGCTAACTTGAAAATAAATCATTATTACCCACATATTGTAAAGGAAGTCTCAGGAAAAATCTTATCATGAATATATCGTGTGATAAAAACAAAATTAATTTCTTATTAAAATACATTTCTCGCGTATCAGTTTCAATAGATCCAACCTGTTAATAAAATCTACAAACATAATATTTATTTATTTACTTAAAATACACCTAAGCGGGATATTCACACTAAATGTGAATGCTCACTTCTCTTGTATTCACAGTTTGAATCTTTTGGGGTAGTAATTATATAATTAAATATAGGTAGTGCACATAAAGCTAATGCGGCAAGTAAATAATTCGACAAAAATATAAAGTGGGAAATAAAAACCGGGTTGCGGTCTTATATCCCGTTTTTTTTTAAATAAAAAGATTTTTTAATGGAAGATCGGTTCAAATTTGAACTTGGCGAGGGACATCATAATTGAAAATACGCTGTGGGTGCCTGGGTTTAAAAATTGATATGGTATTTGTCCCTTTTACAAGGTAACTTAGCACTTTGCGTTATTCAGGTCACACAAATAGTCCATTAAATCAAAATATATAATTATAAATGGATACTAAAGCATTTTATACACATAATTTGGGCTAGGAGTATTTTAATCACGACATTTTCTATAAAGCCTTCTATTGATATTTTGGCAAAGAAAATACCAAAATTAGAGCTTCTATTATCATAAAATCCCTTGATGTTAAATAAGTGTTATATATCGCTATTGAATATTTGATAGCCAGTTTAGTTAAAGTAACCCTTGTTAGGCAGAACTGGATGAGGGGAGTTTGGCGAAGAATTCCGTTCAGCAAATGGAGGATTCCGGTACCTTTAGAAAATTGCGATATCCGTTGTGCTGGCCCGGCTAGGGCGGGAAGGGCGGGAAGGGAGACTGACTAGAGGTGGTAGGGCGGCTACCTAGGGCGGTTAGGTTACTAAGCGGGAAGGAGGGCGGATGTTGGGGCCGATGTATAAAGGACTAAGAAGAAATGACGGAGATATTATGCGGCACATTTTTTCTGATTCATGTAAACTGAAATATGGCAATTAGGAACCTAAGACCACGCATTAAAGAGTAAAACAAAAACCTTTTAAACCCAACATTTATATGATATCCTCTATATAGTCGGACGCTCCTCTTAGATCAAAGTTTGTTCGTCAACTTCGAAGAGACTGATAAAACAACCATCGAATATCTGAATTACGTAAGTTTTTTTTACTTGAAAACGTTGTTTGAAATTGTGTATCGTAATAAACTATCGTTTAAACAACATTTTTTGAAAATGAATAGAAATACTTGTAAACAAATTACTACATTATACCCATGCTGGGATAACATCAGATATTCTTGATATCCCAACAGAGACAGAGAAACTCTGGAAACGAATGTGGGCTATCTAGGCGTTTACAGGGCTTATGACCTGTCATTGGCTGGGTTAAGTGGCCACTTGATGTACTACAACATTCCTCATTCCGCCCATCATCTGATAACCATATATGACAAATTTTTGGAACTACTATATATTGAACTCGTCTTCGCCGTTCCGCATTACATAATTTTTTTATGTTGTTGTCATCTGTTGAGAAGATTGCTAAGCATTTTTTGGCAATCATCTTTATTAGTGTAGGTAAACGCCTATATAACCCAAATTCGTTTCCAGAGTTTCTCTGTCTCTATTGGGTTATTAATAATAACTAACTATCTATGAATACATTATTACAAAGAGAATATGCCTTTTATCACCTAGAGACATGTACATTAGTATGGAAAAGTTAGTTTGACGACGAATATAGTTATGGTACTTTTTAATCTTTTGGCATATTCACTTACTTGCCACCAGATAATAAGCTGAAAGCCATGAAAGTCATATGCGAACTTTACATGGGCCACAGTTTCTTGTCTAGTTAAAATATTTTACTTAAAATAGTTTCAACGTTGTCTGAAGTTATTATTAAGAAGCCAGTAGAGAAACGGGTTCCAGAAACTGTTGCTTAGGGCAAGCCAAGTTACTATGAAATCCAACATAGGAGGAACCTGAAATATAATAAAGTTGTCATGAACGTGAACAAAAGCAGGTAATAACAAATTACCATCAACAACAAACTACAAACACAAAACATTCGCCTTTCAGAAAAATATACCTAGCATTACAATGTTGAAGAAAATAATTCAACGTTTATTTGAATTAACATTATTCAGTTGATAAGAAAAGTAATAAAAAACGGTTGCACCAAGAAAAGTTAAAGTTAAAGTCAAGGCCCAATTCAAATAATAGTTCCTTTTGAAACCAATTTTCGTCATAAACGCGCAACCGGGCCCTAAGTAATGATTTGAAAATTTTAGCGTTTATATTCATCAAATCAAAAGGGGAATCTGTAAAAAATCCGTGATAAGATGAATGCATATTATTTACATTGTGATTGTTTGAATTTTTTCCTCCTAATGTTAACTTATTATATTTACAAGTAAATCTTGAGAGAAAAAGATTGTTGGGTAATTATTACCAATCAAAATTAAATATAAAGTTCGTTTCCAATGGGCTGACTATAATTGATTTTTATTATTAATTTTTTTTTGTCATAAATATTTTCGTCAGTAATTAAACCTTACAAGTCATATAAAATAGGATACATCATAAACCTATTATAATATTTTTCTTGCCTAAAAAACCTTTTGGATAAATTAAAAAAATGCAGCGATGCATAGTGCACTCTACATAGTGTTACAAAACTCGATGTACAAGCGGAAAAACAGTGAATCTACGTCAAATTTGCAGTCAATTTTGTTGAATTTGTTTTTTTTTGACCCATAGTTTTTTGAGAAGATAGAGTACGAAGTTGATTTCTAAATTAATATCAAATACCATTTATTTAGTCAAATTAATAGTATTTATAAATAAAATAAATAATAAACCGCATTTTAATAAGAATTGTGCAATTTTACTTAATATGAGGTACTAATGAAAGCTTTTAATGAGGAGAAAATTTTTTTTTCAAGATCAGATTAAAAGGTCATATTACACATTCGACTCCAAATATGATATAGATTCACCAGTTTTCGGATTATGCAACTAGTATTGTTACTCCATGTATAAGACTTCGTAAATAATATAATTAAAACTCTATCCTAGCGCCCTTGAGGTATATTTATACGAAAACGGCGCTATATAAATTATCCATAATTAATTAATTAATGAATTATGAGTTCAAGTTAATTAGCATCGTCCTTTGGGGTTAGGCGTTAGGTTACAGTACCCCATATCAGGAGCTAAAGTTAGTAAACAAGTATATCCTGTGATTAGATATAGTACCTTACAACCGGTGCAGGCTGCTACAACTTCCTGGATGGTAGCTGGAGTTACTACCACTATGAAGCCTAATGATATGGCGGCCATTGTTCTGGATGCATTCGTGCTCAAAATGCGCTCCTGTGCATCCAGCTGAAATAATCAGAGATATCATTATTGGATAACGAAACGATCTGTAGAGAGAAAAAAATATATTTCGAAATCGATCAGTCTTCCAACTCGATGATTATAAAGCCTCTCTTTCTATGCAATACGATTTAAAAAAACAGGTAAGAGGTGAATAATTTCTTTGAAATCAGTGGCTCAAAACTAATTATCACATTATTAATATAAACTAATTAAAGTTAAATAAAAAATACTTGGTACACTTCCACTTTTATTTATTTTGACCAGTTAGCGCTTTCACCCTGTAACGGGCATCTTCAGACTGGTAACATGTTGTACAAGACAAAAGTATGAATAGCAGTTTTTACAAAATAAATTTAGATACTAAACACATGAGTTGGAAAAGGACAATATGAGAGAAAGAAGAGACGAAATACAAAAACATGTGTTAAAATGGCAGTATTGTAACAAAGTAGGTAATGGGGAACTGGAGGGATAAGTTTTATTATATTGCACAAGGCAAAAACAATTTTATAATAGAAATGTAGAAAAACCAAAAATGTACATGAGTTAGAGAGAGTCAGTATGAGATAAAATGAGACAAAATACAAAAACTATGTTAAATGGCAGTATTGTGAGAAGGTGTAGGTATTTTTTATTTAACTTTAATTAGTTATATATTAATAATTTAATCATGGAATTCCACCAAGTAATGTCAATAAAAAATATAAATAAAAATAAACATCACATATTTAAAATTGATTTGACGGCATTGCATACAAATTTATATGGAAGCTAATTTATATGGAAGCTAATTCAATTTTTTTTTCTATTATCAGTTAATTTTGTTGTAATGACTCATTTTCTTTTGACTAATGTTGATGTCAAATATCTCAGTATATTTTCCCTCCATATTATTATTTTTATTACAGTGCAATCTCCTTGATACATATCGCACCACGTATACCAAACTGAACTAACTCTGAAAATTTGACTAATAAAAGACAAAAACACGATATTTAGAATTATTTTTTTTTGCTTGTTTGAAATGCAGGAAAAATCAGTATTCAAAATAATAAATAATTCATATTAAATTTAACAATAATTTCAAATCTCCTTAATTTATAAAGGACATAAATAATTGATTTCTAAACCTTTATATTTATACATGATATATCGTATTTAACTGAAAATCTGAAGTAGCAAACTTATTTCGTATGTTTTTATTGTATGCATAATGCATATAAATTTTTTTTTTTTATTAAAGTTATGCTAAGCCTACATAAAAAAATTAATATTGAAAAATAAATAATGAACAATCAATAACAGAAATAATTAAATTATTTACACCATGGATACCGTAAATAATATTTTTCTTTTACTACTTAAATATTTTTACGTCTTTAAATATAACTTGTCCGAATCGTAGCATAGTGGAAGCATAGTGGTAGCACATTAAGCTACCGTGCATGAGGTCGCGGGTTCGATTACCGTGGGGGATCATCATGAAATATTTATTTACGAGTAATTTTTATATTAATATAACATGTGTGATACCTTGGACTGGTACTGGAGCGTATGACTGATCGTCTTACCTTCGTGTAATAAATTATCAATGTACACTGTACTTGGTGTAGGTACCGATGCAGTGCCCTATACACCATTGGGTGGGGATAAGGGAAATAAGTATTAGCAGTAAATATGACTTTGAATAAGAAATTTAATTAAAGTAGAAGGCATTTAAGTAAGGGAATCGCCTGAAAAGAATTTTGCGAGACTTTTTTGGACATCCATTATTAAGTCAATGTGAATACGAATGGAAAATATGAAAAGGCTCCTTTCCAAGTCAATAATTCCATTGTATGAAGGATTGGAAATGGCATAACATACATATAACGTGTTCTTTATGACTATTATTCAAGTCTCAACTAAGGTCAACTATGACTTTGAAAATTTGAGTCTTTAACAACGGTTTATAGATAATATTAAAAATGCAAATGACATTTTATTTTTTACAAACTGTCATTTATTGATATACCTACAGTTTTTGTGGTATTTGCTTTTCTGGTTTTACTATTGTTTGATACTTGCCCTGTAAATAAAAAGAAACTTCATGTTACCTTACTACTAACACGAGGTACCTACCTAATTTATTTTGCATTACACATAAGAAAACTTTCAGATTTATTTTTTACAACTCTTTCGAGTTGCAAAAAGTTTATAGCGTATTTTTTATCCACAACTGTTTGCTCGCTACAAATTTCAGCTTTTGAAAAAATATCCTAAGTTTGTTACCCTTAATCGAGTCTACTAGGTGTATTTTACAAAGTCAAGAAACGAATCCACTTGACTCTCCTGCTTACTTTTAAAACTTCATTAAATATCCTTGCAGAGAAATCCAGAGTCTGTGTTTCATTAACCCCTCTTTCATCGGGTAGTTTCTTTGGAAATAAAAGGAAAGTAACAGGGTTGAAAAATAAAACGCGAACGCTTTCTCACTTCTTGGGACGGTGCGGTGGCTACTCCTCGTAGAACCTTCACCCTACCTGCATATACACGGTGTTAGGAAAATCTCTGAGAGAATCTGATCGTGTACAATACATTTCATGAAATAAAGGTTTCTTTTTAGATTCAAGAGATTATGTTGGACAAATTGTTATGATTTGTAACCTACCCTGATATAAAAAAACGAGTAAAAAATTAATACTGCGATCTTAAATGCTAGGTTAGGTTTAGGGCTAGTATTTTAAAAAGTGCGGCACTGTTATCTTATGATCATAATAGTCTGACCGCTATTTTACGGCCTTCGTCGAAGCGGTTGATACGAAAACAAATAGATTGAGGTTGGATGCCCAAAAGACAAATTAAAGCGTAATGAAGATTATTTGAATGCCAAAAAGAACAAATTAAAGCGAGAATTTTTTCGCATTGCAAGACAAATCATTTCCGTTAAGACTTTTAATTAAACTGCCTCAGACTAAAATAGTGGGCGTTCGATGAGGTGAAATGAGAAAAGAATTTTTGATCAGCAAAATGTTTGTTAGGTTAGTATAAAATCAGAAACATTAATATGCAAGTGACACTTTTTTAATTCGATTGATGTCCCTGCTCCCCTATTTAACTTCATTCAAAAGTGAAATTTGCATTTGCAAATCTAAATTATGTAAAATCGTTTAAATAGCACAGCTGCGAGTGGAAGTGGAGCCTCTTTTCCGTTAAGAACTTTTATTGAAACTCAACCTCAAATATACTCAGATTTTTACACTTATTTTATTTAAACTTTTTGTCCAATAGAAGCAATATCTTCCCACCAACTAGAAACAGAGTGGTAGGTCAAGTCTACTCGAACTCTATTCACATTTCAGTTTGGTGGGCAGATAGCTCTTGTACATTAATACTTAATATTTCTGAAAAATAGTATTTAATTATTGAATTACTAATTAAACTTTTTTGTTTTTGATCAAATGGATACAACCGCGGGCTCGTGGTTCATAGCTCGCGTAATATAGTTCGATTAATTCTAGAAAATTTTCTTTTACTTTTTTCGTACGAGATATCGATTGAATTCAGTATAGGGCTCAATTTAATTTTATATACAGACGTAAGAGGCATAATATATCTTGACTCCCAATAGACGCACTAGTCAAAAATTTCTATTTAAAATACAAATTCTACACACATTTATTGGGGTGTGCGGTCATACACTGTTCTCTCGATTTACGCTTAGACTATTTTGCGTAATTTTATACATGGATTTTGTGTGAAGCACTAAATAAAGAATTGTACACATGAAATATAGTTTTTCTGCGTTTTCTTTTTTATTCGTACCAATGATGCATAACGTTTTTTATGTCCATGAATAATTTTACGCACCAAAGTTGAGAGCATGAATACATTTTTAGTTTTTAAATCTATATTATCTTTGTAGCCACCACTTTAGTTACCCAGTTGGTTTCACCTCTTGTGGTAATGGCTTTATGTGGGTGCACAGAGAGAAATGAGTACTTACAGTTTCAAGTGCACATTTATTACACAGAAGTTAACGAAAGGAAATACAATGAAAACTTAACTAATTAAACTAAGATTGACATGAATTATGGAAAAGGAAAAACGCAAAATGAATTTAGATTGCCCCACAATTTGGCGGCAAGAAATCTGTACAAAAGCAACGTGTAGTCACGATGAAGGTTAAAATGTCTGTCGTCGTTGTCCGATAGCGTTCGGCAGAGTTCGATAGCGTTCGGCAGAGTTCGGTAGGTCTTGCTTCGTTTCGCGTCGCCGCGTGACGTATTTCTTCCGCCATATCTTCATTTTGTGTAAACACTCTGGATAAAAAATAAAAATAAAACTCTTTTTTTTTCGCTTTTAATGCACGCTAGTTAATTTGAAAAATTGAAAAAAAATACAGAAGTGTAATTATTGTAGCTAAGTTTATTAAGGCAAGTTCTGTAACTAAGACCTTATTTTATTTTTACCTTTTTCCTAACACCAGCCGCTTAGGCTTCATTGAAAATTGTTTTTAAATATTGAAAAATATATTACCACAAGATATTTATTTAAAAATTATAGTATGGTATAAATGTTTTTAACGATAAAAAACTGTTTTTATCGCAATAATCTTAGTTTCATAACACATAACACAAATAGTTACATAACACCCGTATGTGGAGCCTTGGATAAGACATAAGATTTATTATATTAATTAATGTCATCGGTTTTCCTAGCATTCCTACTAACGATAGCATGAAAGGTTTAAGGACGTATTATTTCTAAAGGGATTCCATGATAGAGCTTAGGGAATATAAATTATTAATAGCATCCGGTTAACATAAAAACCCTACAAAGAATACATGAGAAATTTTGGCAGACAAAAATATTTATTTAATTTACAGATACCCGTTTTTTTTTTCTGTAGTTTACAAATGGTTTTGGTAACAAATTTATATTTTAGGTCTGGTTGCATCAACACAGTTAAAAGTCAGTGCTAAATTCAAATAATATTATTTTATTTTATGTAAAAATTGGTTGCAAAAGGCTTCGGAAAAGAATTTCAGAGAAGTTGAAGCATTCCATATATAAAAAAGACTACCATGCCAGCTAGAGATCCTCTACGTCACTCACAAGTCATCACTAGACATCTACGTCATCACTAGACATCTACGTCACACGTTTCAAGGTGTGAGTGTATTGGCCTAAGTGCTGGAGTCCTTAGATGGTGGAAATTTATAAAGTGGTGTAATTAATTTTTTTTTATTATATGGAAACGTCCCTTCTATAGTCTGTTAAATATAGCTTGATTAGAATGACAGCTGTCAAACTATTTAATTTTTTTAAATTTTAAATGGTTTTAAAGCTGATTTTATATAATATATACATATATATTGATTGATATGTGAAGCATTCCAGATACTAATGGTTTTTTGTTTATTAATGTACTAAATCACTCGTTAGACGTCATTCATGGTAGTATTTGTTTGAACCAAGTCCCATACAATCATATCAGACTTGATTCATAAACAGATTCTAACGTGACGAACTGTCATTCTAATCAAGCTATATTTTAAGGACTACAGTGAATTCTTTTTCGTAGGAAAAAGGAACTATTATTTGAATTAAGCCTTGACTTTAACTTTATCATTTCTTGGTGCAACCGGACCTTAGTCAGTTTATTTTGGTCTACGGTTTATTTGCTTTTTTAAAAAATGTATATTTAATATTTAATTTATATTTAAATATATATTTTATAACGGCTTAAAACAAGATTTAACAAAATAGAATAATTATAGCAATATCAACGTTTGTATATACAGGGCGTCCCAAACTTATGGGACATGAAGGGGAAGTACCTTAAATATCGTAGATAGTGTATTTTGCTGAAAGAAGACTTTATGTTACTTTTAAAAGTTAGTAATTCTGCATTCATAGATTTTCTAAAAATTACTTGCTTCGTCTGGGAATCGAACCGACTTAAATGTCAAAAAAAAATCACCCTACTTTTATGATGCCAATCGAAAGAATAGCTAAAAAATAATAACTTTGCTTAAGTAACGTAGTATTTTAAAAGAAAGGAACAACGTAAAATGATTGAGTCAGGCGATTTGCGTAAGACAAGAGGGATCACATTTTTGAGCATTTAATTAATTAATTTACAAAAATACTTACTTAATTGACTACGGCACTTTCATGTATGTTTTTAATTAGATTAAAATGATTAATTTCATGTTGTTCTTTTTTTTTAAAATACTATGTTACTTAGGCAAAGTTATTATTTTTTAGCTATTCTTTCGATTGGCATCATAAAAGTAGGTTGATTTTTTTTTTTGACATTTAAGTCGGTTCGATTCCCAGACGAAGCAAGTAATTTTTAGAAAATCTATGAATGCAGAATTACTAACTTTTAAAAGTAACATAAAAGTCTTCTTCAGCAAAATACACTATCTACGATATTTAAGGTACTTCCCCTTCATTGTCCCATAAGTTTGGGGACGCCCTGTATAATATACTGCTACTACGTTTTCACCCTATGGGTTATGGGCGTAAAAAGGGCATGTTTAAATTATTTTAGAAATATCTTCTATTACCAATTTTCAAAAATTTTGGTTGGTAAATAAATTTTATTTGGAATGCAAATAAAACTGTAAATTAGGAACCCGTTGCTTCTTTCCACAGGCACTTCGAGGCATCCATTAAGGTCAGTAAATCTTTAACTATTTATTCTGTTGGCAAACAACAAGAAATAAACGTGAAATATTTGAACATTATTCCCATCACATTCCCATAGTAAGAATGTGGTGCGTGGAAATGTTCTTATTTTTAAGTAAAAATTTGAAAATAAATTCTGTTTGAAGATCTTGAAAAAATCTTAATGCACAGCGATTTGTAATTTATAATGAAGTTTGTTGAAATTAATGGCTTGATGTTGGATTGTTCATTTTCATTGTTTTCATTAGAAAATACACCAATTTTTCTTCGATTTTCTCGAAAAGTATTTTATGTACTCGTATGTAGGTACCTTCTAGTTTTAAATTGGGTTTTTGGTACGTTTGAATTTGTTTAATGCAACATTAACCATCGCGAAATGAGTTTCAATTAGAAGGGCGTTGAAGAACAAATTAGCAAGTAGGAATGCTGTTTTTTAATGAAAAAAATTACACGGTTTCTCCGGAATTTTATAGATTTGGTATTCGATCCGGCGATCATTAGACTCGAAATTCCGAAACGCTACCACTAGGCAACCACCCAACTCTAATATTAGTAAATATTCTTAATAGGGATCAAATCATAAGACAATTTAAAGGACAATGTTTTGGTTGTGTCCAAATACTACTACTTTCACTTATCCGCACCCAATGGTGCATAAGGCACTGCACCAAGTGCAGTGGTTTTTGATAATTTTATTACATGAAGGTAAGATGATCAGTCTTACGCTTCATACAAGTCCAGGGTATCACACATGCAATATTAATATGAAAATCACATGTAAATAACTATTTCATGTCACAAGCTTTGTATATGTTTAGACATCCACATTCCTTACCAAACCTCTACGTCTCTGTCGATGTATCAAAAATTATTTACTGAAATATTAAAATTAGCCCTAACTAACTAACTTACCATCACGCCATTTACCCGTAGGGGTAGGCAGAGAGGATAGAACGCCATACCACTCTGTTCTGACAGACTTCCTTTGCTTCCTCTACATTCATACATCTTCTCATGCACATACGCCGATTATTCCGACTTTTCACATGACCACTTTCAAGTACTTGACGTACTTGGTCATACCATGTCTTTCTCGGCCTTCCGCGACTTCTACATCCAGGCACACATGGATTTAAACTTCTTTTAGCCGCTCTTTCATCAATCATTCGCTACACATGACCAAACCATCGTAAAAGCCCTTTCTTAATTTTCGATAATGCTCTCAGATTGCACTCTGCTTATCTCGACATTAGTACACCTATCCTATTAGTACATGGTCTTACCACACATTCGCCTGAGAGATCGCATTTTAACAGCATTCAGTCTACTTTCATCCTTCTTTTTCCAACACCACGCTTCACTACCATACATAAGGGTAAGTACCAGCTCCGTTGTGTACTGCCAATTTTCAAAATTAGTCCTAAAACCATGAAAACTCTAAATGTTTTATCTACTGAAGTTTTTAAAGACGAAAATCAAGAAAATAAATTATCTTCAAAGGAAGACATTAAAGCTAATAAATCATCCTGTTTATTATTTAAATAAATTTTGGAAAACAATGAAGGGAAAGTAGGGCTATACTGGTGGCGTTTTGTGACGTAAACCTAAACCCTTAGTACCTATTTAAGGGGATGAATTTGCAATAAACCGGAAAGCTTTGTCTTAAAAATGTATCTTTTCATCTTAATGTGGTTTATAGCGGTTTTATTTATACTTTGTACAATCTGTGTTTAAATATCATCGTGACTCGACAATACAACAAGGGTTTTAGTCCCGAAATTTTGAAAATATGTAGGCAAAAGATGAACTAGGTATTTGTATTTGATGGCAAAAATAACGATAAAAATATTAAGCAAAAGCTTTTGGATAAAGCAGCTTAAAATACAAAAAAAATTATTTATATTAATAATGTATTGTAACACAAAACAATTAAATTGGAAAACATTACGTTTTCTATAATAAAGATAAAAAGTTCTACTACAATTATTTGAGCAGACATTTTAGACTAATTATTTATTAATGTATAATTTGATGTTTAATGCAAAAGTTATTCTCATTAATAATTTCAAATATCAATTTTGGTTTTAACAGGGTTATAATAAGTTTAAAAAATAGCGCTTCCAAATATATAATTGTTTTAAATCTACTTCCCAATTCTTTCTAGGTATTTATTCTTCTACTACTCTTCCTTATCCTATGGTGCATAGGGCACTGCATTGGTACACAGGTGCAGCGAATCTTGATCATTTGTTACGTGTAGGCAAGACATATCAAAATATTTTTATGTGAAAAAAATACATTAAAATAAAATATTTCAAATTGACCCCCATCGGGAATCGAATTCGCGACCTCATGCACGGCAGCACAACACGCTACCGCTAAACCACGAGGCGGTCATTAATGATATATGTTTTAAAATATTAGGAATAGGAGAATTTAACTATTTGTGAGGTATAGTAAACGAAGGCGACTTATAAAAATAAAAAAAAAAGTATCTTGTATTCAGATTATTTAATTGCAAAATGTGTTGGCAATAAACTTAATATAAAATGTTATAGTAAACGAAAATAAGTTCTTCTGGTAATATTCCTGGGAATTGTTACATTTTACTGTTTTCTGGACTAATAAAATTTTAATGGGCTTCTTATCTGTCTCAGTGAAAACATCCATAAAATACTTCATAAAAATGTTTTATATTTTTTTATATTGAATAGTAATAAAAATTAATTGACCCCAACCCCTAATAAATACATAAAAAGCTAAGGGACCAAAATAAAATAATAAAATGCGTGTGTAAAATACTTTTTGTACTTTCACTACTGACGAAGCAAGTTTCGGAAATAGGAAAATAATGAAAATGAAATTTTTACCAATAACTTTACTTAAAACCATTAAAAAATACCCATTCCGTGATTATTATTATTCTATTTTTGTTTTTATAATACAATATGATTTAGAAAAAAAGAACATACAGAGAATATATAAATAAATTTTATGTTTATATAAATCAGAAATACATTAAATAAATTAACAGATAACACACGAAGGCATAGCCGGTTTGTGGGTAGTCGAGTAAATATTATAAGGTCTTAGATTGCATTAAATAGACTTCTGTAAGTTAGTTTTTATACAATAGTGTTGCTATTTTACTATGCACTTTTCTTGATTTCTTGATATATAGGTACCTATGCATTTTAACGCTAAACAAAAAATGATTTTATGATAAAAAATAGTATTCATACACAAAGACAGCTTGCAATAAATAATGATACACAAGAAATCCCTAGTTTTAGGTGAAAACGCTTGAACAGAATGATAATTTTTCCTTCAAGGGATAAAACGAAATAAGAAAATCACACTTTGCGAGATTTGAAAATATTCAATATTCAATATTTCAGATAGAGAATTATCATTACTATAGTTATATAGTGAAAATTTAATTTTATTGCTTGTTAATTACTTAATTATATAATTTATAAGAAATCGGGGATAATTTTCAATTTATATTTTCTAAGTATTTGTCTTTTATTTCTAACCTGCAACCTACTCCGTACAGTCATATTTAGATTGACTGGGCAGTAGGTATATATGTACATAAGATGTCTTTTGAATTTTTTAAATTTTTTAATCTTTCAAGTTCTGTAAATACTTAAAAGAGTTAAAAAATCAACAATTTTTTTTATTTTTTGACTATCAAACGGTAAAGCTAAATTTCTGAGAACAGACATTCGAATTTTAGGCAATATTTGATTCCTGTTAGCCCTACACCTACACCATCTTTCTCATTGTAATATTGCGTCATGTTCCCAAGATACGAGTGGTCCCAACAATAACTTAACACAAGCGGTCAGCCATTAATGGGCGGCATCATAATATTTCAGCCTCCCCGGGAAACTCTTTGTGTCACAGAACAATCGGGTTCGGCTATGTAGTAATTGTAGCGAGAGCCTTGGCTTGCTGTTCCGTTTCCGGCGTCACTGGTCACGTGACCGCATAGCCTTTTTCTACTTCCGGACGATAAATCATAAGACAACTTCCCCGTGACGTGGGCCAGAGATGGACTTAGATGTTTAAAAATAATATATACGGATGTGCAAATATTTTTAAAGTTTAAAACAAAACGCAAAGTGGAATGGATCACATATGAATAGTCCAATGTATCACATATGAATATTTGTTTATGTGAAAATACATTAAAACAAACATGTGTAATAAAGTATTTGGAGTCGATAAAGTTCATAAGCTTTACCTACCTAACCGGAAGATAATAAATATTGTAATAAAATTTATTTGCTGTAAAATAAGAATTAGAATTAATTTTTACCGATGAAAAATCAATGCCGTAGTAAAAAATCTTAATTAACATTACTTCGAAAATAATATATTTGAGTATTTAAAAATTGGTTATTGTGTTGTTATTGACCACGCAAGTTTACCCAGTGGAATTTGCAATCGTTACCTAGAAAATAATATGATAACGCGAAGAGTCAAATAGTTGAATTTCAACCCAAAACAATACTATTAAAAATATTTTATTTGTCATCCGTGAATATGCAGGTCAAAGATCAAAACATTTTTACTTGTACTTATACCAATATTATGTAAATTTTTATTATGTTGTTTTTTCGTTAAAATCTTTTCACCAGAGGATAACGATGTTGTTACATATTGTTAAATGAAATTCTGTATCAAAAGCAATTATTATGTTCGTAATCCAGCCATTGTTATTTTTAGCATCCTTTTTTTATAAGTATTCCAAGGCGTTATTAACTATTTCATCAATGCCACATAAATACAAACTTACAAAATAAGTCATATAAAATGTGTATGAAGAAATTTAGGCTAAAAATCATTGTACTCAAAAAACAATCTACGTAGGCATTAAACTTTTCGTTATGTAAGTACCTACTGTTACCTCTGTATATATTAAAAAAGGAATATAATTTAAATTTTGGTAACAGCTAATATCATTGGTAACAGCTCACTAATTATTCAACCGATATTTTCAGAGATTGAAAATATTTCATCAGTATAAAGAAACACAAATTTTTGCATCAAAATTTCATAATTTGTTAATAATGAATAAATGAATAAATTTGTATGAAACACGAAATTTTCAGCAAATTATGTAGTGGTTCGCACCTTTGTAGTGGTTCGCAAATTATGTAGTGGTGCGTGCATGAGGAGATGTATGAATGTGGAGGAAGCAAGAGAAGTGTGCCAGGACAGAGTGGTGTGGCGTTCTATCCTCTCTGCCTACCCCTTCGGGGAAATGGCGTGATGGTTAGTTAGTTAGTTAGTTAACTTGCATCACGGGTTCGATGTCCCACGGGATTAACATAAAATATCACTCAAAACGAATGGTTTTGATTTTTTCGCGTACATAAAAGTCTGACCCTGTATATTCAAAGAAATATAAGTGGTCAACGAATTTGATTCGAATCGTCCGGTCTGCGGTTCATTCAGACATTTTACATTTCAAATAAAACCCCAGATAGGGACAACGCAGGACATTAAATATTCTGAATAAATCATGAAAGGACGACTGATTTTCTACTGCAAAAAATGTCCTTTTATTGTTTAGGTTATTTGTCATTTCTCCGCTTTGAAATATTCATGTCGATTTATCGAAAATAAGTAAACGAAAAACGGTCATTCTTTGTTGTTGAGATCCAATAGTCGTTAAAGTGTTTTATAAACCATTTTCGAAAACAATTTTCTTTGCTATCAGTCGTGAGTGTAAAATAACTGTAACTTAATGGATCATGTACCTAAATAAATTGAAAATTTTGAACAATCGATTTGATGTAATATATATTATGTTAACATATGATGTTTCTGTTGAATACATGATATTTAACGTCATTTAAGTATAAAAGAAAGCAAAAAGAAGTTATTTACAATAAAAAAAAAATAAAATCGTTCTTGTGAGAGCATGAATTTTTTTGTACCTACTTGAAAACGATAAAATAAGTGCTATTCATCAACCCACCCAAAATATCTAATACTAACCTGCGTACTGCGTTAGTATGTATATTTGATTATTATTACCTTTATTAATTTTACTACTACTACTCTCCTTTGTTCTCACCCAAAAGTTGCATAGGGCACTGCATTGGAGTACACCAGTGCAGTGACTCTTGATCATTTGTTACATGAAGGAAAATATCTGTAATTGAAATCAGATCTTAAATTGTTTATAATGTAAATAACAATCTAAGAACGCTTTTGCTAAGTGTGAGAAATTAATGAAAAGCTCGTGGAATAACACCGAATGTAAATTAATGCCTAGGTACTTCTAGCCATCAGTTTTATACAGAATTATTCATCAGAATTATTTAAGCAAAGTCGAGACTGTAATAAACATTACGAAGTGAGTTAGTATAAAACAATCAATGTCTACAAATATGATTATTGAGATAATAGAATTTTGGAGTTTGAAACGGAAATAATCATTAAGCATTAAAATAAAACAAATTAAAAGTAATTTTTCATGGCATGGTTAGATTTATTCTGTAAGGATCTGTCAGGACAGAGTTGTATGGCGTTCTATCCTCTCTGCCTACCCCTACGAGGAAATGGCGTGATGGTTAGTTAGTTAGTTAAAAAATTGCACTTGGGAGATTTGAAATACTCAAAAAAAAATTAATGCTATAATTACTATAGTTAAATCGTTTTAAAATAAGCCATTGTGTACATAATCACCAGTTCTCTATTTTTCATTCACTCTTAAAATTTAATTTTATTGTTTTGTTGGCTAATTATTTATAAGAAATTGGGGATAATCGTTAATAAAGTATTTATCTTATTATTCTAACATTATCTCCCTGAAGTGCAATTAATGCAAACTAATCCATACAAACATATTTATGTTGATTAGTCTATTTTCTTTGTACAACGTTTTACTAATGTAAATTAATGTTTAATTTATGAATACCGTAATTGTTTCTCGTATATGAATTATGTAAATATTCTATTATTTATAATGCAACGCTGAAAATGCCCTGATTCGACACGGATAATCTAGCGAGTCGGGGCCATACCATTGTCATGGGTCGCTACTGATTGAGGCACCATCCTCTTGTATGATTTGTATAATTCAAACTGCAAATGTATTATGTGAATAAATAAATAAATGTGAATTTTTTACAGGGCAAACGTGCTAACTGCCGAAAATAAATTACATAAGTGTAAATATACTTTTAAATAAGAAATTTACATTTATTACTCATAATTGATTTATCCACAAGACAAATTTCCTTATTGCACAAAGGAATTACATTTCCATGCGCGTCTGGGATTGATTAAATTATTAAATTTACAAACAATAATGTATGTAAACTAGTAGATCCCGTATTATATTTGTCACACACAGAACATGTCGCACCATGAAAACTAACTGCGCTAACTCTTATTTGGTCAAAAACGAACTGAGCATACCACCTAATAGCTCACAACGACCGCCACATTTTGGTCCAAGAAACATGTTTCCATCTATTTCCTATGCCGAGATATGAATTATTAAAAAAAACAGTAATCATCATCATCGTACCATACCCGCTCCCTACGTGGAGCATATGGATTCTACAAACTGCCTCCAAGCCAAGCGATCGGCCGCCAGTTCCAGCGCATCCTCCCAGGACCCAGCTCCCAGTTCCAATCCCGCAGCTCTGACGCAAACCGCCTACGAATTGTCAACAGTGGACGTCTAGAACGTCCAGGACGTCCGAGAACCTGATGCCTTTTAAAATAGGCAAGCATGGTTAAGGGTGAATGAAACGCTACTGAAATAAAATCACATTTTTGCGATTATTCAACAGTTTACTTTTTTGAGTTAGTGCAGTTTAAAATTCACGGTGCGATGTATGTATTTATATTCAATTAATCAGAATACCTTTGTTAGGCAAATTAAGTTCACAACAATAATATTTGTGAATACTATAAATTCATTTCTAAATAACTGAATTAATTTCGCATTTGATTTCAAATAAAATATTCTTTAGAGGGTCTAAAATATTTTTCATGATTTTGTTATTGTAAAACCAATGTTATAAATTTTTAGATTTCATCGCTCATAAGAAACCACAATATTTCCTTGAAGCCATAAACCCTTTTGAAGTAAATATATATAAATACCTTGTACTTTTAATAAGCTTGGCAAATAATAATAATGCAACTCCCATATTAAAAACGCGATACATTTCCTTTAATCCTTTTGTAAATTATTATTAGTTATTATATTATGACGTATAATAACTAATAATATCTCCACCTGCGCAAATGTGAAAATATGTATTTTTCTAACTAAGCTAAAATTAATCTCAAATAAACACATATGATCATGAAAGTAAAAAGAGTATTTTTATCAATATTTTTATATCATTTGATATACTTTAGTGAATAATAATTATTTTACGTTTAACCAAAAATAAATCTAATTGAGCTTGGACTCAAATATCTGCCTAATAATGAATAGCATGAGACTACTAGAACCCAAATCAAATCACTCCAACACAATTTGTTTCCTGTTTTCTGACACAGTTATTTCCGACTATTCAAAAGCAGTGACTATTTTTTCCGAATTGTAGCAAAGTCGTAGCGCATTTGGCTACGTGCATGAGCCCGCGGATCCTAGGGGGTCAACATGAATTATTTAATAACATTATGATTTTACATATTAATATTTCATGTGTGATACCTTGGACTGGTACTGAAGCGTAAGACTGATCATCCTACCTTCATGTAATAAAATTATCAAGATGCACTACACTTGTTGTACCAACGCAGTGCTCTATGCACTATTGGGTGTGGATAAGTGATACGGTAGTAATTTGAAAGCAGCCTCATAATGAAAATAATTGAGTTGGTATATTTTAAGAACTTAAATTATTGCTTCTTTTCATTAAGCAAAACAAAAAATAATATTTACCTTCATCTAACAAATCAAATTCACTGCCGTTGGTATACCAATACAGTGCCCTATACCCTATAGTGCAAATAGGGGAAAGCGATAGTAGTAATTTATTTTAGTAAAAAAATACATTTATTGCTTAGCACGGGTTAAAAATGTTGAAAAATGTAAACTGATAATAATTTTAGGTTATCCATGCACAGGTATGTAAATATTAAGAAAAGCTTCAGGTTTTATCTTGGAAGCGATAAACTGAGAGCAGAGGCAAGTGTTTATGTAATAAGTAAAGCGCACTTTAAACGGAACAAAAAACTGTACATTTTCTCGTGCAGTTGGCAAACTGTAACTGCCACATAAAGCGAAAACTGTATGGAATATTTAATGGTTGGCGCGCTGCTTGACTGACCTGACAGTTAACATTCTTTTATGTAAACGTTTAAGTAGATATTGATATATTGAATCCTTTTAAAAACGTAAAAAAACAATAATATATTTATATTATTGCCTATATCAACAATTTCCTGTGTGCAAACATACGATAACAACTTACGATCACGCTTAAAAAAAATCATGTTTATCCTGTTTTTTTTTAGTACTGTTTTTCTAAACAAGATTGTACAAGAAAGTGTACATACAGTTTTCGGTCCCGTATAAAGTGCGCATAAGTCTAGCTAACCCAGTTTCGCGAGTTTTGTAACTGAGAGAACTTTCGTATGTCACCGCTAAAAGCTTAAAGCGACATGACCGACATATTACCTGAATATAAAGCTTCCAAGGAGGAAACTAGCGGTTATGTTGTTACTATGTGAAATGGTTTTGAATATTTTAGCACAGGTATTCACACATTTTAAGAAGCGATTTTGTTGCCCGAAAGCTTCCTAGAAATTGGTATAACATCAGGATAAGATTTTCGTAGAAAATAATTTTTGGGACTTATTATGATTTGTTAATTTTTATCACCAATGATAACTAATCCATTTCCTAGGTATATGGAGAATATTATTTTTACCCATGGATTCCACTACACAAACTGACTTCTATGAACTTGATTAAAATGTCTTAAAATGTACTTAGTAGAAAATCGGTGTATTTTACTAACGTTTTGTATAATTATTTAATGTATTTTTTTTTTAATGCTCATATATCCATAACTTGAAATTGCGCATTTGAAATTATTTATTTATATTTTATGTTGTGCACATGTTTGGTGCATATGTTTGGTACAATGAATTTTCAATTTGAGGTAACATATACAACATAACACCAATTACGTGGACAACACAATGTACAGGACATATTTCTGAAGACGTGAAGTGAGCAAACAAGGTGGTTATGTTATGTCATGTGTATGTTGTGTTGTTGTATGTGTGTGGAGTGTGGTGTGTGTGAAGGGAAATCTGAATATTTAAACGCAGGAGACGATAAGTAAAGAGAAAGAGGATACCGCCGTCCTGGCAAACCGTCCGATGACCATCCTACGGATGTATTCGGCGGTGCTGATGGATGCGGGCCTGTCGTGGGAGGAGGCGAAAGAGCTAGCTGGTGACGTGCACGTGTATATTTTATTTTGTTTTTAATTTCTGTTCTTTTTATATGAACTTTAGAGGTTTGCACTTCCTACCTCAAGGTTTGGATTATTTTTTATTACTGTTTTTATTATTATTTATTACTATTTTTCTATTGATATATAAGTGACTACACGCTAATTTAGTAAACATTTTAAGTTATTTTGGATAATATATTAAAAATTAAAAAAGGTCTTTTACGATGGTTCGGTCATGTAGAGCGAATGGATGACAAAAGAACGGCTAAAAAATATATGATGCGATTGTGCCTGGATGTAGAAATCGAAGAAGGCCGAGGAAAACATGCACGATCAAGTAAAACAAGTGCTTGAAAGTGGGCATGTAAGAAGTCCGAATAATCGACGTGCGTGCATGAGAAGATGTTATGAATGTGGAGGAAGCAAGAGAAGTGTGCCAGAACAGAGTGGTGTGGCGTTCTATCATCTCTGCTTACCCCTTCTCCCCTCACTTGTCCGCCTCGTAGCGGTAGTGGTAGCGCATTTGGCTACCGTGCTTGAGGTCGCGGGTTCGATTTCCGTAGAAGGTCAACATGAAATATTTATTTACATGATATTTTCATATTAACATTTCATGTGTGATACCTTGGACTGGTACTGAAGCGTAGGACTGATCATCTTGCCTTCATGTAATAAAATGATCAAGATACACTGCATTTGGTGTACCAATGCAGTGCCCTATGCACCGTTGGGTGCGGGTTAGGGAAAGTAGCTTTTCACAAACAAAGACTTTCCACCACCGTGGAAATATTTAATATCACTACTCAGTTTGAATTTCCCAGAGAAATCGCAATGGGTGACTAACGTAATAAATAATGCCGGCATTGAAAAAAATGTAATAAAATCAGGGAAAACGGCAAAACGGAATAACGGCTCTCAGCGCAGCCTATCTCGGTTCATATTAAATTCATAAATTGGAATATCTGATGAAAACAAATATCCGCCTGACAGGATGTCACAAATTTGATTCGGATTTACGCCGAGTGGAGAGGACAAATAGACTGGTGTTTTAGGAACGGGAGGTGCTGACATCTAGCGACGAGTAAGAAAATCACAAGAAGCCTTGAGCTCAAGTTAAAGTAGTGAGACTAAAGGGGCTGTTTTATAAACATATCCGCTCGTAATATTATCAGTGATTCCTCCAAGGTTCGTGACCTTCGATTAATAGTAAGGGCCGGTTTTATAAACATCCGTTAGTAACGTTTGATGTACTAATCGGGTAATATTCGGTACAAAATTTTAAGAATATTCATTCGTTATTCATTATACCATATCCGCTCCCTATGTGGAGCATATGGAATCCACAAACTGCCTCCAGGCCAAACGATCGGCCGCCAGCTCCCGTGCATCCTCCCAAGTCAAGTCTGACGCAAACTGCCGACGAATTGTCAACAGTGGACGACCGGGACGCCGAGAACCTGATGCCTTGTAAAATAGGCATACGTAGTATATGGCCTAGCCAGCCGAAACGCCTTTGGCCGGATGACAGTAGATACCAAGGGTTGCTGTGTCCGTTGCCTCACCTCTGTGTTCCTTACCAAACCACCGCACACCCAAAATTATTTTAAGACACCTATTCTCAAAACTCAGAAGTCAGCTGTCTTGGGCCCTGGTTAGGTGCCACGATTCGCAGCCATAGAGGAAAACAGGTGTGATGCAGTAGTTATAAAGGCGGTATTTTGTTTTAACCGAGTAAATATCCGATCTTCAGACAGCTTTCATACTGTTGAATGCGGCGCCCGCTACTCCAAGCCGCCCTCCCAGTTCTTTCTGAACTCTGCCGTTTTCTGTCAAGTACGCTCCCAGGTATTTGAAGCTCTCGACCCTTTTGATGAGTTGTCCCGACAAATCCAGGGGAATCTGGGCATCTTGACACGAGCTGTTACACATGACATGGGTTTTACCAATGTTGATTCTAAAACCTATTCACGTGGAGTGCCAATTAAGCCTATCAACAATAATTTGAAGGCCCCCGACTGATTCGTCAATAAGGACGGCGTCATCAGCGTACTCCAGGTCGCAGAGCTTTTTGGGAGGGGGAGATGGATATTCCTCGGCCTGGCGGAATTGACATCATCAGGATAAAAATCCATGAGGATTATAAACAGAGAAATGGGGCAAGGACGCAACCCTGTCGCACTCCGGTGGTGACCTCAAACCAATCTGAGACAACCTCAACAGACATACCTGATTAGTAAATCAAGCGCTATTAACGGATATTTGTAAAACCGACTTATATAATGAGTCTTTTAAAAGTATTGCTGCCTCGAAGCGCATTTGGCTACCGTGGTCACGGGTTTTGATTCCATAGGGCCGGGCCGTAGGGGGTCAAGATGAAATATTTATTTACATGTGATTTTCATATTAATATTTCATGTGTGATACCTTGGACTGCTACTGAAGCGTATGATCCTCTTACCTTCATGTAATAAAAATGACCAAGAATCACTGCACTTAGTGTACCGATGCAGTGCCCAATGCACAATTGGGTGCGGATAGAGGAAAATAATAGAAGTATTGCATGGGACCCAAATAGCGGGGACACAAAACGGGTTTTTTTTTTTATAGGAAAATTAGAACATTAAACTTTAAAAAATGCTTGCTGATTCTCTTTTTGTATTAAGTACCGTCTGTTTTTTTGCTGCCACCTTTAGTTATCCAGATAAATTAATGAAAAAAATCTTACTTTAACTCGTCTCTTTTTTTTTTTCGTGAAATTCGTACACTTTTCTGCCTTTGATCAGCTTTTATTGGTCGATAATTCCAAAATTTTATTTTAAAACACACAAAATTTCTATGCTGACCCAAGATGAGACCATCCAGTGCAGAGAAAATAAACAATACAAACATTCTAAGTAAAATATGTTGAGAAGTCCTAATTAACTATTCTAACTGCCCGCTTTTCATATGGAACAGTTTCTTGTTTCAGAAAACTACACAGTTTCTTGTTCAGAAAAAACTGTGCAGTCTGTCAAACTTCTGTCAAAAGACACGCTAAATATGTGTATTTTTTGAAACGCGATAGTAAGTTATTATCGTATGTTTGCTCTCAGGAAATTGTATATTTAGCTAATAATGTAAATATGTTATTGTTTTTTTACGTATTTAAAAGCATACAATAAACCAATGTCTACTTAAACGTTTACATAAAAAACATTGACTGTCATGTCAGCTTAAATCTGACACTAGCACACAGTTTTTCATGCAGTTTTAGCTTTATACGGACCGTTTTCAGACTGCACAAGAAAACTGTGTAGTAAACTGTCCCATATATAGCGGGCTTAAGGAAAAGTAGCGCTCTTGGAAATAATTATTTCTTCATTAAGCTTGAAAACACTTCGCTCGAGTGAGAAATTTTTTTTGTATAAAACGTAATGCATTATTCATAATTCGAGGAATTCATACACGGTCATTTTCTTGCTACCTCTTTTGTTAAACTTAATTTTTTTTATAAACATGCTTCGACGAGCACCTTGAAGTACTTAAATAAGGCTTTTAATAAGAATGTAATAAAAACTAAAACAATGTGAAAATGAGAAGTCCTATAAGTAGTTCTATTTAGTGGACGTCATAACGTGCAGAAGTCTTTTTATTGATTACTTTTCAGTTCAATGTCTTACCTTATAATCTCTAGCGATGGCGTTTTTAACGCAAGGCATGTTGCTGCCATTTTGTTCAGCTCCATTAGGGTCTGTGGTTTTAAGTCTCATTTTGTTGACGTGGAAGCCAGACCCATAGCAGTACATCAGCGCCATTGTTGTAGGAAAGTAGTAGGCACAGCATGACAATATTCTAAAAAGAAAATAAGTAAACAAGGTCTAAAATAAACGATTGCCATTTTTTATTTAGTAAGAAGCAACACAAATAACAGTGGAGAATGATAATCAATCCAGGTGTAAATAAATGATATTCATTATGTATGGTTCCTGCAACTCTTGAAATTTTAAGAATAGGGAAATGTCATACAGTTTTTAAATCTAATTTTTTTGGGTGAATATTGAAATTTTTCTGTGTTCAATAAAAAAAAAAACATTTTAAAGAATCGTCGTAGAAAAATATTCAAAAACGGAGCTTATCCGATTGACCGCAAACGGATGCTTAAAGCGCACAAAAAGGTTCATACTTTATATAATTGATGCGTAGAACCAGAGAACTGGCCATGTACTTTTTTTCTATTTTAGGCGCTACTTACATCAAAACTTGGTTTTTTAATTTAATAGACGCATCCTACTATATACTGATCTGTTTTGGCGGGAAATCGCGATTGCGATATTTAAAATACTAAGACATAATAATGAAAACCCAAAATTAAAATAAAAAAAATTCGTACCTAGGATATAATTCAGCATCTAAAAAACATATTAAAAAAATGGTTCGTTTCGTAGCCCATTCTAAACTGTAAAGATTGATTGCATTTTAAATAAAATTTGGCTTAATTAATATGAGAAAGCAAATAATTATACAGTTGTATTACTTTTTGTACTATTGTAATAAAATGCATTTTTGGGGAGATGACATGCAACTAGAATAAGCCCTGTAAACGCCTAGATATCCATATTCCCTTCCAAACTTCTCGTCTCTGTTGAGATGTCAAATTGTAATTATTAGCCCGTAATGGGTGAAATCAAGTATTTGGACACACTCAAAATGTTGTTTATAAAAATTAGCTGGTAAAAGTTATAAGCACAACAAATTGAAGAATCATCTTCAGGCGTTTCCAAGTAGCTGATATAATTCGGTAAGAATCTCACTTGCAATCACAAAGGTTTCTGCTCAAATGCTTAGCAATTTTCTTAATGGATGACAGAGAGTGTTCACATGTGAAGCGTCGCGCCCATTTTACTGTATATTGGCAGATATGGGTATCAAATACTAGGTGAAATGAAGAATGTTGTAATACATCAAGTGGCCTTAATGTCAGGTGCTTTGAAATGGTGCGTGCTAAAATTGAATATACACGCTAAACTAAATCATGAAAAATTAAAAGTTAACAATTATTAACGCTATTTTGACATTTTTGGTTATTCAATATGTAGGTATTATGCAACATAACTAAATAACTATGTATACATAGTACCTCAGTTATCGCAGCGTAGTGAGCTTTGTATTAATTTATATAAGAATTCTTTCTCTTTTTTCATTTCTTTTTTTAATTTTTTTTTTTATTTCTTTAATAAATATTATAAAAAAAACACATGTATTATATTCCCAGGAGTTATAAAAAATCATTTTGGGAACGGTATTATTCTCATTTTTAATTTCATATTGCACAATCAAAAAGACGTATAAGAAAGACGATTCAAAATTAACACATTTAATCTTAATCCTAAACATCATATCTATCATTGAAAAACATATTTAAATACAGATCTTTAAGGGCTCTACTATGTATTGCTTTATTTATTTTTATTTCATGGGGTAGGTTATTATATTGGGATCGAGAAATGTTCATGAGGGATTTTTTACCGAATTTTGTGGATCGAAATTTTGGAAATTGGAGGTTTTTGAAATTACGTGTATTGTGACCATGAAGCTTAGAGTTAAAATTGTGTTTCAAACTTGTATGTGCTGAATGATTCAATATGGTAAGTATGGTATTTGTGATTTCATGTAATGGTATTACTTTGAATGGGAGTATTTCTGTCTGGCGATATATTTCTTTTACGTTACTTCTTCGTTTCAAGAACATTTTTTTCCCCTCATTTATCGCTTTTTAAAATTTGAATTGTGGTTAACAGACCGGTATGGCCACTTTTTCCAATGGGAGACAAGTATTCCAGTGCTGCGATTATATTTTAATCATTAGTCAAACGAAGGTCTAAGGTATTGGGGGTGTCGGTATTCCTAAATCTAGTTGGTTGGATCTAGAAGCACCATTTGGAAAAGGTTGCTTCTTAAAAGATGTCTTCAAAGTACTGGTCATTCTATTTGAGAATATTTATAATCTCCGAACACTATTAGGTTGTTTTCTTCAGCAGCTAACTTTGATATTTTATAACTTTTTATTTTTATGTAGGTGCTTGATAAGCGCCAGCTACCAGATAGTTAAAGGGTCCAATGTTGAAATCGAGCCACAGTGTTAATGATATATATTGTATTTAATTTTATCTGTAGTAGTTCGATCCTCTCTAAAAATAATAACTTATATAAAATTTTCTATCCTCTCTAAAAATAATAACTTTTATAAAATTTTCGATCATCTCTAAAAAGAATAACTAATATCAAATTTTCGATCCTCTCTAAAAATAATAACTTATATCAAATTAACAATTAATTAACAACAGTAAATCGAGTTAGGGCGTGAGTGATAGAGAATGTCGAAGACAGCATCGATTGTTTTACCTGCCAATATGCAGAACCAACCTGCCAATGGTTATGCCTGTTGGTAGAGCAATCTTGTAACTCAATCGCATCACCTCGGATGTCGACTTATTTCACGACAGTGGGTCTTCCGTTAGGAAAGCACTTTCTAACTTTTAATTTTTCTTTCTATACTTTTTTATATCATTATACTAACATAACTATCTATTCATGTATGATTTATTATTTGTATTGTATTTAGTATGATTTGTATTTAGAATGAATTGGATTTTTTCTTTTTTATGTTCTAAATAACTTTAATAATATTATATAATATAATTAAGTAAATAAATAAATTAGGTGCAGATAAGATGCGGAGACATCGGAAATTATTTTTATCGGATTCGGCTTTTTGGAGGGTAAAAAACATATTTTATTGTAAGGTTAGATTATCCTTTCTCCATCAACTCACACAAATCTTTTCTTAGTTTTTTAATATGTTTACTTTCCACTGGCGTAAATATGATGTAGGTATAGAAAAACAAATTGAAGGTA
The DNA here is from genome assembly GCA_022494985.1 of Micrasema minimum. Classification (NCBI taxonomy): domain Eukaryota; kingdom Metazoa; phylum Arthropoda; class Insecta; order Trichoptera; family Brachycentridae; genus Micrasema; species Micrasema minimum. The sequence goes on along the minus strand of JAGVSP010000013.1, from coordinate 103,167 downwards.
AAGCACAAATATGTGGTAAATAAGTAAATATAATAATGAGTGTGCTATTTGCAACTTGCTCCATTTAATTTTATATTGTATTATTTTCTTATTGTATTTTTTTGTGAACCATTTGTAACTTGCTCCAGTTAATATCACATTGTATTTTTTCTCAGCATAAGTTTTCTTGCCAAATTGAATATTCGACGTGTTTAAATTTTCATACAAATCTTTCTTAAGTTAGGGATTATTATTTTTTTTTTCGATGTATTTGAAGAGTTTCAGTAATATAGATAATATTGAATATGTAACTGTATTTTTTTTTCGTTTTTGTTTTTAATTTGGCCATCTACTGTATAACATTTAAAACTATTTGTGTAAAAGCCCTACGGGCGTTAAAACAATATTAATAAAATAAAAAATTAAATAAAATGTAATATATTATGTTAAATATAATGTATAATATTTATTTTACCTATATTATTAACAAGTCGAAGTACTATCTTGATTAATGCGTGAGAATGCAAATACCTACCTACCGTTTAATTAACCAAACAAGGTCCTCTAGCTGTTAATCTCCTCCTGGGTGGGTTAAGGATCACACTTGGCGTCTTAATACCCGTTAACCCTAATCTGCAAATCTTCCCTAGGTTGACACAAAGGCATACAGAGCCACAAATCTGACCAAATTTAACCTGTGTAATCCCTATATGGTTATTACGTCTCTGTTAACTGTGAACTCACAGTTACGTTGTGGAATTCGTAGGGGTAAACTTGGAGTTTAAGTTTGTAATGAATAATTGTTCTAGTCGCCTTAATTCCTCTTATGAGAAAACTAAAAATTTAAACGTACATAGGTTTCTAATTTAAGATCTCAGGAATTATTCTTAGATAGTCCTACTTTTACATTTAACGCTCTGTAGTAAGTACTCTTATTTTTAAGTAAAAATCTGGGTTTTCGACATTTTCTTAGTAATCGGGAGAATATTTCACTTAACAATATATATTATTTTCCGTTTCTATCAATAAGTGAAAAAGCAACGGATAATTTATCACATTTTCGATTACTAGGCTATGCTTTTTGAACATAAACACAAATATGAAAACAATTGTTCAATTGTCAATTTGTAATTGAAACGGCAAATTCTAACATCACAATTCACAAAATTACATGAATAAGCAACACAAAGCAATAATTTAAACATTTAAAATTGTTAAAAAACACCGTAAAATGAGATTTTCACTCAACGTCGTCCAAAGCCTAGCAATATTTATTGCACTTTTTGTTTGTTCACTAAAACTTGTGAAAGGAACAATGCAAAAATACGAATAAACGTTTTGCAGTAAATTTATAGGTCAACAGAATATTTTCAGCTCACTGCGTTGATTTAATCCTAAGATATGATCCATAGAAATTCAGTTGAAAGCCTGAATAAGCTCATAGGTGCAATACATCTATTGCTGTGGAACGATGAATTTATTTGACGTTTAAATTAATTGCGAATCCTTTGATATTAATTACAAGCAAACATCACTACATTTTGGTTTAACTATTCGCTTTCTGGTCATTTTTCTTTTCTACCCCTATTTTGACTTTGGTATACCTATACCCTCGCAGACGCACTTAAAATATAGGCAATAATTTTTTTTTATTGCAGTTTGTTAATGATTTCTTTGTCTCAAATACACATAGGTACATTTAAACAATTAAAATTGTGAAAAATATCATCTCTGTAAGTTAAATCTAATAAATTAATATCGTTTATTAAATTCCTAATAGTAAGACTAATAAGACAGTAATTTTAAGTTTTTTCTTTTTCATTACTGGAATTTTATATAAAAACTACAAAGTAAGATATATAAAAACTATTCATAGAACAAATAATTTTAACCTAGTCATGAAGTGTGACCATGTGAATACCGATTGCATGTCTTGTGAAGTCGTACAGAAGCCTCCATTTTTTCATTACTACCTTTTATATAAAGGGTTGAAATGCCTACGTTTTTATGCATACCGAATAACCTCATGGAAGTTACCCAAAAATATTTAAAACATGGCCAAAGTTTATTTAATTAAAAGTTTTATTCTTTGAATTTTCTAATTAACAGAGATAGTATTAAAGTCAAAGCTCCTTTGGCTTGTTAACATTATAATTAAGGTCCCTTTCAGATGAATTGAAACGAAAGTTATAAATACAGGTTCAGTAACTAATGACGACAATAATTCTCAGTAACTCCTTGTGAAAAGTCTATAAATTTATTATAAGACTCATTGAGAAGAGGCAAGTTAGTACTTACAGGAACTTAAATTTTCCCGTGGATAATTAAGGTAAGTTACGCAAGGAATGATTGGACTGGATTAAATAATTATTTAAAATATGTTAAAGTCCTTGGTGCGTGTAAAATGAATTACCAGGACAATAGTCTCAGAAATGAACGGTAACGCCAGTTCCTTAAGAGGTTGGGCGATCACGTAATTCTCGTTCGTTCCTCCATATAATCGCAGACCTCGATATCAACCAAAAGCGTTAGTGTATCGTCTTATTTTTACAGTTATTTAACAATTACATAAAAAAATAAATTAGCATGGTTTCATGTTTTTTTCTTAAATATCCATAAATGCGCCCTTATATTCTGTGCTGGAAGCTGAAGTTGAAGGAGGCCAGAGCCCAATTTGAACTGTAGCGCCATCGATGAAGAAGAAGAATAAGACCTTTAAATTTCGATAGAAGTGACGCAGGGTATATTCCTTTAAAAAAAGATTAATAGAAAATCATTAGGTACAATACTTTATTCGGTGTTAGGTACCGTTAAAATTTGTTTCAATCCCACATAGTTTATCACTGTCAGCTTACAAAACGGAGTATTCAAATTTAGTTTATTTAACTGATTAATCAATATTATTCATAGACTATAAAGCTACGTAGAAGTCCTACATAGTTTAATTTTACCCAGGGTTGAAAAATCTGATACAAGCTTCGACTCCGATTACTCCAAAAGCTCTAAGTTTTTTTTAACTCCGCAGCTTCAGTATTTCAGTCCAGGTATTTTTTAAGATTGTCAGTGTGATAAGAATTCGGGTGAATTTACGTGATGTACCTACATCACGTAAATTCACCCGAACTAATGTTTTTCCCCTACTAGTAGTAGTAGGGAAACATTAGTTACTACCCCGATCATTATTTATTAGTAAGTACACTTATGGAGACTGGCATACTGCCTCGCTAGGCCCCCCATCCCAGACATCCACCCGATCATCTGCGGTCATTCAGGGTCTTAACGAAGGGAACTTTTTTTATCACACTTACAACCTTAAAATCGCGGTTTAGCTTGTGGAAAAAATCGGTAGAGTTGTGATGGACAGAAAAAATACTCAATAGTCTTTAAAACAGTCTAGGGAAAGAGTTGAGCTTGTCTTGATATTCCTTCGATAGCTCAATTACTAAAGTGGTGAACTGTAGAGTCCTGATATTATCTAGATGTCATTTTTAATATTCACCTAAAATTTCTAAATTCCCCGAAACAAATGGCAGGGGATACCAACTTGTACGAAAACTTGTCAACCTTCATCCAACAGTGGATTGATTATACTGCTAGAAATGGAATAATTTCCTGTATTCCCTGGAGTCTTAAAGGTGGGAGCCCTGACAACAGATCATCAGTTACATCTCCGTTACCCTAAATATACATGTTCTCGTCTCGGAAATTACTTAACATAATTGGAATCGGAATAATGTTTCATTTAAAATTTGACATATAGCATCTATAAATATAACGTCAAGCCTTATAGATGGTCACTGTAAATTATCGAGCGAAGATTGCTTGGTTAATATTGTAATATTTGTCCGCCTCGTAGCATAGTGGTAGCGCATTTGGCTTCCGTGCATGAGGTCGCGGGTTCGATTCCCGTAAGGGGTCAACATGAAATAATTATTTACATATGATTTTCATTTCTGGTCGAGTTACCCGTAATAATGCACTATTTTACTGGAGCCAATCATCGACCAATTACAGTGCTAACTCACCGATACGAAGAATGCACGCACTTGCTAACAAGTATACTAACAATATTGATGTTTTCAACACAAATCTAGTGCATTTTAAGGAACAGTGTCTGGATGCCATCTGTGGTGGTAATAAATAGCTATCTACTGTGTAATCATTTAAAAATGTCTATGTAAAAGCCCTATGGGCGTAAAAACACTAAAATAAATAAATATTAATATTATATGTGTGATACCTTTGACTGGCGCTCAAGCGTAATGCTGATCATCTTACCTTCATGTAACAGATGATCAAGATTCCCTATGCACCATTAGTAGAGCAGTAGTAGTATTGGTTATATTTTTTCAAAAAAATAGAATATTAAATGTGTTGGAATGGGATTTGAACCTAGTTTATCCGGAGTTTGTGATTCTCAGTACCTAGATTACAAATCGATTTTTAGTTATCCTCGGGTTCTAATTTATACAGTAAACTCATAAAATCCAGTTTTATTTCAAGTTTATACAAAATAATCTGATAAACTTGGGGAAAATTTTTTAGGTATAATCAATGTCTATACTACTTCTTTCCCTTATCCGCACCCAATGGTGCATATGGCACTACATCAGTACACCAAGTGCAGTGTATCTTGATCACTTTTTTATTTTTATGAAGGTAAGATGATCAGTTAGTTACACTTCAGTACCATGTCTATACTACAGGTAATTGGTAACCAAAAACTACTTATTGTGGCTAGTGCAGACATAAAGATATTATTTTTTCGAGTAAAAGAGCCATACACACTGTTAAAAAGCACTAACAATTGATTATTTACTTGAACTTAAGTATTTTAAAAATTATTTGAAAATAATTTTAGGGTGTACAATATTCAAAACCTTAATTGTTCTTGTTCAATGTCGACAGTTTTTTTCTGGAAATGAGATAACTTTATTATTACGTAAGATATTTTCACGTTTTATCATCCCGTTAATGCCTTCCTGAAGATAATGATTATAAATGTCCAAAAGCATTATCATTAGCTCGACTGACCTTGTCAAAGTATTTTGTAAAAATCCTAAACGAAATTAGTAAATTTAGTGCAAAGCTGCTAAACTATGGTATTTACGAAATAATATATATTAGTCATAATAATCTGTAAAAAAGGGAAAGAAAAATTAAAAATGGATATAATATTTTTTTTTAGATAATATATTAAGCTTCAAAAACTTAAATCTCTAACTCTAACTTCTTTTATAATTCGACTCATATTCAGCTGCCTATAAAATCGTATATAATTTATTTCAACACCCTGACATCCCTTTATTTTTTTCCACACATTTAAATCTTTGCAACCATTCTCCGATTTTGAAAGTCTAAAGTTCATTATGAAAGAAAGCTTACAATAAAATCTGCAGTTATTTTGAGTATAGTAGTATATTTTTTTTACGGTACTTAAATAATTTTCAATCATATTTTTTATAACATTAAACGGAAATTACATTTCTTTGTGAATGTTAGAGAAGCATATTATTATTTGTGAATGTTAGAGAAGCATATTATTTACAAAATATTGAACCACAAAGTCGACACTAGCCTCCTCAGCAATATTAAAATAAACGCTAGTTCAAAAACACTTAGACACAGGGAAATATTTAAACTGCCATCATTCGCAAATAACTCTACAGTCTACATATCACACACCTTTAGCCCGCATGTGTCGGGAATATAACAAATGTTTGCGTAGCAGTAATATAGACATATTCAATTATCAATTTCCAACTTTTGCGAATAACCTCTTCAGATTCAACTTTAACTAATTTCTACATCTTATTAACTTTATAGATAAAAGAACAATTACCTACTAAGAATATTATGTAATTCTGTAATTGAGGATACACGTAGAATGTGTCTTATTATGTTGTATTATAATATGGTATATGTTGTTATCTTTGTAGAATTACTTCAATAAATAAATAAATAAATAAATAAATTATTATAATAAAAAAATGGCGCTCTTAATTTACTTTACTTATTAGACTTTTTACATGAAAATGCAATAAAAAGAGTACTCAGAAATTTGTAAATATAACGGAATTTTAATTTTCTTAAAATAAAAAAATATTAAAATACTAATAAATGAAGATATCTTCGTACTAAATGGATTCCTACAGACTTACCTAAGCTCGATATTCCAATATACAGGGATAGACTTCGCAATTAGTTAAACGGTTGACTTCCTTATGCGATTTCAAATTAATTCTAAATGCAGTTCTCTAATTGATTTTGCAATTAAATTGGATATTGCAATTTGAGTTTAAGCAAACTGCATGACACTAAGTATTCATAAAACTACTTAATTAGTAGATAAGGGAGTTATTAAAACACTTTTAAGAAATAGTTTAAATAATTCCACATATTATAATAAAGGTAGGCACTCGTAAATAAATAAAGTTATGCTTATTTATAAAAATTTTCAATAGCGTTAATTTGAAGGCAGTATATTTCATATTCTACTTGTGGAAAAAGTCGAAAACCATGTTTATCTTGGTCAGAAAATCACCATCGGCAGAGACAATCAGACCAGCGAGGTGGATAGGAGGATAAATCTCTCTTGGATGGCTTTTGGAAAGCTAAATTCCACATTCCGAAGCTCCATTCCCAACTCACTCAAGACTCGAGTGTTCAACCAATGCATTCTACCCGTCCTTAGTTACGGCGCGGAAACAATGACTGACCAAGCAATCCTCCTATAAGTTGCAAGTTGCACAGAGGAGCATGGAATGAATTGAATAACATTAAGAGACCGAAAAAGGAACGATTGGATCCTACGCCAGACAAAGGTCTGTAACGTGGTGGAGCGAATTGCTTGGTTTAAATGGAAATGGGCCGGTCACATAGCCAGAATGACGGACGAAAGATGGACGAAACGCGTTCTGGTGTGGAGACCGAGAAACCAGAGGCCTCAAGGACGTCCACCGATGAGATGGGTGGACGACATCAAGAAGTCTGCTGGAAGACAGTGGATGGAAGCGGTGCAGGACCGGGAGGAGTGGAGACGGTAGGCGGAGGCCTATGCCCAGCAGTGGACATAGGTACAGATAAGGGATTAGTTGTAGTATGAAGATACATGAACATCAAACTTTCAATTTTGCCATAAATATGCTTGATTTGATTTATTAACATCCTCAATAAGCGGTAGATCCACTAACAGACGGGACCATATTTTTTGCTTTTGGTCACATGATATCAAACCCGGAATATCCGCGTTGAGAGTCCTTTGTTTGATTTTTTAGTAAGGAGGTATATTAACCTTTATTGAGGCTTTATTTGTTTAAGAAACGTCTAAAGCATTGCTGCCTCCCTTCAAACCTTAAAAAACCTCTTTCATTCATACTCTTTCTTATCCCTCTCCTTCCTCTATTTCATTTCTCAATGTCATACCTACAGTATATTTTAAACTGTACACCACCTTGTAAATTATGCAATGTAATTTTAAGCTTTATCTCCCCACCAAAACTCAATAAAAATGGTTATCACTAAAATATTTAGGGTTAGTTGGAAGATACTCAAAAGCAATAAGTCTGCCTCTTGTACACTTGCGCTTAGTAATTTATTGTTCATGAATATGAAATATTTAAAAAATTTGAATAAATCAAATAAAATAAAACGATATTTCTAAAACTTGATAAAAAAGTATTTTTAATTTTGCGTCAACGTAATTTTAATTCACAAATATATAGTTGATAACTTGCCCTTGCGCTTTTTAAGAAATAATTAATTTAAAAAGTACATTAAGTACGTAGGTATGTAAGTAAAATTATAATAAAAAATTAAAAAAAAATCTATGGACAGTCAATCGAACAGGGATCACTTTTTTCGGTGATACACAGTAATGTCGATAATACTGATTGTTACTTATGGTAAAGAGTATGAAAATTTTATTTTTGCGTCAACGTAAGGTTTTTTTAATTAACAAATTCATAGTTGATAGATATCGCCCTTGCGCTTTTTGTTGAAATAATTGCTAATTTGAAACTATGTAATGCATTTAGTATGGTAGGTTTTTTTTCTTTTGAGAACTAAGCATTAAAAGTATATATATCAGTAATGTAAAATTTTAATGCCAAAATTAAAATATCAGAGATGATATTTAAATAAGCGTTTAACTAGCGGTTTGTGGGCCTTTTTATGTCTCTAAAGATTAACTACATTTTAAAATAAATTAGCGAGCGACACATGATAAACATGACACCGTCACTATACCGAAACTTCCTCGGGTCATATTTTACACATAAAACCGTAAAATTTTACGTGACGTTGAAGATGATTGATGTCCTTCGGTTGTCCACAATATTCTTTATCTCCTGGCATATTATAAACTCCTCGGTTTAATCTCCTAGCCGCGGGTTATGATAAATTGCCACTGCGAATGTTTAAATTAACCAGGGGATGAATTGAAACCAGAATTTGGGAGTCGTGGCGGCGAAAGCAAATTAAAATATACATTTAGGGGTAAAAGAAAGTGCTCAGTCACGGGAGATGAATTAGTGGGAATAAACATACTAAATGACTCATTGTATACCTTACTTTAGGGAAACACGTTGGTAATCTCTTTATTGCAAAAGTTTCGGCATAAAACATTGATTAAAACCTTTCTAACAGTTTTTATGGTAGATTACTGATATGTTTTTAATTATTTTTTTATTTATTTATTCATACATAAATACGTTTGCAGTCTGAACAGTTAAAATTTATCATAACCCGACTTGTTAGGTCGGGACATTTACATTTAATGCTCTACATTAATATATAACAATAAAATATTTTAAAAAATAATGATCTAGTGTTATTACTATTTGTAATAACACTAGATTTATTCTCGAGCTAACCAATACCAGTCGTAGGCTTTAGTTTTTAACTGTTTGCAGTCTTAAGAATATTTCACTTCAATCTCCAAATCATAAAGAGTTTTGGCCCAAAACTGTTAAAGACTTAGCGAGGAAGTAGCCCTTCTGTAAGGCACAGAATAATTCAACCCCCTAGCATATTTCTGGTATTGATTTTATAAATTATTATGGCTGACTTTGGTAAATATTTATTCAAATCTGTTTTTCACATAAAAATAATTCACATTTGATGCCATGAACCGGATCTAAAGCGTAGGACTGATAATTTGGTATTCTTGTGTTCAAAATCAACCGCAATTGGTCGCACAGTGCTGAGTCTAATGCACCATTGGGTACGGGTAAGGGAAAGTAGTAATTTCTTTTTGTATACTACTCAATAGCGAATAAATAATATTTTTGTGTATACGTGTAAAGTACGCTTACTAAGATAAAATTGAATAGTTTAAAATTTGTAATTAATAACCTTTTAAATTCAAAGCGAAATAATTCACGAAGACTTGAAAATAATTAATGAATGAAGGTATTAAGACAAGCATAATTTTTGGTAGCCACGTGGGTGGTTAACAATTTTAATGTATTATGCCTTTGATGTGTTATCGTATTAAATTACATTTAATAAATATTCTGTAGCCAACGCAATTACAATACAAGAGTAATAAAATTCATTTAGCGTAATTAGTTGAGCTAGTTACTGGGGCTATATTAAATTGTCTTTTAAATAGATCATATTAGGATTATAATCCAGAAATTATGTTGATTTAACCACAAAGCACGGAAAAGTAAATGGGTATGTTTTGGGCTTAATTTATTAAAATTATTTTGTGATTAAATTCTACTACACTGAATTTTACTAAATAGTTTTTTAAGAAGTATTTTATAAATATTTATTTAAAAATAAACTAATTAAGTAGTGTCGTTTAGCTTCCTCGCCGTAAATACCTATTCAAGAACCTGAAGAAATACAAAATAATACTATATCAATATCCTATAAACCATAGCGAATTAACTATAATAATAAAATACGGGGTGTGTATATCTTTTTGTGAGTGATTTTGGTAGTTACAAAAACGACAAATACTTAACTATTTACATATTTCGAGGGTGTATGGGATTTTTGAGTGTCTACGGTTGTAAGAATTAGGCCCACGCTTCTAACAAACGTGTGTGAGGCCATTAGAAATATGGGAATGCAATAACACATGATGCTACTAATTTCTCAGAAATGCTAAAGGTGTCATTACAACCGGTGGAACCCTCCACTGCGCAGCACATAATAATTATAAAACTTCTTCTTTTCGAAGGAGTTCAAGCGACTGAAATTTTCGTAGTACAAGCATTTTCAAGGACCAAGAATTGTCAAGAAAAATCAGTAGCACATCACCGTTTTACCAGCATTACATACATAAAAAATATTCACGTGATTTGAGACATTATCGAAGACTTTTGACGGGTGACTTTTTGCGTGGACGACGCACAATCAATGCTGCTTACAATTGCAATAAATTATTGAATGCAGTGAGGACTGTAATCACCGCAAATCATGGTCAACCGATTAGAGAGGACGTCTTCCACCTCTGCTGCTCTTGCAACTTAAAAAAATGCACTGGACACCTCTTCCCTACAGTCCAAACCCATTGCCATGATATTTTCGTTTGTTGGGGCTGCTTATGAGCATACTCCACCCGGGACTCGCGGCCGCTTCCCATACAAACGTATTCCTCGATTTTCTCCCTGGAATTTAACATTTAATTAGAGTTCAGTACTGACTTACTAATATTTCGTCAAATGTCAATTTTGTCCTTCTTGTCCCCTGTATATCCCCTCCTAGCGGCCGGCAACGAAACTTCTCTGAGGAGACATTCGGCAGTCGAGTCATTATCCTCGAACAAAACACATCAACAACATACAACATAAAATCGAACGATAACGCGGGCCGTGACACTATCGTAACGTTATCAAAAATCATTAAAAACAAGTGAAAACCAACAAAACCTAGGTACAAGTGCAATTTGGAGTGTCGTGCCAAGGAGAAAAACGTAAATCCCTTTTCCCGTCATTTTCCTGGATTGACATTTGTACTATACGAACATCGCGTTTATTGTCTCCCCATTTCTTCAAAACGTGGTACGAAGCAAGCGAGCACCCTGTTTTACAGTCCCAGGGCTATCGGAGGAAAATCGTACAATTAGAGCAATGATTTTTTCACACTTTTTAGATATTGACCAGATGCGCGTTTGCATTGTCTTATTTTTTCGATATTTTATTTGTTAAAAGAGATATACAAATGATTTTTAATATGCGAAAATTCTCAACAGTCTTGGCTTAGCTACATTAAAACAGAAATGCCCATATTAGCCGGGCATTCACCAGCTTATAATGAGAGCTGTCTTAAGGACCATACGTTAAGACCGCATCACCTCATGCACTTCAGTTTTTTAGATCCATGGGTATACTATAATGTCGAGACATTCCCAAGAAGTTTATGACGGAATGTTTCCTGAGAATTTTTGCCGTTTTTAGACAAGAAGATAAAGTTAACTTTGAAAAAGAATATGTCTCTTATAATGAGGTACGTGCGGAATCCCCTAATGTCTGGGACATTCAAATGTAACTTGTCAGGGATGAAAAAAAGCGTACGTGCGCAAATGTTTATCTTATGTGAAACGGGCTGGTACTCTTTTAATCACGACTTATCGATAAATATGTGAGGGAATACGCAAAAAAAACGGGCTTAATTTAATTTATGAAATAGTATGGTCTTATATATTTTATTTTGGTTTTGGGGCATACAGTACAATTGAAAATAATATCAGAAATAACAATAATAATAAAAATAAACCAATTAAGTGTCTGTAGGTGTAGGGGTGTTTGAAGGGTGTGATTTGTGTGTGTCAAGGAAGAGTGAGGGTGTGTGGGAATGTGAGTATGGTCTTATATATATGGTTTTGATTTAAAAATTCGAAGAGGTATAATACTGTATCCATAGAGCATTATACGGTCTGTGTTTTGTGACACCTCGCTCAGTACAGTATGTATTGGGCGAAGTGTCACAAAATTTGAAAAAACAAACAATTTGAATATTTGAGTATATCATAAAAACTCAAATGTTTATTTAAAAAAAAAAAAATAAAATAGTACCCTTATTTAAAATCAGATATTTCGACAGTTTTGTTGAAAAAATTAAATAATTTGCTATGTATGTCCATTATAGCAAAGATAATCAACTTAGTAAAAATACACTGTTAACTCATTTTTTATTTATTTTGTACGTATTATGTACTGTGCATATGGTTAACATGTGAAAATTCGCACCAACTCACGACATTTCCACGTGATTTGCCTTAGTAACATGTTCTGATTATTCAATTAAATCGACGACAGTAAATAAATTAATAGCAAATTTGTCGCAAGTGTATACGTACATTAGAAAGTGTATAATATCTTGCTCAAAACGCGGACCTCATTGACTTAGCTACCAATACGCTTATGTTGGTGGAGAGTGTAGTTTTAAAAAATGTTCAACCGGGAAATGACAGTGCTATAGAAAGAGATAGCTATAGAGGCGGGCCAAGTGAGTTACTAAGGATAGTTTCTTAAATTATTTATTCCCCCCCTCTGCTTCGACTGTTACTTCAAAAATCGTAAATTCATTAAATCCTGGTAATTCTAAAAAGGAATCACTAGAAATTAAAAAATAGTAAACACAAAAACGCCTCGATGATTTGTAAAGATGCTTTTATTTTTAAAAAAACATATTTCGTTTCTTAGTTTAAAAAGGTTATGTACTTAAGATAAAAACAAAAAATCACGTTCAACTTGATTTGTTGGGGAAAATAATATATACTTCCCGAAATTACTACCAATGACAAATCCTTTTCATGGATGAGATCAGTAAAGGAAAAACTTGAATTTAATGGATCAATGAATTTGAAGAAAGTCCAAGACGCAAAGATTTACTGGAGTGTCAAGTAAGGAGAACGAAGAACCAGGACCAAATTTATCTTAGTTAAGGAAAAACCAAGCAAAACTGTACATTTTTTTATATTATACCTATCTCAAGCTTTTTCTTACTTATTTTGTTAAAGGAAAACAGTTTGCTAGCAATAAAGTATAAGTATCTGGTATTGATTTATTTCTAAGCTGAAAAATAGCTTTTACAGTACAAGACCTTTACTTTTATTTGTGTTTTTTTGTTTTACTAACTAAGTAGAGCGTACTACGAGTAGATGGCCCTAAATTAATTTAGGTATGTAAGTACGTACAGAAATAAATACAAACATAAATTATAGGGGATTGTTACTTAGTGCTTGAAAGTGGGCATGTGAAAAGTCGGAATGATGGGCGCGTGCGCATGAGAAGATGTATGAATGTGGAAGAAGAAAAAGAGATATGCCAGGACAGAGTGGTGAATATTTTTTTTGGAAACTTTACTGGAAACTTAAGACCAATTTGTTCACTAAATCTTTTGATTAATTTTGACAGTTGTATTTTCTACTCACAGAGTGAGTTTCATTCACTCAAAAATTTCCAAGCCGTTAAATTCAATATTTAAAGCGCCTACGAAAACGGGGCTGTATAAATTATCCATAATAATAATAATAATTTCTATTATCTCTTCCTTTTGCTTTGGGGATGGTTACTTAGCTAATATGAACTTTTTGAATATTTAGTATTAATCTACTACTCTCCTATATCCTGTGCACTGAATCTTTATAATTGGTTAGATGAAGGCAAGATGATTAATATTACGCTTTCAGCCAACACTTATTTAAAATTTATGCAGGTACCATTTTATATGCATTTTTTATGTGAAAATCACATTTAAATAATAAGTATTTCATATTGAACCCAATCGGGAATCAAACTCAAAACCTCATGCATGAGGCGGACAATTATTAATGTACTATTAAATGTATTTATAAATAACAGCATGGAACTTTTAGACAATGAAATTTAAAAAATGTTTTTTCGAGAGCAAATTTACAATTATTAAAACAAAGAACTCGCATTAATAATTAATAATGCTGTGAAATATTACAAAATGTGTTGGTACCTACCTTTTTACTTGAATGCCGATGGTAACGCGTAGGATGAAGAAGACAGACATAGCGGTCTATCGCCATACAAACTAGGATTACAGCGCTCTGCTGGCTGAGGGCACCTCGCAATAAGGCCTGAAACAATCATATTATAATCATTAGCAACATTTTGAATGTGTACAAATACCTACCGGATTTTACCCATAACGTGATTGAATTCAAGTACAATAGGGATGTGTACTATATTTTTAAATTCCGTTTTTTTTTTGTGTGAATAGTAATGAATATTTGAAAATTTTCTGTGAAAAATAAAAATTATAGATTTTTAAAAAAATTCCTCGTAATTTTTTTTTATAAAAAGCGGAGCTTATTTAAAGGACTGACCGCAAACGGATGCTTTAAAAGCACCAGACCGAGCACACTAAGTAGATTCACTGGTTTCCCGCTTGTACATCGAGTTTTGTTACGACATGTGTATTGACCTGTTTTGGCGGGAAATCGCGATTACGATATTTTAAAAAATGAATTACGGTCATGATAGTGAAACAAAAATCGAAAAGAAAATTTTTCGTACCTAAGATATAAATCACCGTCCAAAAAAAAATATTTAAAAAAAATTGACCCTTATTGATATCTGAAGAGAGACGAGAAGTAAATAAGGGAATATGAAACTAGGCGTTGCGCGTTGGGTTGTTTTTGATGGGGTTCGATTCCCGGTGAGAACACAAAAAAATAAAAGTGATTTTTCTCAAGCCTGGGTGTTTGTGACGTTGTTCCCCTCTGTAATTGGGCCTCGTGGCGTTGTTCCCCTCTGTTATTCGACTATTCGATATCCATATCTGCTGGTTATCACTTCATATGTTCCAAACTTCTCATCTCCGTTGAGATGTCAATTGTTTTTCATAATTAATAACATTTTTTGATATCCACTTCAGCCAAGTATAATTCAATATACACCAAAAAAAACGCTCAAGTTGCCACATTACATCGGATGATGAACAAACGGATAGAAAAATGTAATTTTGATATAATAAGCCTCACAATCCTCAATTTCACAAATATAATCAATCTGGTCCGTATTTCCTTAAGATGTAGTTGTTCGTGAAAATAAATGTGGATTTAACCTAACAACTGAAGCGCTTACAAGAGTTTTTGCAATGATTGATTAAATGTACGAAACAAGAGTGAAAATAAGAATTTTTGGCTCCCTTGTGGTGTATTTAGAGATTGGTAACGCTTTTTACTGAACAAATCCCCAATGGAGTTTCATCATTTAGTTTAGTCATTTAGTAAAACGACACGAACACAAAATTTTTGAAAAAAAATATTATTTCTTATTTTAAAACAGTTTTTGCCATTTATCAAAAATCAAAACCGTGATCAAAACCCATCTCAGATTTTTAAAAAAAAAATTTGACTTTAAAAAAAAGTATCAATATCACATCAGTATCACAAAAAAGTATGACACAAAACAAGGAGACGTTTGATTGAAATGTGTTATTTATTAAAAATTCTATGCCTAAAAACTTACATTACAAAAGTTTTAGGGATTATTCAGCAAAAAAGCAGAAAAAACGGTCATAGACACTCATCGACAATCTCCTTAAGCATATGAAAAGAGATAGTCGACGAGATGTCTATGTGTATATATTTTAAAATATCAACTATTTGCGCAGATGTATTCAGCAAGTGGATTGCTCTATTAACAAGAGAATTCCGACTTGCATTCGTACGACTTCTGGGTATATCTGGGTGTCATGAGATCTCACTCTCAGGTATCTAGAACATACAAGTCAATCTCTTTCAAAATATTTAGATTGCACATGATTCCAGAGATCAGCTTGAAAAAGGGCTTGCCCAGAAAAAATATTACGACGAGATTCTAAGGATCTAAAGTATTGTAATCCAACATCCCTGTTAGAAATAATCTTGGGAAAAAATATTTGATTTTGCGTCAATGTACTTTAGAGATAAAGCAGAGAAAAAAAAGAAACAGAACTCCTTTTATAAAATTTAATTAAGTTCCTGATGAGGTGAACAGGTATGTTTTAAGTGGTTTTCACTGTTATATATTAAACCGCAGGGATTACGAATGAATTGTAAACAGTTACCACAGAAAGTCATCATCATCTCAGCCCTTTGAGGTCCACTGCTGGACATTGGCCTCCCCCTGCCGTCTCCACTCCTCCCGATCCTGCGGCGTCCCCCATCCACTGTCTTCCTCTCACTTTAGCAGGTGGACATCCTTGAGGACTCTGGTTCCTCGGTCTCCACACCAGAACGCGTTTCGTCCATCTGTCGTTCGTCATTCTGGCTATGTGACCGGCCCATTTCCACTTCAACCAAGCAATTCGCTGCACCACGTCGCAGACCTTTGTCTGGCGTAGGATCCAATCGTACCTTTTTCGGTCTCTTAATGTTGTTCCAAGCATAATCCTCTCCATGCTCCTCTGTGCAACTTGCAACTTATGGGAGGATTGCTTGGTCAGAGTCATTGTTTCCGCGCCATAAGTAAAGACGGGCAGAATGCATTGGTTGAATACTCGAGTCTTGAGTGAGTTGGGAATGGAGCTTCGGAATGTGGAATTTAGCTTTCCAACCATAGAAAGTAGAAAAGTTAAAATTGTATATATTTGTAACAATAAAAACCCAAAACACCCAGGATTACAAATAATTTTATGATGTCATTGGTTTCTAAGTTCGGAGCTTCCGTGGTGTAAGATCTGCATTGTAGGTAGTAACTAGGATGATCGTAGTCCCTACACCACCGGGCAGAGTCCGCCCAAAAACACGAATAATATTCTAAAATTTTAGTCTCATATTATGTTAAAGTTTTTGGTGGATTATTTCGGTTATCCTAAATAAACAATAAAAATATATGCATGGCTGTGTGCTAACCACATAAATACATAACGTAGAATCGAGGTACATAGCCACATTATTATATTATCAAAACTCGGCCTGTTGTAGTAAATATTTGGAGTAAACCGTTATCCTTGAACTTTTGGCAATAGTCCATTTTGGCTGTCACACAATAAGTATCGCTGGTTATATTTACTAAATAACCTTAAAAATTTATTCAAGCAAAACCAAATTTATGTTTCTAGACGGCTTACTGATTTTTATTGTTACTAAAATATTTTTGCTGGTAAAAGAATCGCAGAATCACAAATACAGAGAAACAATATTAAAAACCCAAGGGTTTGTTGCTGGCTTTTATCAAGTATTGCAATTTTTTGGTTTGTCGATCGACATTGAAGAAAAATCTTCTTATATGAACATACTCGTATTAACCACATAAGAAATAAAGAGGTATTAGATATCGCCAACGTATTGTTTATTTCTTTACATTTACATTTTTGAAAATACTATTTGTACAATTTGACATCTCAACAGAGACGAGAAATTTGGAAGGGAATATGGATATCTAGTTTATACTATTTTTAATTTACCTATATTTTAACTGATCCTCGTTAATATGTACATGTACACATATTAACATTTTTAAAACTATAATATTTTATTATTAGTCCTATTTTTGTCCTTGCCATCTTGTAACTAATTATCAAGATTCACTGCATTCAGTGTACCAATGCAGTGCCCTATGCACCATTAGGTGCGGATAAGGGAGAGAAGTATTCTTGGTATTTTGTCCGTCCCTTGATAATTTGATCGACACGTAGATAATTCATGGTATAAGCCAAGCTTTAAGAGCAGTATACGGTTTATTTTTTGTTAACGTTTGGGTATGTTGTCAATTGTAAGTTTAACTTAGTAACATTACTTTGGAAGTTTTGGTGGTAAGAAATTAATTCCGTCTGTCCCCAGCCTACGTCGGATCAACGTTTCAAAACTAATGATGTAACTATTATTTATGTTCAGCATACAAAATACAGTAATCACCATGGTTTAATGTAATCACCATGGTAATGGTTTTACACGGATCATTGTAAAATGTGGGTGTTATTACATATAAAACGATTATGTCTGGAAAACATACCGTACACAAAGTTTAGTTTAAACAAAAAGAACTCACTATTAAACAATATTATCTACATTTGCACAATATGTATGTATCATAGGTATGTTATATAACATATATATTATGTCCTAAAAATACCAGAATTTATTTATATTGGCCAATATCTTTTAAATATTTTTGCTTTGTACGAAAGTATATTCAATGAAGTCTTTTTTTTACAAGAGATAAAAGCTCATTATTTAGTAACGTTTATCTAATATCTTTTGAACGTTCGTCGCAAAATCACTTAAGCAAAGGTAATTGCCGTCAAAACGCCCGTGGCACAAAAAACACACAATAAGTTAACACATTATATATTATTGTGTTTGACTTTGTAAGGAAAACAGAAGTGAGGCAACGGACACAGCAACCCTTGGTACCTACTGTCATCCGGCGAAGGCGTTTTGGCTGGCTAGGACAATTCGTTGGCAGTTTGCGTCAGAGCTGCGGGACGTGGACTTGACTTGGGAGGATGCACGGGAGCTGGCGGCCGATCGCTTGGCCTGGAGGCAGTTTGTGGATTCCATATGTTCCACATAGGGAGCGGATATGGTATGATGATAATATTATTGTGTATGTACGAAAAACTTGTATTTAAAAAAAATAAGAAATAAAATAAAAAAACTTAGGCTGAAAGTCAATGTTATGACAAATAAGTTCAGTGTTTAGAATACAAGAAATATGTTTTTTTAATGCATTAAGACGAATTTTTCCGCTAAAATATATAATATATATTATTTTTACTTTATGTATATTGTTATTTTTAATGCATTTCTCACTGGGGGAAGAAAGAATTTTACAGATAAGTTATTTTTTGTCAATAATATTATACGGATATCTAGAAGATTCCGCCAAAAATAATCACCGCTTTCGATTTTGTAATCCATCTGGAAATGGGGTAAAAATTATCTGAAGGAAATCACGACGGAGCGTTTGTCGATTATTTGCCGCAAAACACGTTATCAGAGGAATTCTACAAAAAGCCAGCGGGCATAGAAAGATTTTCATAGATAAAAAGATCGTTATGTTCAATCCCTCTCTACACATTGCATCTCCTCCATCCTGTCATTATAGATGGAATTTCAGCTATTTGGAGGCTCTAAATTTACCCTCGATAAAGTCCATGCTTTAGATAAACTGACTACAGAGATTTTCGGATCCTTTTCTTTATAACGAAACGCCGTCAAATCTTCAAGGCGAGAAGTCAATGTGGTTTTTTCTTATTCTCTGCTCTTTGCCGTAAATATTTATGTTGGAAATGTGATATTGGTATTTATTAATCTAATAAAAAAACTGAATAGGAGTTTTATTATTACGAAACTATTGTTAAGAAGGCGAGCTAAAAGCTTCCTGGTCTGTTAAGGTGGTAAATAATAATGATAAATCTTACTTATACATATATTTTGCTAACATTTATGTAACGGGTAAGCTTTTCCCGTATTAAATGTATTAGGTACACGTATATACCTTCCCGATCACTGGAAAGGGGGAAAAAAACATTAGGTACTGGAATATTTGTTTGTAACATGTGTAAATAAGATTGTATTATATGTAACAGGTTGGATTTTCTTTATTACCTCCGTTTTTAAGGCTAATTGCAATAATGCGTTTAAAAGCACAAAACATTTCATCATTCTGTGTACTCTCAGTCAGACCAGCTTAAGTAAATGCTTTTATGGGCCCATTTAATATATGAGATGCGTGGAACCCAACTTCAGCATTTTTTAGGGGAAAATTTACCCTTCTGAATAAGGAATTCGGAGTGTTTGCTGATAATCTACAAATGCTGATGTGGAATTCTCCTTAAAACCACTATATATTACGTGAGTCTGGATAAAACGTTCTGCTAAACACGCTAACCATTGATTTGTTTTGACTTAAACAATGGAATAAAAACAAAATATTAGTACTAAACAACTTTTATTACTCTGTAAAATAATATCTAGGATCTTTCCTAAAAATAAAAGAAAAATATTAGGCTCAGTATAAATTTTAATAGCTTTTATTTTCCACTCCAAATAATGTATAAGTGATGGACCTAACATATAAAGATATATTTTGTAGAAAGCTTAATGTTTGGATTTTTGCATGATTACATAAAGAATATACATTAAGACCGACACTTTCTAGTTTTTTTTGTGATTGAAATCCAGATTGTATTTCTCACATATGCATATAATCTATATTAAATAATGCTAATGATGTAATTCCTACAAAATAACACATAATCTAAAATGCACAAATATTATAATATTTTGAAACTAGTGCAATACAGGGTATTGGCTAAGATGCTGGAAGGTTCCGGATTCGATTCCCAGTGAGAACACAAAAATTCAGAGTGATTTTTCTCAAGCCTGGGTGTTTGTGATATTCCCCCCTGTAATCGGGCCTCCTGGCCTGCTGAGGTGGTTAAATAAATCAAATTTAAAAAATTAAGGTCATAAAAGAAAGTCTAAAAAAGTATTAGGAAATAATCGTGTTTTCCGTATATTTTCTTACTTATTACATGAAATCAAGAATGCGGCTAACGCAAAATGTGGTCGCTAAATGGAGGTTTTATTTTTTTATGGATAAAAAAAATTGAAACTTGAGTAACTATATTTTTTTGTACTTACACTAATTATTTTACAAATTTAATTAAAAAGAAAAAATTTTGTGCCATTTTTATCATAAAATGAATATATCTTTAATAAATCGGACTGCCTTTTTCACAAAAAATAGTTATTATATTTTGTGGAGCTGAATGACTATTAATTTTTAATAAATCCATTTTGAAATTCCTAGTACCTCAGGAGCACACTTAAAAAAAGTTTTTCTTTTCTGTAAAATTCAATAATTTCATTATTTTTAGTTCTACAAAAGTATGAATAACCTTCCTATGAAACGGATTTAATTTAAAAGAGAAAATTTCTTTCGCTATCGTATAAGTTCCAGATAATTCGATATCATTTTGAATGGAAATTTCTGTAATAATCGGCCTTTGGAATATTTTTTGTATCAAATTCGGTAACAAGAAATCAAATCCCTCAATACCTTAATCATTATACATTTTAATGGAATTCACTAGTAGAGAAGGTATCTCCAGACTTTAGATCTACATATTTAGGGTTCTATTGGTACTTCAACAGAAAAAACGTTTGTATATAACCTTCAAATAATATAATATATATATATAAAAACATTTTTAGTTTGCAAAAAATATGCCTTTAGAAGAAAATAAATACCGCACTGTAAAAAGGATTTTGGTTGTTTGTGATTTTGAGGGGGAATTTAGAATAGGCATAGAAATAGGCAAATAAAACATATTTAAATAATAAATTAATGCATACAAAAATCTTTCACAAATATTTTAAAAATATTAGAACACGTCTTAAAAAATAATTTATCTACATTATAGGTTTTTCCTATTTTTTCCGTCGTCCTAGCAAACCGTCGATGACTATCCTACGAATGCATTTGGCGGAGCTAATGGATGCGGGCCTGACGTAGAAGGAGGCAAGAGAGCTGGCTGGTGACAGGGTCTCCTGGAGGGATCCAGTAATGTCCACATGCTCCACATAGGAGCGAACGTGGCGAAAGAAGAAAAGTAGTAATGTTGATGAAATAACATGTTTTTTTAAAAAATAATTAATTTTGTCATTATTACGATTAAACTTAGCAAAAATACTCAGCGAGGACATTAATAATTATCATTATTTGATAAAATTACTGAAATATATTCATGTCACATTATTAAAAACAAAAATATTAATTACGTTATTATTATTTGAAAATCTAAGACTTCAGAGAGCAAGTTACATATTTATTTAACATTTACATTGAACACTACATCAGGTGGGTTACCTTAGAGTAAAAACCGAACAAAGGAAAATGTGAAATAAATGGAAAATAATTTCGTATTTAATTCGTGCTACTAATCTCAAGCGGAACTAAATTATTTGAAGAGGCTAGAAATAAAAACAAAAGACAAATTAATGTGAGTATTAAAAAAACTCTCCGATCACATCTCACGAGTTAAGCAAAATGTAAAAAGAAATGTTAAAAATTTTTGGCAAGCTTTGCTGGAACGTTTTGTGCTAATATTGTATCATAAAGGGTACCTTTTTATGTAAAGCACTTATTTACGCTTTTGTACACAGAGACATGTTATGTTCCTTTAATAGATTTGCTAGTCTAAAAAAAAATCTAATAGTTGACGTTGAGCATTTTATAAAATGAATATTTTTAAAGCAAAAAACCTACTAGACTGTCGAACCAGATTGAAAAATAAAGATTTATAACCCCGAAGCAAATACGACCTCTATGATAGATTATAATATTATATAGGTAGGTAGGTCGATTCCCTTCTCCCTTGAACTTCCCTTAACCGCACCCGATGTTGTATCCATACACCAAGTGCAGATTATCTGGATCATTTTCTATACGAAGACACGATGATAAAGCTTACGCTTTAATGTCAGTCCAAGGTATCAACTGATTTAAATAAATATTTCATATTGACCCCGTTAGGAATCGAACCCGCGAGCTCATCCATGGTACCTAACGCGTTAACTACTTCATCGCAAGGCGGACTACCGTTACTCCTTTTAATGCGTATTTATTACAGGTCCTAGCAATAATTTAAATAAAAATAACGTTTGTTCAATTTTTACCTAGAAACATAATTTTTAACTTTTCTCTGAACATTTTCCCTGCCCTCGCTTTCCTCTAGAAGTTTCCACGTATTTTTTTGAAAAATAAGCCTTCCAATGTTTATATTGGACATTGTCTAAACCAGGGAACAACAGTTCCGACCTGGGACCCTATGCTAACTAAAAGTCGTATACGACCCTTTACAGTGGCGAGTGATTCTGCAACATAGATCACTAGCCATTCTGAACTGTCGCATACGACTTTCAGTCCAGCATATTTATAGAATGGAAATTTTATATGATTGTAGAAAAATAAAGCAAAGAATCACAACACCATCAGTGCAATCCGTTCGTAGATCGGATAAATAATAGGCTAGGTACCGTAATTTATAGTTTTTATTCCGCATACGATCGGCGATAGTACCTCAATAATTTATTTTATTTTAACATTTTGAACGGACACAAATACTTGTAGACAAACTACTGGATTATACCCATGCTGGGCTGATATCAGATATTATTGATATCCCAACAGAGACAGAGAAACTCTGAACTCTGAAAACGAAATGTGGGTTATCTAGGCGTTTACAGGGCTTATGACCTGTCATTGGCTGGATCAAGTGGCCATTTGATGTACTACAACATTCCCCATTCCGCCCATCATCTGACAACCATATATGACAAATTTTTGAAACTACTATATATGTTGAGTTTGTACAGAAGTATCCACATTTGAGTTGGTTTTACGACAATTTTTTATATTTTTTCTCTCAAGTGACATTTGTTTAGAAGATTGTTAACCATTTTTGGCAATTTATCTTTGTCAACATATATAGTAGTTTAATAGCAAAAATTTGTCATATATGGTGGTCAGATGATGGGTGGAATGGGGAATGTTGTAGTACAGCCAATGACAGGTCATAAGCCCTGTAAACGCTTAGATAACCCACATTCATTTCCAGAGTTTCTCTGTCTCTGTTGGGATATCAATAATATTTATTTTAATTTTATTTGGAAAACCAACAGAAAAAATAGCATATAAGTAGGTTAACATCATTAGCTCCAATTAAGGTCTTCGCAGAATGATCTTTAACAATAACAAAAACAGAAAATTAAATATTTGTGCAATGTACATTTATATTGTTTTATGAAAGAAAGCAAAAGGAATGGTAAAAGGGAGTTAGTATTTAAGAGATAAATTTAGTCGCTGGATGTGTTTTTAGTGTAGGTTGTGCGTTTGTGTAATAAATATAGCTAAATTCATTGTTATATGCCAAACAAGAACGTTGGATGAACAAACGTTGGATGATGGTTGAACAAACAAAAATGTTGATAAAATTTGTGTTATTTTTAAACAAACGGTTTATTTGTGTGAAAAATCTGTATAAATAAATCAACACCGCAACGTTACTTAAAATTGAAAATGCAATTTAATAGTACAATAATTCTAACGAGATAACATCCTGAACTAAGATTGATGATGTTATTATGTGTTGGGGATTAGGAGAACCATTACGTTTTCATTTGTTTCTGACAATGAAGAAATTAAAAGAACACAAAGCAGAGCCCAGTTGAAGCTCGCCCATTGTTTGGTTACAAGAAGCGCTTTCTTTTGCTTTGGGAAGTCGCGAAACACAAATAAAAAGTTTACTTACTACTTTCTTACCAACCTTCGTAGCATTAACTAATAATATTCTTCGGGAAGTTTAATCAAGTTGTTACTTAACTCTTTTAAGTTGATCACCGTCGTTTAGTGGCTTTGAAAAAAGCTTTTTACACAATGTTTGTACAATAATACCTATGTTTTTGCCTTCATGTAACAAATGATCGGGATTTACTGTTCTTGGTGTGTTTAAATGCAGTAAAATGCATCACTGGGCCCAGATAAACATAAATATTTATGATTTTTGTTGAAATTACCAGTACCTATGTAAATATTGTCAACTGACCATATTTATGTTGTGTACAGTAATTGGTACCTATACCAAGTGCAGTAAATCTCAATCGTTTGTTACACGAAGGCAAGATGATCAGTCCTACGCTTCAGCGCCAGTATAAGATATCACACACGAAATGTTAATATGAAAATTACAATGTAAATAAATATTTCATGTCGACGCCCCACGGGAATCGAGCCCGAGACCTCATGCATGGTATCCTAGCGTGATAACCACTACAATACGAGGCGGATAAAAATAATGCATTGTCTTAATTCGACTTGACTAAAAAAAAAATATTACACAAAAATGTTTTTTTTTTTCTTTCCAAAAACTCGTTCGGCTTGATTGAAATTGATTGTCACAAACTACCCCTATTGCACAAATCCCCATCTTCCCCTACGTCATTTACTAACAGGGTAATATGTGATGTGAAGCTCCACAGTTCAAAGAACAAGTGGTGAGGGTTCCCTTAATTTAAGTTGAAAAGTCCTTAATCTACGAGGTTGAACGAGTAATTGACTTTATGGATCCTTTTATTTCAAACTCTAAAACAGTACCTACTCTCAACATTTTACGGAAATTGTCGGACGGTCCCATCTTAATAGCACTGCCGATCATACTTGACATATCTCAACAGAGACATACTATAATTTTATGATCGCGATTAACTGTAATTGTATGAAAAATGTATGTTGAGTTCATACTTATTTATAAAATTTTTGATGTATATTTCTTGTTGTTTCTTGAATAATTCAAAATTATTTAAAAAAATAAAGGAAACCATACAGTAGGTACACCTTTTTTTCAATGAAATTGATGTCCAAAACTTATTTTAGTTACATACATTGTTGGTCTAAAGAACAACTTTGTTATTGATACCTCAACAGACAGTGAAGCTCTGGATACGAATTTGAATTATCTAGGCGTGTACGGCTTACGACTTGTCATTGGCTGGGATAAGTGACCACTTGATGTATTACAACATCCCCTTTTTGCCATTTTTCTGATAACCATATATTACGAGATGACAAATTTTGAAACTTGTATATATTTTGAGTTCGTCGTTTTCACATTTTAAGAGATTTTCTCTTTTGACATCTGAAATTACTAAGCATTTTTTTTAGCTATCTCCCTTATTAGTATCGTATAAAAAATTATCGGTATTAGCCCAGAATGGGTATACTACATTAATTTGTACACTGTACATGTTCAAAATGTTGTCAACAGTTTGGTTATTTATTTCAGTAGAGCTTATATTTTTTTATCTTTAAAATTTAAATCAAGTGATTCAATATCCAGAGGCAAGAAATGAACTAATAGATACTTCCATCCAATTTTTTATTATTTTTGAGGAAATTAATTGTCAAAGGGACAGTTTTTAATTGTCAGAACGACCTAGCGCCGAAATAAAGTAGCCTAAAGCTATGGGCGTACCGCGCAGTTGGAACACAGTGAAATTAGGTTATGTGTTTATTATTAAAGGATTTTGGATTTAAAAATTTTAGGATTTTCAGTTGCGGTTAGTTAGATTCGTGGTGATTACATTAAACTTCTACGGGAGGTTTGTGAAACATTTTTCAAGGAAACGTTGCTAAGGTCGCGAAATGAATAATAAGTAGTTGAGGCGCATTGAACCGAGTCGGCCGCGGCCTTTTTTTGTGCACAATCGTAAATAGTACCACAATTGTTTTGTCAAAATTTTGCATTAGGGAAATGATTCATTCATATACAACGTGTAAGAAAACTTGATGTACAAGCAGGAAACCAGTGAATCTACATCATATTTGGAGTTGAATTTGCAGAATATTTTTTTTAAATTTAACCGAGTTTTAGAGAAAATTGAGTAAGAAGTTGATTTTATTTCTAAATTTTTTTTACACTTGTCATCAAATATCATTATAGTCACATGTTTTTAGTCAAATTTATACTAATTTCAATAAGAATTCGTACCATTTTACCTAATCGATGATAACTTATGAAAGCTTTTATGAGAAAAAAAATATTTCATACTCATATTCAAAAGTCATATTACACATTTGACTCCAAATATGATGTAGATTTACCAGTGTTCGGGTTGTACTAAGAGTTTTGTGACTTCACGTATATCACGCTTCCACCAGAAGCGTGTTTTCATGGTTTAATTTTTAAAAATTCTGAACTAGGAAGAAAAAAACTAAGACAGTAGGTATAAAATTTGTACCTACTGTCTTAGCTTTTTTTAGATTTAATCTTAAACGTTTGCAAACATTGTTGCTCTAGTATTTAAGGGAGAAAACCAAATATTACTATTGTATAGAGGAGCGGATTAAGGTAACTTGTTGTTAGTAGTAGCGGTTATTGCTTTGCTGGCTGGCGCCGAAAGACCTGTTTTCACTGTGAACCTTACTTGGTCTATATTGGTAGCTGGGAGGGGTTTTAATGGGCCCTTTGATTGCGTTGCGTTACGTATAGAGCTGTACTTTGTGGCAAGTCATTACTATAGGTTAATTGGATTATTTTTTTAATGCTATTAAAAAAGATTTATCTCTAAGTATTCCAAAATAAATTTTACTTAAGCTTTGTGAGGGAGCACATTATTTTCCGGTTTATTTAAACCCACAAAATCTAATTTAAACAGTAAAATACCCTGCATTCTTGACTTTTCCCTCTGATTGAAATTAAATGGAGGTAAGTACATTATTTACTGAAAAAAAAAAGTTTAATTCTTTGGATAGGTATTTTAAGAAAGAATAAAAACAAATTAAATAAACTAGAATGAGACTTTGTCCTCCGAAAACTATACATTCAATTAATAAAAAAACATTCAATTAATAAAAAACACTGCTACCTACTACAAAACAAATATCGATTTCATTTAAAAAACATTTTACTCTGCCAGATTTCAGAAAAATTAAACTTGCCAATGTAAACAACGTTTAAAGCTTATATTATTGCCTAGGCATTGTTTTCCGAATTATAAATATAATTAAACCTGACAAAACAAGATGCTGCTGTCATATTATTTGTCATTCAATACTCTATTATTAATAAAATGCTTTCTCGAAATTTGATTATTTTTCAATAGCCGCCATTTTGTCTGTCGACAGGGTGCCATTTAAATACATGTCCCCTAATGACCGAAAACAAACGGTAGGACTAAAGAAGACGTCACAGGACATAATTGTCTTTGATAATTACTCCAATAGGGGCCATAATTGGATACAAGGAATAACAATCAGCGTTTGAGGGACACAATCAGAATTCAGATGGTTAATTATGAGAGTAGGTTTGGTAATGGAGAGGGTGCTACCGTCATTAAATAAAGATCGAAATGAAGGAATGAAATGAAGACTTAGTTCTGCAGATTATAATTATTCTTCATTATGTTTAGTAACTTCTGAACGAAAATCGCTTTAAATTTATTTCTGCAAAAAAATGCCGAAGTTCCGTACAAAGTAGGTTTGCACAATAACGTGTAACAGCTGCTTCGTTTTTCATAAAATACCTATGGATTTTAAAGTAATTTGTAAAATATTAATAAAAATGGTAACTCCTTTATTTTAATGGTTTCTCTTACTGTAAACAATATAACATCAATTTTATTTTACCGTATCGTAAGTCCAGCGTCTTAACCATTACGCTACGGAGGTATAATAGTATTGTTAGTGTGCAGACCAATAATTAGGACGATGTTTGTCTTGTTATTTATCATTTAACCCCAGTTTTAATCAAATCAGAATAAAATTAATGATAATCAGGTAACAATCGCCCTATTAAAAAGCCGTGGCTAATTAAAAAAGTTGTGATTTCTGATAGAACCAGAAAATTAGAATTCAATAATTTGGAAACGTTCAATTATATTATTCAACAATATTGATAGTGTGCGGCAGTTTAAGTCATCTGAAAAAGCCTTAGGTACATAGGCACCTACCCTAAGTAGTTAATTAAAATTAAACATCAATCAATACATATTTCATTGTTTCTACAACACCACGGTTGAAGGTTGAATGATTTATTTTCAATCCTGGCAGTGAAGTGCGTTCAGATGGGTGATTTGATTGGATTCTGTTCATTTGGCATATGTATTTACGGAACAGGCTAACGTGCTTCCCGAAACATTGGCTTACCAACAATTGTCTATTACAATTGGCCCCATGTACTAAATGGATACATGGCTCTTACATGTAGACTTAGATTTATATGAAAATGAACTCGTGTTCAATGGTAATGAATATGTAAGACTGAACATGGATTTAGACGTAATTGGCATGTTAACAACTTTACTGGAAAATTGATGCGGGCATATTAATAATCCAGGGAGCACAAAATGAAATAGTACATTTACATTAATATTCAATACTTATTTTCTAAAACCTGTTTGGAACTCATTAATACCAAGTATTATTAAAAACAACTACGCCTTACGTTATGTAAAAACAATTAACAATATGATTTAATTGGCTCATATTATGTACATACCATAGCTCTAATAATATTTTGAGAAATTTCGATTTTTAAATTATGTTACAGCTAATGTTGCTGAATCTCTCTAGGTAAGTGGTTGTAAAGTTTAGTTTTTTCTAACCCAAAATTTGGTTAATTACAACTGAGTTTTTTCACTTGTAAAGAACTAGAGAATTTGAAATGGTTTTAGTTGTTTTTTTTTTTGTTTCATAAACTTATTTTTGAATTGGTCGCAGAAATAAATACCATCCTACTAACGCTAGTATCTTCTTTCAAGCTTGTGGGATATATTTAAAATCCAAATTCTACGTTAATAAAGTGAAGGTTTTCTCTTCATTTATGAAACAGTTGTTTTTGTCTAAGCCCGAAGTCTAACAGAAACAATGTTGACGACTCTCGCATTTTCCCAACTAGGAAAATCCAAAGAAAAGACAAACATTATATTTCTGTAACAGCCCTCAAAGCTCCCAACACAATGCGACTATCTGGACACAAAGGATTTATTATCATTTAAAATTGAGGCTTTGTTTCGAAACATTTTTAGAATTAAGTTCGCCAAGCGGCCAGTCGTAAGTTGACAGTAAAATAAGGTCGTAAATTTACTGCTAAAACTCGCTCATTTCAATAAATTTCGACCTTCTACTTCAACAAAGCTTTGTGATTAAAATAAAAGAATGAAATTGTAGTTTTATTGGCTGGAATTAACAATTAATTTTTAAAATTAAAATAATTTATTAACAAATCCCGTAAGATTGATCCGAAGATAATATTTTGGTTTTCTTATAAATTACGTAATTAGTAATTATCATGATTATCATTATCATTTTACATGAACTCCCTATGTGAAGTATATGGTTTCAGGGCAAGTTCACGTCCTAAACAAATTATTTTCTTTTCTTTTTATATTTCCGTTCTATTCTATTATATTCGAAAAACAAATCAATAGAAAAATAAACATAATAATAAAACATATTATAAGCTATATCCCAAAGCATTATTTAAGACAGGTTATTGTACTGCTCTCCCCATAATATAATTAGATTATTATGAGGAAGTGCTTCAGGGAACCCAATTTTATGAAATTTTGGTTTACCATAATTTATTTCGTGTTTTATGGCTTGTTAATAAAACGGCAACAAAATTACCAAACTGAATAATCATTTTGAAATTCACTTTATTCTTATACCAGAATGCTAAAGGTCTTAGAATACATTATTAAGGCATTGCATTTTCTACTGTGAATAATAATTTATTAACTTAAATTCTACGTTATTAATTTTAAAATATATGTAGGTATATATATATATATATATATATATATGTATTAATTAATCTAAAAATGCATTTTATTTACAAAAATGAACAAAACAAAATATGAGCGAATATTCTGAGTACGAAATGATAGCTCCCACCCTTTACCTAGACTGTTTTAAAGACTATTGAGTATTTTTGCAGTCCAACACAACTTTTCTGTTTTTTTTTACAAAATAAACCTTTGTTTTTTTAAATTGTCAGTGTGATAAAAATACGATTAAATTTACGTGATGGACGCGAACAAAAATGCTTTCATTGCCCCTACCACTGTCTCGGCTTATCTGTCATTGTTTTCATCACCCAAACCAACCAAAGTCGTCCAAGTTCTGAATATGGAATAAATGAAGAAATTATGTAATTCATTTATTTATTCAATTAATTACACTCTATATCATTTTACATTTTATCTTAATTTAGAACATGGTCTTACTGCACATCATTTACAGAATTACATTTTCAAATTAAAATCCTTTGAAATCTTATAGACTGTAAAAGTATCCTAATTCTATTCCCAGTCATCTCCTTTTCTTTTTACCTATCCCTATCATCCTATCCTTCCCTCATATCTCTTTATCTTTATTTCTTATATTTATTTTTTCCATCTTACTTTAAATTGTATAAATGTGAAAAACTATAATTGGTAATTGTGCTTTTTTGTATTCTACGTTCATGTATCGATACTGTTGTTTTTCCTAAAATTTTTTAAAAAAATAATAAAATCAAAATTACAATTTACACATTTAAAAATAAAAAAAATCAAGCGCTTTCACCTTCGTTAGTTCCCTCATAGGTATCTGACATGATTTAAAGAATGAATATTAATTAAAATTAAACAAAAAATCACGGAACCATTTGTGCTATCCGCTTATCAATCGAATAATTAATCAAGATATAATGTACAATTGTTTGTACTTTGGTGCTTATGTAAGCAGATAGAAATCACACAGTAATGTGGTTGTGGTTGTGGAACCGGGTTGTGGTCTAGTGGTAGATTCGAGGACTCTGGATTAGAATCTCTAGGTTCGAATCCTACTCCAGCACAACTTGTTTCCTGCTTTCTGCCACAGTTATTTCCGACTATTTGAAAGCAATCCCAAAACTGAAATATTTGAGTATATCATGAGAACTCAAATGTTTCTTTTTTAATAAAAAAAAAGTCTTCCTGGCTGGCGATAGGGTCTCCTGGAGGGATTTAGTGATGTCCACATGCTCCACATAGGAGCGAACGTGGGGAAATAAAAAGACTACTATTACCACTACTTTCCCTTATCCGAACCTAATGGTGCATAGGGCAGTGCATTGGTACACCAAGTGCAGTATATCTTGATAATTTTCATTACATGAAGGTAGGATGATCAGTGTTACACCTCAGTATCAGTCCATTGTATCACACATGAAATATGAATATGAAAATCACATGTCAATAAGTATTGCATGTTGACCCCCTAAGGAAATCGAACCCACGATCTCATGCACGGTAGTCAAATGCGCTTCCACTTTGCAACGATGCGGGCAAAAGAAGAAAAACAAGCAATAAATAAAGAAATATTTTTGAAAAAATGTCTACAGAAAGGTGTTTTTTTATAACCTGACGCAGCTTATAATTTCTTTTAAAATCTGAGATAAAAACATTGGTTTTTTACACTTTTAACATTGTATTCTATCCGCCAAACACTCGACCGCATTTCCCAGTGAAGCTGGGAATGCCAAACAGCTTAGTTGGCAGTAAAACAAAGCAAGCTGGGTGGACATCCACCCCCTCACTAGGGTAGTGGCTAGATTAGGATAGTCGGGTAGTAGATAGTAGGGGAGGGAGAGCTAAAAAGCTGCGATAATACTATCAGTGGGGTAAAGATATCTATCATTGTCGTAAAGAAACCTCCATTGGAAAAGATAAAGATTTTTTATTTGCTGCAAAACATGCGCGAAGATGCAAAGTTTTACATTCATTTCGTGGCATTGGTACACCAAGTGCAGTGTATCTTGATAATTTTATTGTTCACCAAGTGCATTGGTATTTCGACCATTTTATTACATGAAAGTAAGATAATAATCAGTGATACGCCTTTAAAACCAGTCCAAATATTTTATCCAATAAGTATTTTTTCTGATTGAATTTCAGATTAAAAAACTGTTTAACGGAGGAAAAAATAATTTTAAAAAAGGTACCTACCTAATATGTCACGCTTGCTTTTTTACCATAAATAAAAAAAAATTAACGTATTTTTTGTTGTCATATTTCATTATTAAATCTTTTTAATATACCTATCTACGCAAATGAAACCACCCCTATTTTTTACTACTGCTACTCCTTCTTTCCCTTTTCCGCACTTAATGGTGCATAGGGCACTGCATTAGTACACCGAGTGCAGTGTATCTTGATAATTTTTTTACATGAAAGTAGGATGATCAGCCATACGCTTCAGTACCAGTCC
The DNA here is from genome assembly GCA_022494985.1 of Micrasema minimum. NCBI lineage: Eukaryota > Metazoa > Arthropoda > Insecta > Trichoptera > Brachycentridae > Micrasema > Micrasema minimum. Next base: position 70,474 of record JAGVSP010000013.1, on the reverse strand, counting down.
AAGGTATCACACATGAAATATTAATATGAAAATCCAATTTTTAACCCTATAACGTTCGCTTTAAAATTTGGTGCTAAGCCTACCAATTTCCTTATTATCACGTATCTGTAAATTAAAAACAGTGAAATAAGGGAAAGAAGTATTAGGGATTATCATAAGAGGAAATATCTAGAGGGGGTTAGTAAAATTGTTAGAAAAAGAAAGATGAAAGTAGACTGAATGCTGTTGAAATGCGATCCCCCAGGCAAATGTGTGGTAATACTATGTATGATAGGTGTACAAATATCGAAATTAGAGCAGAGTGCAAGGCTGAGATAAGCATTATCGACAAAATTAAGAAAGGGCTTTTACGATGGTTTGGTCATGTGGAGCGAATGAGTGATGAAAGAACGGCTAAAAGAAGTTTAAATGTAAGTGTGCCTGGATGTAGAATCTGAGGAAGGCCGAGAAAGACATGGCATGACCAAGTACGTCAAGAACTTGAAAGTGGACATGTGAAAAGTCGGAATAATCGGCGTATGTGTATTAGAAGATGTATAAATGTAGAGGAAGCAAAGGAAGTCTGTCAGGACAGAGTGGTATGGCGTTCTATCCTCTCTGCGGGGAAATGTCTTGATGGATAGTTAGTTAGGGTTAGTAAAATTCATTCACAATTTTATAGCGTTCTTTTACACATTTTTCAAAGTTCACAAACAAAGCGTTGGAAAATAATTTTCAAATCTTACTTTACGCGGTTACATAATATGATTTTTTTTACGACTGTTGGGTTGGTTTGGGGTTTGGGCTTTGATTAAGTAAACATAAAATTATTAAATCCAGTTGTTACTTTTGTATTGGGGACACAGACCTCATTTTCTTTAAAGAAATTCTTATTATTATCTGCCATTGTAAAACACATAGTAAACGTTCCATGCATTTTGCAATTGAGGAATAATGATGATAGAAATTCGCTTCATCTGGAAACATGTCGCTTAGGCAGCTTCCTCTTTCTGCGTCTTCCCACGGCGTTTGTCTTCTGTCGCTATAATGGCGGAAAAACCTGTATCCGGTGAAAATATCACCATGACGTAGCCATTTTGTTCGTTGCTTAGTGCAAAAAAGTGCTGTTGCCGCAAAGCGGTCTTTTGGAAAAGTCGATGGTGCATAAAAGGAAAATCTGCATTTAAAATAAGTCATTTTAAAAATAGCTCGGAGCATTGTAAATTTAACGTACTGAAATGTAAACCTTGACAAAAATTTTGTATCAGCATTTAGATATTATACTATACTAGCTGAACCCAGCCAAGCTTCGCTGTGGCCTTGTATGATATTTATTATAAAAATAATAATTTCATTTATCAGATATAATTCAATTTTTCAATCCGATTAAATTCGTTTTATTCCTAATTATATACATTTATGTAACGTTGCGTTGGCTAAAATTGATAAAATGCCAGTGCTGTGTAGTTACAACACAACTGTCATTCAGTAGGTACTTTTTAACTATGACAAATAAAACGCACAACTTCCGAATAAAAAGGACATAGAAACATTCTTTTACTAAAATGTAATGTTCTGTAAAAAAAAAGAGTTAATCCATCGATTACTTTCCGAGATTTGGGGTCCCAAACATACTAAACATAAATTTTTTTTACATATATGTAGATATGTAATTATAAGCAAAAATATATTTTACGATTTTAAGGGTTTTAGATGAAACTGTCAGAAACATGTCCAAAATAAATTATTTTTATATTAAAACAAACTTTTTATCTTTACTACCTACGTACATTTTGAAGACAAACATTATACATACTGCATCTGTAACATGTATTAAAATGAATGTTCAAATCAAATTGTTAAAAAAACTACTTGCTATTATTGAAAGGTACGTACTTATTATTATCAAATTTAATTTAATTTCACGCACAGACACAATTTATAAAATTGTGCTATCAATTTTCTTTATGACGTTATCAAAAAAATATCGCCCGTTAAACCGACTTTACAGACAACCAAAAGTTTTTTTTAAATATTAAAACAAATCTTTACTACGTTACATTCATTAAAAAGGGCAAACTACGTGACTCCACTTAATGCTTTACCTAATATTCCTGGCCCAGGGCGGAAACGTAACATGTGCGTTTTACAGGAACCTATTCAGGAGCTCAATCACAGATAACTATCGACGTAGTTAAAAACGTGCTAACCACGTGCTAACGCTAACGATTTGACCGATCACAATGAGCATACGTTCCATACCACGTTCGCCGAGCCGAGCATTGCCGAAGCAACGTTCGGAGATGCTCGGCACGCGATATCGCGGCCGAACGTCAAACGTTCAAATCAACGCGCTTGTCGGATTGTTTATTATGTCGACTGCTTTTCTCAATATTTGGCTTGCCGAAAACCGGATAAATGAAATACGGCACTCGAGAAAGATTGAATGAAGATATGTGCGAATAAGATATATCTCGGGAAATGGCTCGCGACTAGAAGCGCTCGTTTAATAATCCCGATCGATAACTTTTAACGCGTGTTCCATTGTGATCGCGAAAACGTTAAACATCCATAGGTAAGAAATCGTTATCACGTCGCTTATTACCGAGTCGATAGTGATCTGTGATCGAGCAACTGGTACACAAGATTTTACTTTTCATATTGTATTATAATAGAGTCAATAAGAAGCGAAAATTATAACGGCCGTATTATTTACTTTGAATGTAGGTACCTACTTACTATTTATATTATTAAAATATTTTGCTGACGAGATAAAATGTAATAAGAACAAAGCGTAATTTAATTCGAGCTAATTTCAAACTAAGAAAAGTATAAAAAAAAAAAATCTCAACCGAATTTCAAACGTGATTTCTTGGACCTTCAAAAAATCCGAGTTGTGCTTGACTTAAAAAACACTTATTTAAAACAGCCTAGGGAAAGAGTGGAACTTTCATTGCTGTTCTCTTTCCTATTTTATTAGTAAAAATGTATAAATGGTCAAATTATGTGATCTCTTCGGGAATGTCGCGGGTTCGATGGGGGTCAATATAAAAAAATTATATTACCGTGATTGTTCCATAAAATATTTCATATGTAATACCTTGGACTGGCACTGAAGCGTAAGACTGATCATCTTGCCTTCGTGTCAGAAATGATCAAGATTCACTTCACTCGGTATACCATGCAGAAAGATATGCTCCGTTGGGTGCGGATAAGGGAAAGTAGAAGTATAAGGGTTCTATTCTTGCATCGGTTGCCCGTTACTCATCATTATGGCCCTACATTTTTTTATTTTCTAACTAAACCGTTGGCGTTGCTATCACACAACGACATAACATTTTATACGAATAACTTTTGTAATAATATTTTAAATATAAAGTGTAAACAGTTTGTTAAAAAGTACCAATAATAAAACTCTTGAAACCTATCTAACTACTATTAGCGAAGGAAAAGTTTTTCGCTCGAGATAACAATGTTAAAACTTTCCCTTGCTTTTAGTGGAGTGAGTATTAAGCATAAACTTAAATTTTAATTCAATCCAATTCAAATTTATTAAAGAAAATTATGAAGAAACTTATTAAACTCTTCTTTCTAGAATTTGATGAATTAAACGGTAAGGTAAATAAGTGAGATATTAATTCGATCTTTCCCATATTTCACATTTACAGATAGTGCATATGGTACTAGTTAGCGATAGTAGAGTTTTTGTTTGTTAGTAGAATATGAATACGAATCCGGATTTAAAAAAAAATCTGTAGCCAGCCTTAACTCACTCAATAACATGGAGGATATTCGGTATTGATATAATTAATATGTTTTAATTAATTTAATTCTTATCGTATCCTAAACCAATATCAGTGTAAGAACCTAAATGTAAGCGATTCAGAAATATTATGTACATAATGGGAAATGTGTACTATATTCCGTATTTTTTTTGTGTGAACAGTACCTAATGAATATTTGAAATTTTTTTGTGAAAAATAAAAGAAATGAAATTCATTGATTGAATTAAAAAAAATATTTAGAAACGGATGCTTTAAAACGCACCTGTCTCCTAAGCGCACAAAAAAGATCGTACTGAATATATACTTTATGTTGAGAACCAAAGAAGTGGCTATATACTTTATTTCTATTTTAGGCGCTACTTAAATCAAAACTTGATTAAAATAAATATTGATAGACGCATCCTACCATATTATATTATAATTACCTGTTTTGGCAGGAAATTATGATTATGATATTTTAAAAATTAATTATGAACATAATAATGATAACGAAAATCTAAAAATATTTTTTTCGTACCTAAGATATAAGTCACCACCAGTGTTTTTTTGAAACACGGGTTAGTAGTGGTACGATGGGATTAGAACCTAAGAATTTTTAGCGACTTCAACCACAAAACTTACCTGATAAAACTTCTAAAAAGATTTTATAGATTTTGAGCAGTCAGTCGATTCGTCAACAATTTTTAATGTCATGTCACAGACCTAAAAAAATAACTTGTATAAAGGTTATTTCAGGAGGGTTAGCGTACCGTGTAAAAGACGAAACGATGTAGAAAATTATTTTCAAGTAAAAATACGTAGACTTCATAAGAATGCTATGGCACTAATGTCATTTGTGTGCGTAAATTCTAGAAAACATCTCGCATTTGAAGCAATATGCTAAGCACCCAGGAAACGCTTGACGACAACTAAAGCGACAAATATTTTGACGTTAAATCGCCAGTTTTCCTTAAATTGTTAATTTTTCCGATAAAGGTAGAATATTGGAAGCACAAAGTAGGTAACTCGATTACAGTTTCCATATTCATGGCATAATCAGAATTCACTTCGAAATTCTCCCATCAAATTGAAGAAAGGAGATTTAACGAGGAGATATTCAAATTATAAAAGTAGTTAAACGTATTTCTGATTACCGCTGACTTTGTTTGTATTTGTTTTGGCGACGAATTTAAGGCTTTAATCTAAACGAAATGAACAAATGATTGAATTAAAAGTATTTTATTCAGTTATCGGTTATTCAAATTCGATCGACGAAAAATCGTAATCAAGTTATTTTATCAATTCAATAATTTACGCATTGACTACAGAAACCAAAAACCAATCAAATTTGCCTTCTGTATAAATATTAGTGGCAATAGAACAATAAAAATATCATGGCCGAAAATTAATTAGTAATTATTATTAAGTACTTGAAAGTGGACATGTGAAAAGTCGGAAAAATCGGCGTATGTACGTGAGAAGATGTATGAATGTAGAAGAAGCAAAGGAAGTATGTCAGGACAGAGTGGGATGGCGTTCTTTCCTCTCTGCCTACCCCTACGGGGAAATGGCGTGATGGTTAGTTATTATAATAAGTTTCCCCAGTAAATCTTTGGTTCCTTCTCCTATATTCCTTCTATACCGTCCTCTATCCACAAAACCAATGAGGGAATCCACTGTTTTCTAAAGTATTTTTTTTTTAAACGTACTATTTGACTAAGCAAAAAAAAAAAAAATATATTTTTATTTGCTTAGTTAAATATTAGTTATTGATGAAGATACGATTTTTTAAAGTAGCACATTTCAAATACCGCGCCAAATACTACTATGTACTAAGTGCGTCATTTTTGCAGGAGTGACGTCATAAAACGGGCGGCTAACGGCATGGCACGGCTAACATATTTCTCCAGCCAATAACAAAACTGTCAAAAATCTATGCAAACGATTTCTCCAGCCAACTGTCTCTTAAACTGTCAACAGCTGTTCTAGGGAGAGTGAATGGCGGCCACTTTAAAAACGGAAAAGGAAAACACTACACTTAGATACAAGGAGTGATGTCATTGTTTAAGATTTTGAAATTAATGCTATTTTCAACATTTTTTATTTTTGGGTAAATTATTGAGATATTTAATCCGACTTCAAAATTTTTAAATATTCGCGTCTACACGAAAGCATTTTTAAAATTCAATTCCGGGTGGCAGTGGATTTCCTCATTATCTATGGCACTTCACGGGGAGTCCAAAAATTGTAACAATACGCGACACGCTTCTTATAAACGCATTCATCTGTCAATCACGCATTTTTCGCATTAAATGAACATAAAATCAACCTTGAACTATAAACACCGCATCCATTGTGTACTTGTTTCGTTAGTGAAATCGTTGTGATCTGTTTTTTTTTTTTTTTTTCTTTTTTACGTTATTTTGGTGAAGTGCCGCACAGAAGATCTCCCTCGCTTTCCAGTCTCCATAAGACCAAGGTAAGGGCAATTTTCTATTGAATTGACGGACTTAGGACTCCTGGTATCGCCTGGGAGCTGAATCTTTCGTTCGGCCTTTTTCTCCGCCTTATTCATCTCTTAAATTCTAGCACGCATACAGCTTTCTTGCGTCAAATGATAAATCGACAAAAAATGCGCTTCAGCTGCACCAAGTATTATTCTTTATTTTTTAAATACTGCAATTCAAAGTATGGGTCAAATTTCTGACAGGGTCGATGATATAAAATATTTATCTCAATGTGGTTTTTCACGTTTTTCATATCGAAATCCTTTTTACATATGTGAAACCTGGGACTTGGACTGAAGCGGAAAACTGATCATCTTACTTCATGTAAGATGTTATCAAGGTAAACTGCTATTGTGTAATTCAGTGCCCAATGCACTATTAAGTGCGAATAAGAGAAAATATGTAAAATCATGACATTACCAAAAAAATTCGAATGCAGTAAAATATATTAAAAATAAGGAACCTACTTATTTTTACGCCATTACCTAATAACAATTTTACAATATCTCAACATAATAATCTACCGTTTTGTCTTAAATTCGCTCTTAATTTTTGTATAAAATTTATCTTTGGTTTATTACGCCGATGATTTTAAACATTTGAATTCATAAATTTAATAAAATTTATATCTATAAAAAATCGTAAATCTCTTATTATTCCCCTAAATTATCCTCCAAAGACAGTATGACAAAAGCAAGAAGTCTTCTTCTGCCTGTTTAGAACGTAAAACCACTTTAGAATATTACTGCCGATTTCACAACCACCAAAGGCGCATCAAATTTTGACGACCTAATTTAATTAATATTAACCCTGAAATGAGTATCTGAAAAATAATTTAAACTGGATTATTATAGAGGCATTGGAGTAAAAGAATTTTGTATTTTTATATGTATACAGAACTTCACTAGAAGGGGCGTTTCCATACAAATTTTCTAAAAATATACACTTCCTAGGGTTAATTTTATAACAACACTTATTATCAAATTCAACTGTCTAAAGACTTTAGCACTTAGACCAATGAACGAAATTTGTGACGTAGATGTCTAGCGATGACGTTGATACCTATCAATAACGTAGTAACTAGACACCTTAGATAAGGTAGTATTTTTCAAGAACGGAATGTCACTTATCTGAAATTCTTGTTCGAAGGTCGAGAAGTTATACCTAACTAACTAACTAACCATCACGCCATTTCCCCTTAGGGATAGGCATAGAGGATAGAACACCATACCACTCTGTCCTGACAGACTTCCTTTGCTTCCTCTACATTCATACATCTTCTCATGCACATACGCCAATTATTCCGACTTTTCACATGACCACTTTCAAGTACTTGACGTACTTGGTCATGCCATATCTTTCTCGGCCTTCCGCGGCTTCTACATCCAGGCACACTTGCATTTAAACTTCTTTTAGCCGTGCTTTCATCACTCATTCGCTCCACATGACCAAACCATCGTAAAAGCCCTTTCTTAATTTTGGTCGATAATGCTTATCTCAGCCTTGTATCTTAGCCTTGCCAAGTTATACCTCTTTTTAATAAAAAATAAGCAATCAGATAATAATAATTATTAGTTTTACTTATACAACAGAAATAATAATTTCTTCAATCTATTACACTATTACACTTATTCATTTTAATTGATTTATCTGGAATTCACGCCTACCCATTTTAAGACTGACATAACTACGATACATTAAAATAATACTTGGAAATCAACGGTCGATCGCTTATTTTGGAGGAATTTTATAGAAACCAAATGCTCCACATAGAAAATGGATATACAATTATGATAATGAAGACCAAGCTGTTGTTCGAAATCGTAGAAAAAGAAGATTAAATCCCATATTTGAACTTACAAGATCTATCCTAATTCATATTTTTAAAAACTAAAACTTGTTATAATATTGAAACCAATTGTTAAATTTCGTGGTTATTTTTTTTACCCCCTATCCGTTTTAGGGTTTAGCGTGTCTATAAAAGAGATTTGGCGGACGTAAAAATTTGATTCATGCTCCGTTTTTGTCAGCAGTGGAGAATTTAAAATTATCGTCAATAAAATGGCGATCATAATCACCCCCTGCTAAATGGGTCGACATTTTTAATGCCTCCATTTTGAGATAGGTCCTAATAGTTTACTGTTTTTCCTTTAAATTTTCACCCCTTTGGGGGGTCGTGATCCATCTAAAATGCAATCACATTTTTAACGAGTGATTACTCACTCATAAACCCCTTTTTAAAAACTCTGAATTGAGTAACTTTTGAAATTTCGAATGAATTTAGGTAGGTATTATTTTTTATTAGGCGACTGCCAGTAAACTTTTTCAGAGTAGTACTAACTGTAATTCAATCCCGTTTAAATGGAATTTAGCACCCAAAATGATTTTTTTATTATCAAAAACGTATGCAGAGGAAAATCAGTTTTTAAATTTTTACCAATACTATTTTGACGATTTATATCTTGACTCTATTTTTGTTCACCTCGTAGTGCTGTGGATAGCACATTTGGCTACAATAAATGAAGTCACGAAATCAATTTCCGGTGGAGGTCAATATGAAATATTTAGTTGAATATGATTTTTCACATAAAAATATTTCATGTTAGGACTGAGACTGAAGCGTAAGTCTGCTCTCCTCGATTTCATTTCTATATCTGATCTTGGTATATCAATGCAGTGCCCTTTGCGCCATTGGTTGCGGATAAGGGGAAGACGTAGTACTAGTTCGCAGTTTGTCAATGGAACGGAAATTAAATATTCAAGAACAGAGCTGTGCGCGGAATCTTAATGATCATTTAATGAGAATATTTGCGAAAAATATTGTGCAAAGTGTCTCTATAAATAATATTATATACCCCGCGCGCAGTTCCTTGTACCTTGGTCCACTATATCTGTAAACTTGGCACTATTCCTATCGCGGGGTTAAATCTAAGTCTGTCTTAATACTGGGGCAGTGTTATGTAGAATAACACCGTTACTAACCCGCATTATGTGTGGCGAAGGGCATGACAAAATTAACCCCTTGACCAGAGTGATACATGATTCATTTTACATAATAATTATGGAAATCCTGATAACATGATCTGGGGCGATTATGAGTGGATTTCTACAGTGACCATACTTGGTCAATAAAATTAGACTGTTTGCATGGGAAAAAAACATCGACTTATTAAAAAAAACACGTTTAATTAATTACAAGTTTTCAAAAATGTTATTCGAAATTAACAACATTTTGTAGGCAAATACTGAGTTATACGTATACAAAGAAGCTCTGCTAAGTAATATGGATAAACCCTGTAAATGCATAGAAATACATTATCATACCAGAGTTTTTGTGAAATGAGATATCCACAATAAACTGTTGATTTTTTAAATAGATAAAAGTTTTTTTTATCCCACGACTTTAAAACAGTAAAAAAAAAATATAGTTTTCACCATTACGGAAACTTTTATCGCGCTGACAAATTGTCGCCCTGTCACCCATAATGCAAACATATACGAGAGCGCGCCAACTAGGGTGACACGACAAAAAGTTTCTCGGCGACAAATTGTCAGGGTGACAGAAGTCGTCGTAATTGGCGGGCAGCCTTATGCTGAAAGCTCTGCGGTAAAACGAACTTGTTTCAAAATAAAAAAAAATGTGTTATTACTTATTACGTTATTAAGTATTAGGTATATTTAAATAACAAATTCGTTCAAATTAATTTTCCCAGCTTACATTTTGTCACAATCATATTAAAATAATAATATTTTTGAAATTCAAATATTATTTTAGAAAGTTGTATGATTTAGTGCACAAAAGATAACACTTAAGAGCGCATCAAATAAAATTGGGGACTTGTATGTATAAATACCTTTAAAAACTTAAGCCGCTTTTGCAACTTCCGTATGACGGAAAGGGTCAAACTATAATTTAACACCTATTACGAGGACTACAATTGCGCAATAATCGGAAACGTAATATCATTATTCGACATAAAGAAGAAGAAACGATATCATTTAGTCGTGTTATTATATGCATTTTGATTTATTTGTTTTAATAATACATTTATTATGATGGAAACTTAAGTATTTATCACAACGACGTAAATATGTATCATATTATGGCTGCCGTATGTACAAACCTATATATTGAAGACTAGGGGTTTATTTCAGATTTGAAATATACATTTTTACGTATTTTATTTTTGCCCCTGGATGCAATTGTATTTAAATTGACATGGTTAACAAAACAATAAAATTGTGAATAAATCTTTTGAATATGAATGTATGAATAATTATTACTATAAATCCATTCTTTTTTAGCCATGGTTTTACAGATTTTCTGCAGCTCAATTAGACTTTGAGCCAATAATGCGTCGTTGTTTATTTAAAAAGATTCATTGAAATCAAAACAGAGTAGGCACTAGATTCTACCTTAAAAAATGCAGTCCTTTTTTATTTGTTAAATTTCATCCGAAGTCAATAAAATGTGAATTTTCCTTCTATTTTTACGTTCGCAACGAATGCAATCAAAACCAAGCCTACAAAATGAATAAGTACAAGCGTTTTCATTCTAGGAAAATAGAGGTTCTACATTTTTGTGGTCAATATGTAGATTCCGATTTATTGGGGTTTTGCTTACAACTCGGAAAATTACTTTTTTGGGTGGATATTCTCCCATACCGGAAGCGGAAGCCTAGTGTCAAGGAACTCATTATGCAGCAGAAGTTTTATTTCAACAAAGAAATGCTTATATGTATGTACAGAGAAAATGTGTGGATTAAAAATAAATTTTTATTAAAATATTTTAATTTTTGTATCAACCCGTTTTGCTGTCACCGTTTAGGTATTATAATAATATTTTCAAAAATTATTTCAATTTAGGTTTTTAAATGTTAAAAAAAATTTATTGTGAAAAAAACGATTGTGGTATTTGCATGCAAATACATTTCAGCATAACTTGTGTGGTATACTTTCGTAAAAAATTTATTTTTATTGCATGTTTTATCACCAGCGAAGACTTTTATATTAAATATTACCAGATTTACGAGTAAACTTTTCGGCATGGTTGGGGGCCTACTGCTTTCTACATTCACTTACATAGGTTGTTTCAAAAAATTAACTGACCGTAAAAAATAAAGTAAAATATTTTTGACTCTTTTCCATCGCAACACCTAGTAATTTTAAAAAATAACAAAAAAAAATATTTATCCAAATCTACGAGAACCGATTTTCGAAAAACAATCCATTTAAATTTTTCTTATTGCGGATGGTAACTATTATACATTATTTTTTAAAGAAACATTTAAGTTCTTATGATACACTCGAATATTTCTTTTTCGTGACTACTCTCCAATAGTTTCAAATAGTAGCAGGAAGTGGGATTCAAACCTGTATTAATATTTTAATCCGGAGTTTTTAACTTTTCTACTAGACCAAGCCCCGTTTCGTGTGAATATAATATTATATTTGTATACAACACATTAAAAAACCGAAAATACACGTTACAATAAAACTATGATTTTTTTATGGCCCCGAATTATTCTCACTCAAAATATTTATTAAAGGGAAATGTAAATTAAGCGTTATTTATTCTTATCTAAGGCGCTTCTTAAAATTTTATTTAGTGTTAAGTGATAAATCATACCAAGACGATTTATTTTATTCAAATGGTTGGCTTTTACAGCTCTTATTCCCAGAGCAAATTTCTCCGTATGTTAAGCATATCACTTGTACCCAAGATCAATGAAATAAATACAATAAAGATGTCGAGAACTCCTACTGAGCGACCTCGAAGTTTTCCAAGAGTTTTATGTAAATTAGAGAATAAATAACATTTTTCGTACGATCCATGGCAAAAAGTTGTATTTCATTTTTCTAGATGGAAAAATTTTCAACACTTAAAAAAAATTATTTGCCACCGTTCTGATACACTGTCTTTAAGAATCTTTTGGATGTATTCGGTGAAGCAGCATGCAAAATTATATGATAATTTATAGGCGAAAGTGCTGGCCGGTGACAACGTCTCCTGGCCTGTTGAGGTGGTAAAAAAAAATCCTTATCTCCTGAGAGCCTTGCCTTTTTACAAGTTATCCAGTTCCCGGCATCTTAGATATCCAGTAGTGATAATCCATCGAAAGTTGTTATACGTCAAAGCTTCGGGATATGGACTCGACATATGAAACAATCCTAGAAGCTAGTTTAATTTAGATCTACAGGACGTAGAAATAAACATGAAAATTGGTAAACAAAGGATTTAAGGAGTCCATATGCTCCGCATGCTGAGCGTATATGGGATTATTAAATGCATTTAATTCAGCATACTGTACGGTTTTTTTTAAAAATAGCTGTTCTGTACAAAAAGACTTGCATCACTTTTGCGTTAAACCACTTTTGCCATTTGCCTCATAGAGTTTATTTCGGCTATTTGACTGCGGAAATAAAGCGATTTTAGCTATGTTGTACATGTAAGTTTGGTACAAACTTCAGCACAATGACGTCACGTATTATGCGCAATATGTGCATTTTCCCTCCTACGCAATCAACTGAACTTGGACAGTAAATTACTTAAAACGTTATTGCCAAAAACATTTTTCAGTATAAAATGTTTAATCGCTACCTACGTAAAACTTTTCTCTGAAAAACAGCACATGAAGTAATGCCCGCCCGACTCTCACACTTACTTAGTTAAAATTTCTAAAAACAAGCATAAATCTATTTAAAACAAATGTGAGCCTTGATACCTAACAAGTAAGACAAATAATAATGCAGGTCCCATAAAAAAAATTTTTGACTAATTAAAATCACTGTATTTTCGTTATTATTTTATGTCTGCTTCCCACATATTTGATACAAATGGATTCCACATACTGCCTCCTAACTAAACAATCAGTTTTCACCTTCCGTGAGTCTTCCTAAGTCAAATCCATGTCGTATTGTTATGATATAAGCTGCCGACAAATTGTCAGCAGTGTACATCCAAGATGCCAGAAACCTGATATTTTGTAAAATAGGCAAGCATTTTTAAAGTTTCCGGAGCACACTCGTAGTATAGTCCAATCAATCGAGTCGTTTCGACTTTAATCAAACAAGGCATCAAGTTTCTGATGCCCGGAACTTCCACTGCTAACAGTTTATCAGCATACATTATGTCAAAATTACGGGACTTGTACCATGTCTTGAACGAGCGTAGCATAATAACATAAAGATTTTCTAGTAGATATAAACATTTCATTGGTGTTATTATTCAGACGAACTAACAATTTGAGGCAGTTTTCTCTAAGATAAGCTACGTAAATGATCGTGTTACAATGTAATTTTATTATGATCGATAAAGGTCTGAATACGAGACGATGAGAGTGTAGAAAGCAATTATAACATCAATCATGTTTGTGATAAGACTTGTTAAATGTTTAGTTTTCCGTGAAATTAAATTACGTAATACAAAATTTTCTTCAAATTTTCAAAGACTTTCTAACTTTCAAAGTTAGTTGAGTCAAGTTTGTGTGTCTGAATTTCGACTCCGCTTGTAAAACCACCGCGTTTCCTCAAGTCCACGCTATTATATTTTTATTTTATAATTATTAAATATATTTCATAACACCCTTTGTGCGCCGCTTTTAAGCTAAGCGTCTTGACGACGAAGAAAGCTAGCTTTAGTGCTTCAAGACCTCAAGACCATAACAGAGGGAAACAAGGTATTTCCATTATATGTTTTATTTATTTATTTTTATCTTTTTACGGTCCTTCTATATTTCCCGCACCAGCTCCTCACCGATCAATCTTGTAAATAAAGACCCCGGTAAGAGCATAATTGCCTATAGACAGATCAGGTCAAGGACTCAGTAACTTCGTTTTATGCCTTTTAATGATTTGGTCGCCGTACGGCGTATTGGTGGAGAGGGCAGATGTTATAAGTAATGTTGAATCGAAAAATATTCATGCCTTAGAAACTGAAAAGCTAAGGCATTAAACAAGTGAGTTACTAACATTTGACAATCCGAAGTAAAGTTTTACTTTTACTAACCTAGTTTTACTTTTACTAACTAATTAATAGCCTAGGGCTTTGTCTAGGCTTTGTATTAATATATTTTAAAATAAGGATCAATAAATAGTCGAAATTTGTGCTTTTTGGTGAAAAAAACCGTTTAAAAACTTAGTGTCTTTTGATATTTAATAAAATAAAAAAGCGAAGCATCTTAGCTATGTTGTAATGAAGTTTGGTACAAACTTCAGCACAATGACGTCACGTATATATGGCGCAATATGTGCATTTTTCCCTCCTAGCGCAATCAACTGAACTTGGACAGTAAATTACTTATAACGTTATTGCCACAAACATTAATTTTTTCAGTATAAAATGTATAAATCGCTACCCTACGTAAAACTTTTCTCTGAAAACAGCACATTAATAAAGCCCGCCCGACTCACACACTTACTTAGATAAAATTTACTAAAAACAAGCAAAATCTATTTAAAACAAATGTTACTTGATATCCGTAACAAGAAAGACAAATAAAAATGCAGGTCCCCATTAAAAAAAATATTTGACTAATTAAAATCACAGTTTTTCGTTATTTAATATTTAAGTCTGCTTCCCACAATTTGATACAAATGGATACCACATACTGCCTCCTAACTAAACAATCAGTTTTCACACCTTCCGTAAGTCTCCTAAGTCAAAACCATGTCGTATTGTAATATATAAGCTGTCCGACAAATTGTCAGCATGTACATCAAGATGCCAGAAATCCTGTATTTTGTAAAATAGGCAAGCATTTTTAAAGTTACGGAGCACCCTGTATAAATTTCCAATCAATCGATCGTTTCGACTTAATCACACAAGGCCTCAAGTTTTCTGATGCCCGTAACTCCACTCTAACAGTAAACAGCATACATTATTGTTCAAAAATACGGGACTATGAACCCCCCCAAGTCTTGAACGAGCGTCGCAAATAACATAAAGATTTTCTTATTGTAGAATAAAAACATTTCATTGGTGTTATTATACAGACTAACTAACAATTGAGGCAGGTTTTCCTCTAAGATAACGACGTAAATGAACGTGTGTTACAATGTAATTTTATTATGGATCGATTAAGTCTGAATCCGAGACGATGAGAGTGTAAAAGCAATTATAACCTCAATCATGTTTGTGATAAGACCATGTTAAATGTTAGTTTTCCGTGAAATTGTCTGTAAATGCTCGTATACTTTATTTTTACTATGTATTTGTTGTTTGATATGCGCCTCATATGATGACAAATAGTAATGTACTTATTAGGTAAACACCTACAAAATTTTCTTCAAATTTTCAAAGACTTTCTAACTTTCAAAGTTAGTTGAGTCAAGTTTGTGTGTCGAATTTCGACTCCGCTTGTAAAAACCACCGCGTTTCCTCAAGTCCACGCTATTATATTTTTATTTTATAATTATTAAATATATTTCATAACACACCTTTGTGCGCCGCTTTTTCCCTTCTGTGAAGCTAAGCGTCTTGACGACGAAGAAAGCTAGCTTTAGTGCTTCAAGACCTCAAGACCATAACAGAGGGAAACAAGGTATTTTCCATTATATGTTTTTATTTATTTATTTTTATCTTTTTACGGTCCTTCTATATTTCCCCACCAGCTCCTCACCGAATCAATCTTGTAAATAAAGACCCCGGTAAGAGCATAAATTGCCTATAGACAGATCAGGTCAAGGACTCAGTAACTTCGTTTTATGCCTTTTAATGATTTGGTCCGCCAGTACGGCGTATTGGTGGATACGACCAGATTAGATAACACCAGATGACAAAAAAAAAATGGATTAAGTAAAATTAAAAATTAAAAATATAATAATCATACAACAAAACAACAGATAAAAAAGGAAATAACGACTGAATTAATGAAAATAATAAATAAATCAATTGCAGTCCTTGGTTACAAAGGTTTACGAAGTGTGCAAGGAGAGTGATCTATTAATGAATGTGGAAAAGTCGGAATGTGAATGGTTTTTTGAAAATGTGAAGTATGAGAATATGACTAAGTGTAAGATTGTAGTAAATGGCGATAGCTTGAAAAACAGGTGGAAGAATTTGTGCTTATCAAAGAGGCTAAATTGGCAGTGCATAATGGAGTTCTGGTACCAACCCTTATGTATGGAAGCGAAGCATGGAGTTGGAAAAATAAGGATGAAAGTAGATTGAATGCAGTTGAAATGCGATCTCTCAGGCGAATGTGTGGTAAAACTATGTATGATAGGTGCACTAATGTTGAATTAGAGCAGAATGCAAGGCTGAGATAAGCATTATCGACAAAATTAAGAAAGGTCTTTTACGTTGGTTCGGTCATGTAGAGCGAATGGATGATGAAAGAACGGCTAAAAAAAATATATGATGCGACTGTGCCTGGATGTAGAAGTCGAGGAAGGCCGAGAAAGACATGGCATGATCAAGTAAAACAAGTGCTTGAAAGTGGGCATGTAAGAAGTCGGAATAATCGACGTGCGTGCATGAGAAGATGTATGAATGTGGAGGAAGCAAGAGAAGTATGCCAGGACAGAGTGGTGTGGCGTTCTATCCTCTCTGCTACCCTTAAACACGATCATTAGATGATTCAATAGGATATGATTGAAATAATGACATCATGTTCGGAATTTTAGGAAGTCGTTTAAAATCAATTGAATTTATCTGTATTACATTCGAGTTCGTCAATTAATTGGGATATCTTTAACATGGCAAGTTTAAGATATCAAAGTGGAACATTATTCGGTCATTTTTAGTGTGGCGAGAAATTACACTTACATGCTAGAAATCCAATGGAATCAAATTATAATTGATTAAATACGTGAATAACTATCTTTATAAACAACATGAATTATAGATGTAATGAGGAAACTCCACTGCTAGAAATCAATTGAATTTTAAGAACCTGCTTTCGTGTAGATTTTGAATATTTAAAAATGTGAATTCGGATTAAATACGTCAATAATTCAACACTGATAATAAAAAATATGTTGAAGATGCATAAATGCGCTTCTTATAAATAGACTGTCACTACGTTGTAATACTAAGTTTTTCCGTTTAAAGTTCCGCTTTAAAGACTAAACTAGCCAATGTCGCAACACGCAATTTATACGAATAAGGCAAGTTGAAAGAAACGCCATAACACTCTGTACTATACCTGCTGCGATACCTCTGGTTGCTGGTACATATGAACGCATTTTGTTAAAAATTCTGACTAATCGAAAATAGAGCCGATAGCTAAGATCAACACGTTTAGTAATCATCATAATTTTTGTCCCTGAAAATGGAACACTAGCAAAATTTTATGAGTTGACATAAAAACACCCGTCTATTAAAGGCTTTACTGAAACCCCCGTGGGCTGGGTTGGGAGCAAATAAAAGGCATGGCTGAGAGAGCTTTTGTTTTGTAATACTAAAATACCGGTGTACATTTTTAACATAAACTTCGTTAAATTGTAAAGCCACTAGATAAACCTTTATTACTATCAAAGCAAGATTCCTTTGATGTTAATGTGCTTGATATTTCAAGGGCGAATCAAATTTATCAAATACTATATTAATACAATAATCCTATCTTAAAGCGCTAATTCGCAAAAATCATATTTAAACTTTTTACGTTTCAATTAAATCACTTAAAAGAATAAAGGCATAATACGAGCGATGACAACTTTCTTCATTAAATTCTTACAATTATTAGATAATGAACATACTAAATATTAAAATTTAGATATTAGACCTAACCAATCCCTTGCCCTTGTTTGATTGAATGCGTATAAGTAGATGTTAATCTGTCCACCAATATTTTGTTGAATCTTTTTTGTTTTATAAATGGTATTACTAACGCAGTAATAACAGGTAACTTGAGTTAATTACAAGCTACTATTCCATATGATGCTATTAAGAATTAAATGATCCGCACAAAAATAGGTCACTCTTCATAAAGTCAACTGGCTCTGTAATTGTGAAGTGAAGATCACAGAGATATGGGGATTCATAACCATTTCTCAAGTTTACTAAAGGGT
Source organism: Micrasema minimum (assembly GCA_022494985.1). NCBI lineage: Eukaryota > Metazoa > Arthropoda > Insecta > Trichoptera > Brachycentridae > Micrasema > Micrasema minimum. Next base: position 52,212 of record JAGVSP010000013.1, on the reverse strand, counting down.
CTTATGAAGGCAAATATCCTTATCTGGGTAAAGACTTCACTATAATATTGAAAAATACTCTAAATGAGTACATGGAATAAGGTACTAATCATCATATTGATAGTTGGGGTATCGAAGGGGTAGCAGAAGACAAGCAGATGGCCAATGATAAGAATAGAATGTCCAGGCACAATTTTTTATGGATTTACTCGAAAAAGTAAGGATACAATTCCTCAGCACGCATTGACAATGTACTCCACCGCATTATTTACGATACACTTAAATATGTTTTACAAATCAATAACTTGTTTTAACTACTTTGAAAGAAGATATTTCATTGGTATCATGTCCTTTAAAGGCCGTTCCTAGACGGCGATAACATCCGGAGTACATTCGCATACTATTGATATTTTTAAATAGCTGATCATTATCAATGTCTCCATGTTTCTGCCAAGCTTGTCAATGTCACTAATGTTTTTATGTAAAGAGAAGGCCTTAATCCATGCTTGCCTATTTTACAAGGCTATTCAGGTTCTCAGGCGTCTCTGGTCGTCAACTGTTGTACATTCTATTCGGCACATTGTGTCATAGCTGAGGGACGTGGACTGCGAATTCGCAGGATGCAACTGCAGGTAGCTGGCTGCGCCGAGCGCGTGACCTGGAAGGCAGTTTGTGGATTCCATATGCTTCACATAGGGACGGATATACATAATGATTTGTTACCATCAAACGTCCGATTATATTTAGCACATTTGCCACTATTTACACATACTACTGCACTTATTCCTTGTTACAAATATAATACCCCATATATTAAAAAAAATACAAAAATTATATAATACTAGCATAGCTTCAACCCACCACATTTGGCAAATATGCGCATAGGTCGTGAAGTTTCGATCTATAGTAAGGGGCCTCTCGATGAAATACGAATATGTCATGTGATATGGCAAAATCATTGTTTTACCTGATGACCTTGGGAAAGGGTTTACACTCCCAAATGACCCCAATCATTACAAAAATATAGATCCACCGGCTTAAACTCCCGAATCCCCCCCCCACACAAACAATGTGGTGCCAATAAATATGAGTAACTCAGTAGTATTAAAATACTTCTCTTTTCCCCTAATTGATGAATTTCCCACAACCTCAATCTACGTTATTGCCCATACCACCCCCACACTTTAACCCCACTAGGTATAATTAGATCTACTATTCCAACCCTCATTTAGGATCTCTTACCAATTTCCCAAGTTTGGTAGTAGAAACATCCCCGAACGTAGTTAATCCATTATATGAACACAAACCCCTGGCCAAACAGCAATGTTTAATTGATCCTGTTTCATATTAGACCTAGAAACACTAAGGTAAACGATGTCAAGCTACTCTAGAGTTTACGGGAGGCTATAGATAATTATTATAAGATCGAATATGTGAAAATATTCCACTTATGTCTACCTATCTATACGGTTCACTATTTTACTATATCCTTATCCCTTCACCATCATGCGGGACATCCGCCCGAAACAAATTTTATGAAACGCCCAGGCTATATTAAAAAAGTTTTTACAGAAGTGTTCTCACGATGCGAATGTGAAAGTCCGACAACATTTTTAATAATAAGTAAATGCGACACTTTTTGCCATTACTCTAGTGAGGACAGTCCATAATGGATTTGATCATCGATTAGAATATTGTATCTATTAGTTTAATTTTTGATTTCGGTTTAGTTGACGAAATGATGCCTTTGAAGGTTTAATAACCTGAGTTCGCTTAGGTTAAAACTGAAAGGGAACATTAACTAAATTTATAATATCTAGTTTCCTCACACTTGAATCGAGTTAGCAAAATCCAAAATAAAACTACTTGGTACATCCAGAATTTCATTAACCATTTTGCCAAACTGAATTGCTGGGGTTAACAGGTGGATTTATGCTTGTACAGACGTGTCTGTAGCGTGGCCTATAACAGGGTGATAAGCGCTTACTGAGCCAACCCGATTATAATTGTCCATAAAAGTAATTGTTATCATGATTTGAGCATCGAAGTAGTTGTCAATAAAAAATATTTTTCTTGCAAAAAAAAACAGCGATATAAGCTATTGGTTCGTTGTTGTTATCATATATAACAGTAGATTGAACAGGGTTTGTGGTCAATTGGTAGATTCGAGAACTTTCGGATTAAATATCTGGGTTGAGTCCCACTCAAGCACAACTTCCTTCCTGAAATTAGAAAATTGTTGAAAAAGATAAATACATCGTAGATAAATCATTTACAACAACAATCATTATTATAGAAACTGACATGGGTCATGCCCAATACCTAGATAAAATTATTTATACATTCATTGCGTTCATGAAATAATAAGTTAATGTAGAGATAATTGATGGTAAAAACGTAAAATTTATAAATTTTCGTGAGTCTTTTGCTAACTGATTGAGCTATGCAGGTGAGCGTCCTGAGGTTGTGGAGCCAATCAGGTTCTACAAAAAAAATACCCACGAACAATTTTCTGATAAAGAAAGTTATTCACTGGTAAATGCACAAAATTAAAATGGAACGATATCACCTGACCCTCGCAGATTTTCGAGAGAAAAAAATGTCCTTCCTCCATGAAAATTTTCCGCGTGCCTCTGGTTCCGCTGTCTCGCCGTCGGCTCCTCCTTCCAGCTTCCTTGTAGACTGCAGCAGACTGGACCATTTCGTCGATTGGCAGGGTAAGGGAATAGGTGATGTCGAATACAAAAGATGGATACCACACGACTTAGAAAGATACCGGCGATGTATAGAGAAAATATTTTCCCCATTTTTTCCGTTAATTTTCCCAATTTCTCCCCCATTCCACGCTCCCGACATTTGTCCCGTGTTCAATTAAAAAATATCTAATAGGGCGCCATCATAGAGAATTCTATATGAGGGTTGCTTCGCTCCACGATTTTGGGCGTCATTTGTGATGAAGAAGATTCTGGTCCTCTATATTGACCCCAGAATCCCCGTCATCGCTTCACCAACTAGCTCAGAGGTTGACAAGAAATCTCTATGAAATATTTTATTTTAAAAGAATTTATCAAAACGAATCTAATGAACTAAACCAAGAGAACACATAGTCAAACATACGGGACGCGGACCTGGGAAGAAATAAAAGAAATAGGAATTTCAATATAACATTTAATTAAGGATGATGCAATAATTCTAAGTACAAAAATCATATAAAACCAAGTGTACAGTTTCACATACAAGCTGTCTAACCTAGAAATTTTGAAGTTAAATTTATAAGCTACATTTTCCACACCTCAACCAATTACATTAATAACACAATCTAGTCAATCTGAATTTACATTTGGCCATGAAGACTACCTCACTAGGTTGAGGGGAATATACAATAATAATTTTGATAAATCAATTAATTTGCACAAGAGTTAAAATTATAGAAAACATCGACTAGCATACGGCAATCTCGCCCTACTGCTCTAAACACGCGGAGAATGCCCCGAGGTCAATTTGCATACAGGTGGCGTGCTCGACGGTCTCGGCAGCTGAAGACAGGATCCGTGGAGATGAAGAATGGACTTCGATTGCTCGATGAATATAGTGCGCTTTCAAACAGCACGTGGGTACAAAAAATAACCGGGCAGCTTTATAAGTCGTGAAGTTTGCTAGGATCACGTGGTTCTCGCTATCAGCGACGATCCAAACCATACGCGTCCAGCGATTTATACTCCGTATCAACGGATAAAATATTAAGAATAATACTCATATTCAAGGGACCAAAATGAAGGGAAGTAAGGAAGCCCCTAGTGATTGGAAGAAAAACACAGTAATTAGGCAAGCCGTGGGTGTTATGTTCGGAAAGTCTGATGCTACAAGTGGTTAAAACTTACGGTTCCCTAGGACCGGGCTCCTCACAGATACGGCGTCACCGGCATCCGGGATTTCGCCGTGATTCTACAACACGTCAACTAGCTGGTGTCGGCGGCCATTTTTGCATAGCCAACCTCGCCGTCACCGATAAAACTGTCGAGAGGGACAGTGTTGCCACTTCAGGAAGTCGACGTGAACTCCGGGGCAGGTACCTGGTACCTGACTCGGAATTTACAACGTTACAAATTATAACAGGTTTTTCTCAAGTCTGGGTGTTCTATGATGTAAAGCTCCTGTATAATAAGACATCCAATATTGATAATATAAAAAAGATAAAAATAATGTTCTTAAAAATTTAGGTGGTAACGAAAATCATAATGACAAGCACTGGAAGAAAAAAAATATATATTTTTTTTTTGGATATACTCGTAAAAAGAATAAATTCCAAGAATACAATGAAAATTTTCCCACCCAAATTATTATTATTAAAAACGGTTTAGTACAAAAAATATTTTTTTTAAAAACTGTTCAAACCCGTAAGGAACACAGAGGTGAGGCAACGGACACAGCAACCATTGGTATCTACTGTCATCCGGCGAAGTAAAATGTGTTTTTATTAATAATATTTGTATGATGTATTATTGTCAACAATAATATCTCACTTTTGTGTATTTTGTACTTATGTGTTTTCTTTGCACCACTGACGGCGGATAGTTTTGATCTTTTTGATTTTTACTTCCAAAAGTAGTTTTATCTTTATACGAAATAAACAATCCTTTGTGAAATATATTTTTATAATATAATAAATCGCCATGAAAATATGCCATCAGTGTTATTGTAACGTTATTTAGTTTGTGGTTCATAGCATGTGACAAAAGACGCCCGAGGAAAAAACTTACCAAAAAACGAAAGAAGTTTTTTTTTTTTAAAAAAAAAATTAAAAAACATAATGCCAAAACCCCGAATCAGGAAAACGTCCATTTAAGATGTTTAATTTAGAAATTTAAGTATGAGATTATTAACCTATTTCACATCATATTATAACAAAGTTTAATTTTATTGTTTCATTAGCTAACCATCTGGTATTTATTTTATGCTACTTTACTTTTTGTTATATTTTTTAAATTAAATAATTTTTAAAAAAATTCATTTTACTTTATTTAAAATTTTATTTATTTATTCAACAATGATGCGAAATAAATAATAATTATAAGTTTTATTATTAAATAAGAATTTAAGTAGGTCTACGATACTAACTTATAAGTTTTAAAACCTTTTTAATGCAAAATCGCCCTTTTGCCTTTGCGTTGTACCGACCTCCAAAACTGACGAAATTTTTTATTTTATTATTTTCATTTATATTTTTATTTATTTGAATGAAGTCTTAGTTAATAATGTTTCGCGTCCAGGACTCCGGGAACCTTAAAACGGTATAATACTACTCCGCACACAATGGTGCATAGGGCACTGCATTTATATACAAGTACAGCAAATCTTGATCATTCGTTACATTATGGAAGGATGATCAATGATCAGTCTTATGTTTCAGCGCCAGTCTTAGGTATCACTTAATATATGAAATATTTTTTTGTGAAAAACACATTCAAATAAACATTTCATATTGGACTATATTTGGACTTTATTGTTAGAAATTAATACTGTATGTATATATTTTAAATAAGAGTAGGTCTGTTAGCTGTCCACAAATAAATAAAAACAAATAAGGAACCAGGTTGTGGTCTAGTTGTAAATTCGGGGATTCCGGATTAGAATCTCTAGGTTCGAATCCCACTCCAGCACAACTTGTTTCCTGCTCTCTGGCACAATTATTTCCGACTGTTTGAAAGCAGCCCGAAATTCAAATATTTGATTTAATCATAAAACTGAAATGTTTATTTTTTTAAATAAAAAAATATTTTTTTAAAATAAATATTAACCCCGTCGGGAATCGAACCGCAACCTCATGCATAACAGTACAACGCGCTACCGCTACACCACGAGGCGGAGATTTTTATGCAGGAAAAGTATATTTTTAACAAATTATCTAATAAAGAGGCGTCAGTAAAAAGAATCATTAAAGTCTTAAGGGAATTTTTCCACTTAACCTTATAAAAAAAAAGAGTATTCATTAAAGTTTTCCGAACTCCGTAACTAACTTTTAATATTGTCAGAATGAGACTCTACAAGTACAAGGTATTATGCTCTCGCAAAAGTTGCATGTTCTGTGTTATTATTATGATTTTATTTCTAAGTTGAAACTGAACCGTGAGTTTTACATATTTAGGTATTAAACATGTACTTTCTTTACATATATATAACATAATTCCAACATGCTCAAAAACTTTTAGAAACTTTTGAAAGTGGATACCTACATAACACAGATAGTTTATATGTTAGTAAATTTTAAAAAATAATTATTATAATAAACGGGATTTTTTAAAAGATACATTTATCAAATTTTAACAGTTTGAATCGTATTTTGGTAGAATGAATCGGTACAATTTCTCACATTTAATCACTCAAAGCATAATAACCAGGAAATACATTATTTATTTAAATTTAATGATTATTTAACCGAGTTATTAATCATATTCCAATAGGTAAAGTACAAGATTATATGGAATTAAAAAAGTAGTATGTAGAGAGAATGTATAGAACGTAGTTACGTGGAACAAAAAGAGAATGAGATGATGGTGTGTATGGGAATTGGTTTCTGAGGTGTATACGATATACTGAAACATTTTGAGGGGTGTAAGATATTCTGAGACATTCTATTCTTGCATACCGAAGCACGTGATTATCACGTGTATACGATATACTGAATTCTTAATGTTTAAAAGCAGTGAATATAAAAAATTTTAGGTACATTAAAGACTTTCTAAAATCTGATTTAATATGTACTAACTGAAAAATGACTCGAAATGAAATGGGTATAAAAAATTTAATCCAATCATTTTGTAAAGAAAATAGGCCTACAATGAAGTCAAACAAAAGTTAAAATTATTTGATAAACATTGCCCAATAATTTAAACTATGTTTAAAATGAAGCCAATCATTTGGTTCAGAAATTTATGCTGCTTGTACCGACATTTTTTATTGTTTTAAAGTGTTTTTTTAGATTAATTGAAAAAAAATAATTTCACCTTCACCAGAATTCAAAAACATACGCATGCTTAAAAAATATGATATAATTTTTTATTTTCCTAGCGCAGTTTTTTTCTTTGTGTTAAAAAACAGGTACTAGATCCTTTGTGCCCATTTCCGAGTGATTTTAATTTCAATTTATTACTTTTTTAAATCGATCAATTTTTAGATTGAATAACTCAATATCTCTTTGTTCATTTGACATTTCCATACCTCCTGTCATAGTATTGTTCGCAATTACATCAGTTCTGTCATGAGAAATAATCAGCAACACATGACGTCGGCCTCTGGAGTGTTTGTTGGGCGCATTCAACTCATAAAGTTCCAAGAGATAATGATAGTCAATGATATTGTTAGTCGTCCGTACATATAAGTTGTTTGCGATGTTTTATATTTTCCAACTAACTAACTAAGCATCACGCCATTTCCCCGAAGGGGTAGGCAGAGGTGATAGAACGCTACACCAATCTGTCTTGGCATACTTCTCTTGCTTCCTCCACATTGATTATTCCGACTTCTTACATGCCCACATTCAAGAACTTGTTTTACTAGATCATGCCATGTCTATCTCGGCCCTTCCTCGACTTCTACATCCAGGGACAGTCGCATCATATATTTTTTTTAGCCGTCCTTTCATCATCCATTCGCTCTACTAAGATGACCAAACCAACGTAAAAGACCTTTCTTAATTTTGTCGATAATACTTATCTCAGCCTTCCATTCTGCTCTAATTTCAACATTAGTGCAACCTATCATACATAGTTTTACCACACATTCGCCTGAGAGATCGCATTTCAACTGCATTCAATCTACTTTTATCCTTATTTTTCCAACTCCATACTTTGCTTCTATACATAAGGGTTGGTATCAGAACTTCATTATGCACTGCCAATTTAGCCTCTTTTGATAAGCACTTATTAGATACTACCGACTTTAAGGCACCATTAATTCTGTTACCAAGCACTAACCCTTCTTTTAATGTCCTTATCCATATTTACATCACTAGTGAACATGCTTCCCAGATATACAAATTCTTCCACCTGTTTCAAGCTATCGCCATTTACTACAATCTTAAACATAGTCATATTCACATTTCTTTCAAAAACCATCAAATTCGACTTTTCCACATTCATTAACAGGTTACTCTCCTGGCACTCTCCTTTGCGATGTTTTATATTTTCTAAAGATCTATAACTGGTTATAAACGTTTTGGTTACCTTTTTTCTTTTTTATTTGCCGGGAAAGGTATTGTAAAACAAACAGTAAATATTTTCATGTTGTATCCATGAGTATTTTACCTGTAATCTTGAACAGGCATAATGTCATAAACAAATCCTTTCCTTATCTCTAAGTCACAGAGCACTGACTTTTGTCTACAACTCTGTTTATTGTTTAAAGGATTAAATACGAAATGTTTCACTGTATACAAGCTAAGCAGTATACAGCAAGAGGATTTGAAGGTGATATCACAAAATTGCATTCAAATAATTCCAGCGTTAATAATCGTCATTCCTCTATATGTATTTCATAAATAACAAAAGTAATTATTTATCACACTGTTGATACAATTTTAATCCGCATTTGATGCAGAAATAATTGTTTTCCACAGTCCAATTTTGTTGGAGGATTTGTTTTATTTAAACAAACATTTCTGTTTGAATTCGTTTAAAAATCAGTTATTAAATAGCGCAGAATATGATTTAATTGTCTTTATTTAAATAATGTATATTTTTTTCATATCTCCATAATTTAATTTTTTCAAAATATATTATTGTAATCGTCCGTAATATTAATTGTTGTAATTATTGTCCATGGCGGTAGCACGTTTGGCTGCCATGCATGAGGTCTCAGGTTCGATTCCCAATGGGGGTCAATATGAAATATTTATTTCAATGTGATTTTCACATAAAAAATATTTGATATACTTTATGACCTTGGACTGTCGCTGAATCGAAGGACTGATCCTGTCTTCATGTAACAAATGATCAAGATTAACTGAACTTACCACTCACTGCACCAATGCAGTGCCCTATGCACCATTGGGTGCGGATAAGGGAGACTAGCAGAAGTAGTAGTAATTGTTGTATTAACAATTGACCGAATTAAAAATATGCTATTCTATTATTTTCAAGCGCCTCAAGAAAATCGAGATACAATCATATTAAAATTATGAATTTTTTCCGTCCAAAAGATTCGGGTTTCGTACATCACTAAAACTAAAATTAAACATTTTTCAAATGTCTCTTAACATGTAAAGTTAGATTTATGTTTCTACCAAACATTCAAATCCATATTTGGTTGTATAAAAAAATTAATTTGTCATTGGATTTTTCCTATTAACTTTTATTAGCTTTTCTTCCATTTTATGTCAAAAACACTTTTCTACTTTTCGTTTTAAATTACAACTCAGAAATGTTAATATGTTTTTCTCACTTTGAATTTTTCGTATTACTGTCTTTTTTCGCACCACGTGGTTTTGTTAAAACAAATATTTTCACGCTACGTTTTATACGTAATTTCCATAAAAATATTTTTATTAATGCATTTATTTATTTTGATTTTCTTTGTTATGTAACAGATTGTATATGTACTGCAACACTGCAAATATATTGGTAATAACATCACCAGGGAACTTTAAAATTGTCAAAGGAAATTACTAGAATAACTTTTAAATATTGTAATATTGTAAAAATTCGACAGTCAGATGCTAGTATAAAATACATTATATCATAAAACGCAAGTGAGTAAAAGAGTTTCTTCATCTTCATATATAGCAAAATTTCCTCACCTGTATTTGGCAGAATATTTCTCCATAGGGCCAGCATTTGTAGAGCGCGGGAAGCAGGGCGACAGGTGCCACCAGAACTCCAATGAACAGGTCGTTGAGCGCCAGTGACGTCAGCAGGTACCGCGGCTGTAAGGAAATGTGGACCGCTTAAAAATGGTGCCCCAGGAATGCAGAGTGTGGAAATCCTTATGGAAATATTCCAGAGTATTAAGGAATTTTACGTGTATCATATGATTAAAATTTCTAGGTCGAAAACAAATAATTTTAATAAAAATATCATTGAAAATAGCTCGAACCGTATTGTGGTCTAGTGAGAATTGCGAACTCTGAATTGGAATCACTAGGTTTGAATCCCGCTCCATAACAACTTATTTCCTGCTTTCTGGCATGGTTATTTCAGAGCATTTGAATGCAGCCCTAAGAGAACTCAAATGTTATTTTTGTTACAAAAAATATGCCTACCAAAAAATGAATATATTTAATTTCTATGGAAAAAGCCATTTCAGCCTTTAATAGGTTGAGAATTTGCTTTTAAACTTCTATTTTATAAATACGCTTTTTTTGTTTTAATAATTCATTACCTACTTTCTTGCACTTGGTGTACCAATGCAGCGGCCTATGCGCCATTGGGTACGGATGAGGGAAAGTAGTAGTGTAGAATTTTCTTACAATAGTGCCATTTCACCATATGTTTTTGTATTTTTGTTTCATTTTTTCTCGTACTGTATTTTTCTAACTCATGTGTTTTGTCCTCTCAATATTGTATTTTTTTCAAATTTAAAATTATAGATACTTTCATCTTGTACAATATGTTACCAGTCTGAAGATGCCCCTAATAGAGTAAAAGCGCTGACTGGCGAAATAAATATAAGTTTTAGTGTACCAAGTATGTTTATTATATAACTTTTATTAGTTATTTTGAAATAATAAAATTTGGGAATGATCTAGGTATATTATTAGCCATTAATTATTTTATTGACAGTTGTTTATTAAAACAAACCTCTTCCATTACAGAAGTTCCATTAATTTCATTATTTCAAATGGATTATTCGATTGGGATTATTGATTAAAAACTTCTGATGTTATTTCTCAGAACCAGAGACATAAACGTATTCTATTGAATGTAAAAATTAGAAACCTCAAAATATTGTTATGAAATTTTACGCAAAGCATGTTTTCTTATTTGTACTTACCAATACGCTACGAGGCGAATTAATATAAAATCAAATTAAAATATGTCCTTCTTTCTCTCCTTCTGGACTGACAAAAAGATAACTAATAAACCATCCAGCCATTTCACCGAAGGGGTAGGTAGAAATGATAGATTGCCACATCGCTCTGTCCTGGCACACTTTCTTCGCTCCCTTCCTCTTCATTCATACATTTTCTCAAGCACGCACGACGATTTTTCCGACTTTTCATATACCTGTTTACTTCAAAAATGGTACTTTACTGGATCATTTCATGATTTCCACATAAAATAGACATGTTTTTTTTTTTAATTTTCACTTACTTGGCTACTGATGTACTTCGCGTAACGCCTGTTGTTGAGCACACAGATGACCAGGAAATTGGCTCCGACGATCCCCACCGACAGCAGCATGATGATCAGCGCCCGCACCAGGTCCCCGAAGGTCAGCATGGCCAGGAAGTCAGCGTGAGTGAAGCGAGGGTGCGAGCAGGAGCTGTTCCACAGCGGAGGAGCCGTAAGCCAAGTCGTCTTGGCATCGAACATGGTGAGGATGGCTTGCTCTTCCAGGCATAATATGGAAACTCACTGTTCACATTTCTAATTTTCTTCACTTATTTTACTAGTTGACTAATTTTATCCATTGGGTCAATTACCTACTTTTCCAGTCACAAAATTTTTGCCTTTTTTTTCTATTTCTGAAAATAAAACAAAATAATCACATTAGTTTACAAAAAAGAAGAAATGAAATTAGTCCTTTTTCACTTTAGGAATAATCGTATTATTTTATATAACATTGATAAAAAAAATCATTTACGAACTAAGAAAAATACCTCCAGAATGTATTGTTTGTACATTCTGTAGGTAATTTTGTTCTACAAAAGTGCAACTTAATCATATTTTATTATTTATATGATTAAGTCGCACATATCAATCATTTATAGGTTTGTAAATGTCTTTTTTTCCAAGTTTTTTTATTTTATGTCTCATGGTTTTTTTCGCTTAATGTAAAACACACGAGTCTTCACCTAAATCAAACTTCAGATTAAATCGGAATCGTCTCATAATTCTTTACTTGTTTACCGAAATCTTACAGTATCTTATGATTATTTCATAAGGATGTATTCAGTTCACGTAGGAATGCTCAACTGGACATTAATTTTCAGGGAGCTTTACAAATGACAGAATTGTCACGAAAATAAAAGGACGATATATTCGATGTGCAGAATCAAATATTATTGTTGATGTTCAATAAAACGTTATAAATATTCAAGCTTATTTAATTTTTTAAGTTATCATTGTTGATTTCCTCCTGTTTTTATATATTTAAATGATTCGGCATGTATATACTTCTTTAGATGTTTTGCAATTAAAAAAAAACCTAGCTACGCTATAGAAATGTTATCTCTGATCATTACTTGGAGCATCTATAGGTGTCTCTCTGCAAATTATCTTTTTTTTAAACTTGCACATTTAATTGAAACAGTTTTAATCGAAGATTAGTTTGAAAATATGTTGACGGAATGAATCTGACTCAATTTCTCATGGGTTCTCATGAATTACCAGATTAGACCCCAAATGATTTATTTCTTATGAGGGTGAGCAAAGATAAAGTCTATAATCCAACGAATATCACTGAGACTTGAAGAAAATATCCGTCTCGGAATAAGAGTTGACAATGGACGCTCATCAACAATAATTGCGTAATTAATTTAATTAAAATGAATGTTTTTTTCTGAGAAAAATAAAAACGAGAAACGCGCAACAACACAACAACATAACACCCACATATAACGAACACAAATACAACACACTACTAAACACACATAACACACAAAACACAAAAACCTACATTTATAACTAAAATATAAATTGCTTCTGCCTGATTAAAATTGTAATCTTACATTTGAAATCGATAAGCTAAGCCAAGCCATTTTATATTACCATAACGCAATTTTTCAACGATATAAAAATATATTTTTTAAATCATACCGACCGAGAGCGAGAGAGACCGAGAGATCGTTTACTGATATTTTTCAATGGCACCATATTTCGATTATATTATTTAAATATTCAGTTCGATTCCCGCAGCGAGTCAACATGAAATATTTATTTACATGTAATTTTCATGTTAATATTTCATGTGTGATACCTTGGACTGGTACTGAAGCGTAAGGCTTGATCATCCTACCTTTCTAAAATAAAATGGTCAAGATACACTTCACATGGTGTACCAATGCAGTGCCTTATGCACCATTGGGTGCGGATAAGGGAAAGTAGTAGTAGTATATGAACGGGTGGTGGCTGAGTGGTAGCGTCGCGGAGTCCAGAGATCGTCGATTCGAATCCCTACTTCGACCCGACTCGATTCCTGTTTTCAAGCCGCTTAGGCTCTGTTGCAAATATCATAAGATTGCATAGATTTCTTTTTTTCTTAAAACACACCTAGTAGGTACACTTTGGAAAGGTCAATGAACCTTGATATATACCTACGGTAATTTTTTGGTAATAGTCATATAACAATATGTAATAATAATGCATTAATAGCACACAATGTTAATGTGGAAAAATTTAACAAAAGAAAAATATTAATTCTCTTGGACTTTCCTTTGAAAAAAAATACCATCCATTTGTCAGCATAATATACAGTTAATAAATATAATATTTGATTCTAGATATTGATATCTATTATTGGAATAATAGAATGACATTGTATTATTCGTTTTTCCAATATCTTCTGTCGTTGTGAAGCTGCAAACGAAATCTACACGTTATTAAATATGCATGAATGCTCGCGGAGCAAATCCATTCCCTTTATTTTAGTTCACGCGGGAAGCGGTGAGCTGAGAACGGAGCAATACTGCCGTCGCGTCATGACGAATAGTCACGTATATAAAGAACAAAATGCACTTGGTGTACCAATGCAGTGTCTTATGCATTGCTAGGATAGAAAAAGGAGAAAGGGAGGAAGATAAAACAAATTTTCGAAATCGATAACACGCCATTTAAAAGTTTCAGCGTTATTATTATTATTATTATAGATAATTTATACAGCGCCGTTTTCGTATAAATTTACCTCAGGGGACTTCAAATATTGAATTTAACGGCTGGGGAAAGTGAGTGAAAACTCAATTAAACAATTATCAAAATTATCAAAACATTTCCTCGGCTTCGACATCCAGGCACACTTGCATTTAAGCTTCTTTTAGCCGTTCTTTTATCACTCATTCGCTCCACACGACCAAACCATCGTAAAAACCCTTTCTTAATTTTGTCGATAGTGCTTATCTCAGCCTTGCACTCTGCTCTAATTTTGACATTTGTACACCTATCCTACATAGTCTTGCCATACATTCGTCTGAGAGATCGCATTTCCAAGACATGGCATGACCAAGTACGACAAGTGCTTGAAATCGGACGTGTGAAAAGTTGGAATAATCGGCGTATGTGCATCAGAAGATGTATGAATGTAGAGGAAGCAAAGGAAGTATGTCAGGACAGAGTGGTATGGCGTTCTATCCTCTCTGTCTATGGAGAATGGCGTGATGGTTAGTTAGTTAGTTAATCAAAACATTTAGAGAACAAATGGGTCTTAAGTTTCTTTCGAAACATCACTTCACTCTAACAATTGCGCACTTCATCTTCAATTTGGAGTGCAGTTTTAAAATCTTGTATATTTTGTTATAGTTTTTAGTAATTATACGATCTAATAAATTCATTTGCGGTTTTTTTTTCCATATTGGCGTCAAGGTACATACAACATCATAAAAAATACTACTTCTACTTTCCCTTATCCGCACCCAATGGTGCATAGGGCACTGCATCGGTACATCAAGTGCAGTGTATCTTGATCTTTTTACTTCATGAAGGTACGATGACCAGTCATACGCTTCAGTACCAGTCCAATTAAATTTAAAGTGAAATTAATGCTGAACGGTGCAATTGCGCCGACAATAAATACACCAAATAAAAAATGTATACATACATCTCCCAAAGAAATATGAAATATTCGTGTAGATATTTATAAAAATTGTTATTGTCCAAAAAAAATTATCTTAAATTTTACCAGTACTGTCGGTATACCCATATTATGTGAAAAAAAAAAAAAGTAACAAATGCATGTTTTTATTTAAAACAAGACATGTTTAAAAAAAAATTTCATGCATAAATTATCTTTTGAACGGCATTAAAATAGTATTTTCAAAATACCTAATTTGTCATATATATTAGGTATATACGTGACTTTTTCTTACGACGGTATACTTCCGCTTTATGGGAAATATCATTGTAGAGATGAAGGTAGTATAATAGTGCTATGCGGTTTGACTCTTCTGTACTGTAATGGAACCTACCAAGTGCGATTCAATATTCTACAGCCTTATTTGCTCCCGACAACCGCCTCCTAAGATCACCCTCAGAGGCTCTCAATATCCTACAAATGTT
The DNA here is from genome assembly GCA_022494985.1 of Micrasema minimum. Lineage (NCBI taxonomy): Eukaryota > Metazoa > Arthropoda > Insecta > Trichoptera > Brachycentridae > Micrasema > Micrasema minimum. Next base: position 36,808 of record JAGVSP010000013.1, on the reverse strand, counting down.
TCGTTGAATGTTATCAAATATTATGGTAAACTTGATATTAAAGATTCATTAAGATTTAAAATATTTCTTTAGAAAATTAAAACACGGAAAAAAATCATCCAAAACCAGACTCTGAAATTTCTTAGTGTGAACTTAATTATTTATTTATTTATTACATTTCACACATTTAATAATCACAATAATGGGATGGCGACTCAATCAGTAGAGACCCATGCCAATTGTCTGGCCTCGACTCACTAGATAATCCGTGTCGAGTCAGGGCATTGTAGTATTATACATTGTAGTACTTAACATAATTGAATATTTAAATAATAAGTATAATAGAACCAAGTTTGGATTTCACAAATGAAGAATTTACAAAACAATGAACAAAACAACATGGCTATATTTTTGCAGGCATTTTCAATATACACACGACCCATTAGACTTATCCAACTAACGACACCGACCCTGTATTTGGAGAAGTCGGTTAATAATGTCTATTTATTTAGTGTATTTTTTCAAAAGTCTATTTACTGTATCCATACCGTTTAAAGTCTATCTTAATGATTTTTTTATTTATAAATACTCTTTTAAATTATAATTTAATTGTCTTCTTATTAAATCCGTCCAAAGCATGAATTGTCTTCTTACTGTGACTTAAAATTATTTTACCTTGTTAAAGTTTAAGAAGCATTCTGGTTGTGTGGTAATAATATCGGAATCTGCAGACAAAGACGTGCTCTGATTTCATTTAGACTTTACTTCCGCGGGGCGAGCATTGCTCGAATCGTTCATCATACGTCTTAGCAAAATAATTGCGAAGACAAATTATACAAAGCTTTAAAGGGGAGCTTTATTGCACTCAGCAATAATGCCGTGTTATTGCGGATGTTTAAGTATTAAGAAGCTGTATTTTGTATGAAAAAGGTATAAGGTATTGATTTAGTTGGCATTTATTTTATATAACTCCATTTTATAATATGTAAATGTAATTAGATTTTTGTTATTTTCGTTTATTTTTATAAAGTGACTATTTGTTCGCATTTTCAAACAGTTTGACAAGGCAAAACAGTTGTCGCTACATACAAATAAACAAATTCAACCAAAATCTAGTTTGATTTAATTATTATGATACTGGTATGAGTGCACTATTTTTTAGAAATGGTGTATTTAAAAAAAACCGAAATATAGTCGAAAAATAGGTATGTTTAAGATTGCGAATATAACTTCGTTAATATTATCGCATTTATCTCAAAACATTCTAGTGTGCTTTTTTGTGAAATAAAAAAAAATCTTTGAAGTGTTTGACTTGTTGATGCAAGCATTCATTTGCTTTCATTAATATTTTTTTAATCTTTTCGCACAAAATCACGGTGATTAAACTTCGATAAAAAAAAACATTTTATTTACATATATTATGCAGCAAATTGTGTATTATATTATGTTAGGATCTAAAAGCTTCAATGTATTTATGAGGCTAATATTCTTTGTGTCAATATGGAGTGGTATTATTCATTCTAAGTTTTTCAATTTATTTTGTTGCAGTTTGTAAGAATTCTCAAGAGGAATTTTATTTGCATTCTTCGAAAACATATTTTCCCGGAACCATAAAGTTACATAACAAAGTTTATTGTTTTTGATATCATGAATTATTGTCGTTCCGATACAGCAAATCTGACTTTAGATTTAAAAAAAAACTAAATAAGTACAAATAAGAATTATAGTGTAGTAAAAATGCATATATGTATTCATTATGTACTGCTTAGGTGTATAGACATTATATTACAAATACAAAGAAGTGAATTAATATTATATAATTATATAATATAATTATTAAAGTATTTGTTAATTCAAGGGTATTACTTGTTATGAATAAATTAAATTAATAGCGAACACGTGGAGATCAAAGGACGTAACACTGTTGCTGAATCAAATTTCTAAGCTTTATGTTACATTATAATATAATGTGTTAAACAAAGGTTGATAATAAAGTCGAATGAGCATTTCTAGCAATAAGATTGTTTGTTGATAAATTAATAATGGGTAAAATTAAGAAGAAAATTCTTTCGAAATGTAAAAAAACTCAGTCACAAAATACAAAATCCCTAAAAAGCCAGATCAAAATATACATTGAGCTATAACAATATAATGCAAAAATATGTTGTAGTGATTCTATTTGCTTTAATTTTTGGGGATTATCCGTGTTATGTTTTTTGTTTTCTCCGACGTTTCGGCCACAGTCACAGGCGCCATCTTCAGGATGAAGTATCTATCTTTATCGCCATCTTCAGGATGAAGTAAGATGGCGCTTGCAACGGTGGCCGAAACGTTGGAAAAGACAAAAAAACACAGCATGGATAATCCCAAAAAACAAAGCAAATAGAATCAACAACGACCGTGAAAATCTACGCACATATTAATGTTGCAGTGATTTGAGATAATTATTTCTAAGTAACTATAATTATTGTAAGATTTTCTATAAAAAAATACTGCTTTCTGAGAGGATTATTCTCCTCTATTCGTGACGTTTATCTCTGTTGAAACATAATCCAATAAATATAATATTATGTGTTTACTTTGATCACTAAAGCCCCTAGCTTATTAATATTTGATCAAATAGTATTAGTTTATGGAATGAAAATAATTAATTTGGTTCTTCAATGTATTAAGGAAATACAAATGTATGGAGATAGTGGCATAACTAACTTCGTATAATTCATTTAATTCAGTCAGGCAAAAACACATCACTCTTACGCTTCCATAAATTTGTCACAATAATTTCCATAAATTATCGCGTAAAACCGCCGCGCCGGAGTAACCTTTTCGGGGGAGAGAGGTTATGAGGTTAGGTATTAGCTCCCAATTAAATGCGAAAAATGAGATCTGGATTACCTTGAGTAAATATGCTAAAATATCTTTTTTAAATATGTGTGGCGGGCAACAATGACGTCACGCGCGCGAAGATGACGATGGAAGACGAACGCGTACGAAGGCGTACGAACTCACGACGAGAATCCTTTCGGCCCCCTTCATGATCGCACGCGTATCTAAGGAATATTATTCCCGCCAACTTTCGAGATTGTAAAATCATTTTTATTTTAACTCTATTTTCACCATTCTTTTTCATTCATTTAAGTGTTAGCATCAGTAGTTAGTTTTTGTGAATAAACGACCATTGTAAAAAACGTAAGTACCTGTTTTACTCTCTCTCTCTCTGTGCACCCACATATCTGGTATACTCACGAAATGTACTACCCAATTAGCCACCAACTAGGTGACTAAATTGGTGACCCCAAATTGGTGACACCAAATATGTCACAGTTAAAACAACTAGGAATAAAATTGTAAACGAATGTAAAGTCGTTGCGTTGTAACAGGTGTTTCTCACGAGCTTCCCCTTCTATTGTGGTACTTCAAATGCCTGAGTATTATTGAAAACGATCAAGAACCGAATTTTCCTGAGATTGTGAATATTTTGCCAGTATTATTACACCAGTAAATAATAATTTGCGGATTTATCTTCAAAGCAGTCTTCTCTCCCTTCAAATGAGATAGATTGCCTGTGTATTGAAGAATTTGGGGTCCCAAGTTAAAACAGTACAAAATATTTCTAACATGTCATTTATACCCAAGTGTTATTGCGCTTACATTTGATTAGAAAGCTTAAAGTTCAAATGATTCGATCCCTTAAGACTTTTAATTTGCCAATTATCTTTTGCGTCGGGTACCATTTCTTAATACAAATTTACTAGCAACGTTGTAAAATGTAAAATATCGTCATAATCGCACATCAACATTAAAAAAATGATTTCCACGTTACAGTGGCAAAAAAATTGGCTGTTGAGCTGAACATATCCAAAGAATACCTTGAATTGCCTTTGAACTTATACTTAGCAATAAAAATGAAGTTGGATAGAGCGAAAGAGTTGTTTCGTTTGCAAACAAGTGGTGCTTTTATTTTTATAATTTTTAAAAAATTTTTAAAAGTTTTCGTGCTTTAATTTGTTGCAGTTTTTTTTTAGAATCCCTGTAGTATTAAAACTGCACTGCAAATGTGAAAATTCAACTGTTATTCCTAAATTACATTATTTTTAATGATTGATACAAATAGAAAAGTGCTCGTATTATTTGCGTTTCCTTGAAGTTAATTAAGCTCAAGATTGATAAAATAATTCGTTTAACGTTATTTTAGAAGTGTCTTATAAAATCATGACATATTCAAATATAACTTTTGCGCAATTTTTACTAAAGCTATACTATAAATAAATCCGTTTGAATTCATTGTATAAAACTTCAGCCTTTTTTACAGCTGGTTAGTATGTTTAAGGGCTGTATGTATTTTATAAAGGCAATATTGTACCAATTTCGAATTCAATTGTACCTATGTATCAAGGGGTTGACCACCCAATCTTGTCTACATATTGGGTTCATATTACAGTTTCCAGTACAAGTTGTAAAAGAACACGGTGGATATATGTATAATGTTTTGAAATCCAATGCATACTAGAAGCAACTCGCTCGAGCAAAGTTCACTAAAAGGGAAACGAATTTCTGTGCGCAAAGCCAACAAAATACATGAATTATGCAATCGCTTCTCAGTGATTCGATATGATAAATTCAAAGGTAAATCTGGGACGAAATTCATTGGAAATACTACCTGTATATGATAATACAGGAACCTACGTGTAGCGTGCTCACTATAGCATATACGAGTATATGGACAAATTTTTGCGATGTTTTAATAAATTTTGAAACGTGAATGCGACAATTGATAACTAACTAATTTAATATGTATTCCTGTATTGTGCCGGTGCTCCTTTATGGATGCGAATCCTGGCACCTCACAAAAGCTCGAAATGCTCGCTTGTCGATCTTTGAGAACAAGCGTCTGAGAAGGATTCTCGGCATTAGGTGGTTTGACTTCATAACCAACGCTGAAGTTAGGGAACGGACGCAGCAACCTCCAATAATTGGAGTCGTGAAGATGCGGCGATGTACCTGGCTTGGGCATGTACTCCGGATGCCTCGGGAGAGCCTGAACCCGAGCTGCCTCTTCTTTACGCTTGCAGGATCCCGCCGTGTTGGCAGAGAGTCGATGACCATCCTATGGCTGTATCCGGCTGAGCTGGATGCGGGCCTGACATGGGAGGAAACGAGAGAGCTGGCTGGTGACAGGGTCTCCTGGAGGGATCTAGTGATGTCCACATGCTCCACATAGGAGCGAACGTAGCAAAAGAAGAAGAATTTTATATGTTAAAGCCAAACTGCCAGATTTTAAAGCAAATTGTAAAATTATTTGATTGTCAGAGAAAAATAAAAATCTCAATTTCATCTTTGCACGCCTATTTATTTCACAAATACGAAGTAGGTTTTTCAAATCTTGGTGTATCAATGCAGTGCCCTATGCACCATTGAGTGCGGATACGGGAAAGTAGTAATTTTCAAATCTACACTTTATTTTTATCAGCTCACATAATGCATAATTCTTTAATTTAGGATAAAATCGTTTTGGCACGTTATTTACCCACGTTTTTTGAGTTACCTAATTAGTTTATTTTAAAAATAAAGAAAGGTATTATTCTTTTAATAATTTCGATAAAATTATCTTAAATTAATACTGTTTTTGATACATGAATTGAAAAAATTAAAAATAAACACCCTGCAGTTTTTTACACCACCATTCTGCAGTGTTTTGTATAACATTGTACATTTCATATTATGTAGGTATATTATTTAGGAACTGAAAACCAAAAGATAGACGACAAAATATCTTTCTTTGTTTCGAGTTCATATAAAATCCTTTCAATTCGCGGGGGTGAGAGAAATGTCCATTCATGCAAATTTAGTCGGGGTTTTCAAGATCGTTTTGTCACGCATAAAGGTAAATAAATTACGTAGATATCTTTTTAACCTTTTATACGGCAGAATGTTTCTATTTGATGTATTTTGCCCTTTTAAAGGGACAAAACTTTACTCAGACTTGTTTTTCACTAAGTTTAAATAATGTTGGATGTATGAAGCTTTATATATTTTATGCCTCGTTGCTTTTAATATACATAATATACAAGGTGTAACAAATAAAAATCTTTTATAAATCGTAGTTGTGCGAAATTCAATGAATACTGTAGTTGTCTTGACATTTTTAACATCAGACTACCCAATTTCAAATTAAAATTATTTGAAATCTTATAGACTGTAAAAGGTAATCCTATTCCTATTCCCAGTCATCTCCTTTTCCTTTTACCTATCCCTATCATCCTATCCTTCCCTCATAACTCTTTATTTTTATTTCTTATATCTTTTTTTTCTATTGAATTGTATACTTGTGAAAAACTATAATTGGTAATCATGCTTTTTTTTTGTATACTACGTTCATGTATCGATACTGTTGTTTTTCCCATAAATAAATAAAAAAAAATAAAAAAAATAAAAAAAACTCGATGAACAAACGTAAAACTAGTGAATCTACGTCATATTTGGAGTCGATTTTGTGGAATAGCTTTCTTTTATTTGACCCCTAATTTTCGAGAAAATTCGGTACGAAGTTGATTTTTTTCGATAATTTTTTGCAAATCGTTATCAAATATCGTTTATTTAGTCAATTTTAATAGTTTTTCACAACAACATTTTGAATGAATACAAATACTTGTAGACTAACTAACTAACTAACTAACCATCACGCCATTTCCCCGAAGGGGTAGGCAGAGGGATAGAACGCCACACCACTCTGTCCTGGCACACTTCTCTTGCTTCCTCCACATTCATACATCTCCTCATGCACGCACGTCGATTATTCCGACTTCTTACATGCCCACTTTCAAGCACTTGTTTTATACTTGTGTCGATAATGCTTATCTCAGCCTTGCATTCTGCTCTAATTTCAACATTATTGCACCTATCATACATAGTTTTACCACACATTCGCCTGAGAGATCGCATTTCAACTGCATTCAATTTACTTTCATCCTTATTTTTCCAACTCCATGCTTCGCTTCCATACATAAGGGTTGGTACCAGAACTCCATTGTGCACTGCCAATTTAGCCTCTTTTGATAAGCACTTATTAGATACTACCGACTTTAAGGCACCATTAATTCTGTTACCGGCACTAACCCTCCTTTCAATGTCCTTATCCATATACCATCCCTAGTGAACATGCTTCCCAGATATACAAATTCTTCCACCTGTTTCAAGCTATCGCCATTAACTACGATCTTACACTTAGTCATATTCACATTTCTTTCAAAAACCATCACATTGTAGTCCCATGCTGGATTATACCCATGCTGGGCTGATATCAGATATTATTGATATCTCAACAGAGACAGAGAAACTCTGGAAATGAATGTGGGTTATCTAGGCGTTTACAGGGCTTATGACCTGTCATTGGCTGGGTTAAGTGGCCACTTGATGTATTACAACATTCCCCATTTCGCCCATCATCTGGAACCATGTATGACAAATTTTTAAAACTTGTATATATGTTGAGTTTGTACAGAAGAATCCACAAGCGAGTTGTGTTTTCGACAGATTTTAAATATTTTTTAATATTCTTTCCCTATAGTGACATCTGTTGAGAATATAGATAAGCATTTTTTTGGGCAATTAACCCAGCCAATGACAGGTCATAAGCCCTGTAAACGCCTAGATAACCCACATTCATTTCCAGAGTTTCTCTGTCTCTGTTGAGATATCAATAATATCTGAATTTTAATATTACCCATAAATAAAATTCCTTTTTGACTGGCGACCCTAAATACACATAAATTTGAAGCCCGCGACCCTGAATGTATTATCTTATTTTCCAGTGATAGCAAAACCGTAATAGTAATTATAGAATATGAAAAGTTATCAATTAATTAGAATTAAAAAACGTTTTTTTTTCTTCACGACTTTATTGGAATCAAACAAACCAGGATTACAATATTAAATGTTCATTTTTTATCTTCAAAACATTTTGTTATTAATGACTACCTTGGTGTTGTATTTTCGAGCAAAGAAGATTTGTGCGTGGAGTTTAATTTATAGCAAGTGCACATCGCATGTCATGCTGAGGATCCAGTCTATTCCTATATGTATTTTTTATGATTGCAAGGCAAGAAAAAATCCTGCTTCACACAAATTCGTAGTCGGGAATGGTAGCAGAGCTTTTTCAGCTTCATTGCTCAGTATAGGCTTCCGTGATAGTTTCGCCCAAAATTTCGTGAGAGTCATTTCGCCGAATCTCTCTTTTAACACTCCATCACCTTGCATTTCCAGCAATTCTTCTTGTAATCCAGCTGAATCATTTTCAATGCCCATTACATCTACTTAAAATGGATTTCTTACCCAACTATATTTCTCGATTACGACATTTTGTGGAATATGTCTTTCCATTTCATTTCCAAGTTTTGTCAAATGATCTAAAAAAATTGGCATGGTGTCCACAAAAATACTGTTGTCATTGACATCTTCCAAAAACAAGTTTAATGTTGGAAATGCTGCCAATTGACGTTGAGAAGTTTTTATTTGCCAAAGTTTTATTTTATTTTTGAAAACAGTAATTTTTTCATGTATATTTACTACAGTGCGGTTTCGGCCTTGCATTTCTGTATTCAGCTTATTTAAATGGTGGAAAATATCACCCAAATATGCCAATTTCGCCCTTGTTATTACTGAAGCGATCAGCACATTCGTGTTTTTTATCCGTCAGAAATATTTCGATTTCAGTTTTGAGAGAAAGAACTCTGGCGAGAATCTTTCCACGAGACAACCAACGAATATCCGAATGATATAATAAATGCTGATGATCTGAACCCATTTCTTCGCACATCAGTCGAAATATTCGACAATTAATAGCGCGCGCCTTTATAAAATTTATAATTTTAAATTACGTCCTTTAGTACTGATATAGATCTGGCTGCATATCCCGCGTTGCCAATTTTTTCGGTGCTGTTGCTGTCAATATATATTTTATGGTAGTTCGCTAGTACCTATTGAGATAAAATTAGTGATGTGACATCGATCTACCTATTGAACAAAATTAAAAATATTCGATATTAAAAATATTTTTAAATTCTATATTTTGTCACTTTTTTGAGATTTCCCGCGACCAATCTTAAAACCTCTCGCGACCCGTATTTGAAAAGGACCTCAACTTTATTTATTAATTATCTCAAACAAAGCATGTTGTTATTACATCAGTGCGTGATTTCTCTTCCACAAAGAGCGTATGAAAAATGTTTCTTTCCAAGTGGGCGGATCATATATGTATGGCTGGATGTCAAATTCCTAATTTGACATAACAGGGTCTGTTGATAGTTCTGCTCAAACAATGGCCATGATAATCCCACATGCTGGTGATTGATGAGATCTGGTTCAGTGATGGTGGCTGGAGTGGATAGGGAGAAAGAGAAAAGAAAGGAAAGAGGTTGGATGTAATATAGGGGAATGCAAGGACTATTGGTTTAAATATTTTCAATTCTATTTTTCACTAATTCATTGGTTTATTCATCTTATTTCCGCTGCCTGAGTGAGCACTTGAATTTCTGGCCACTTTTTGGGCAATTTTTTTTTTCATCAACCCATCAGCATCAGAACCACGAGACGTGGACCAGATTGAAAAGAACGTTCTGAAAGACTGGAATCTGATACTTAGTTAAAAAGGCTACCGGATTTCTCTGATCAGCAAACAAGAAGTGTTGGAACCATTGGAATGTGCTTCTACTTATAAATTAATGGCTTCTAGAAAGTAGTACAGGATCTAAATGTTTTTTTAATTGCAGATTATATTTAGCTTTAAGTTCCCTACATGGCGTAGAGTGAATAGGGAGAAGCGGGACAATTATGGCCTTATAAATTAATTTATTATTAGGGTATAGTATATATGTATATGTAACTCTAAGGATATTTTGCGTGTAATCATATCTGCACCAATAATTTCCACAGTATAAAATATAAAGTATCGACAGGAAAACCAACAGCAAAGAAAGCACCCCACTAACCTTGAAGTATCACATTGGTTCCTCGTATTGGTACAGCGATGGTGAATGGGCTATCAACGGTTGTAGATATAGCTTGAAGCACAGTAATCTTTATTCGTGGCTCAGGCGGCGGAATTATAATAATAATAGCGGGTTTAGGAAAGAGAAAATGGCGGGGCGACAAGGCGTGCTTGTGAGTGAGCAACAATTCTCAACTGACTTAACTCAGCAAAATGCATCTTGCGTGTGACAATTTGAGGAACATATGAAATTCAAAATTAGTAGGTAGATACTCCGCATTTAGAGACCTGACAGCAAATATACATCTATATATACGAAATCATTCGTTGAGGCCTAAACACAATAGGGTTCTTCCCGGTAGCATGAATATCCTTGAAAACGTTATAAATATTTAAAGTATAATTTTACAAATCCAACGATATAAAACACAACGATCAAACATTTTGTTTTCATTTATAAATTTATGTTTTAAAAACAGGAAAATACGAATGATTTTGAACGCCCGTTATTGGCTAATGACGTCATATCCGTCTACCGTGAAAGGCGTGAAATTCATTCCGTAGTGAGCGCCTATATTTCTGTGACGTCACACCGCATGCGCGCCAAATGGAGGATTTTGCGAGCGATTTGAAAAAGCGCTATTTCAAACCGCGCTAGAAAATTCATATGACATCGTAAAAATAAAAATAAAATTCACTTGATATTGTTATTTTTCAATTAATTTTTTGAAATAAAAAATAAAAAATCGGAAAGAACCCAATTGATGAAAAAAACAAAATGAAAAAAGGGAAAAATTATATCCGTTTACTTTCTATGTTTATTATGTACAAAATAGTATTTTTCATACAACTAGCCCCGAAATCCTCGCGAAAGGGATGGATAAGTCAAGTACAGAGGGAAGGAACGGGTCAGCTGATAGGTCGCAGGGTGTTAAGAAAAGATTACTCTCTACCCGTTGATGGATTTACTCGGATATTATTGTGTGTGATTTATTAAGGACATGTTGGGAGACAAATTGACAGGAGACGTGAAGTTCCCATGATTTCTGGGACTTTGTGACTAAATGAATTATTAAAACTGCCTTAAGTAAAGTGTCCTCCTTTTTGTGGAACTTTTTTTCTTGTTTTTGTACAAACTCTGGTACTATGAAAGGAAATATGGAACTAATAGAGAGTAACACACCCGTTAACGTATTTTTACTCTTTGTGTGGTTTTTAACTGCTAAAAATGTCTGAAAATTTTGTATGATAGTTCATTGTAGGTAAACGACCTAAATTATTTTTTTTTAGTTTGTCAAATATTTTGATTAGCATTCAAATTCATATCGACGTCAGCGGTGGAAAGATTTTTTTAAAAATACAAGCATTATAAGATTCGTCGCTAAATAATTATATCTCTTCTTTCTTAGAAAAAAATAACTGTATTATGAAAAGCAAATTTTAGCGTTCTGACTGCCTAACAAACTGCCTCTAACTGCCTAACTAACTGCCTATCTAGAGCGTAGTTCTGCTTAAAGCAGCCAGTCTTTAGTCAATACTAATGTATTAAAAGTACCCTAAAATTATTTTGGGCTATTTTTAATAGGCCGTGACTGCGCTAGAAAACAGTGAACGAGCAGAGTGGAAGAATAGGTTTTGAATTTAAGATTTCTATTTTGGAGTTTGTGGTCAGCTTATCTAGATTGGTGAATCTAAGACATTTTAACTTTAATATGTAACTGTTTAAATAATTTATTACATACACGTGTACTCGTATAGTCTAATTCATTAAATATTGCCAAGCCGTCATTGTTTGACAAAGTAAAAGGATTTTAGGATAATTTAAAACCCTGTGGCATATTCACTATTTTACACACTGTGGATTGATTCATCGATCAAAATCTCTGTAAGTCTAGTATCGTAAGATAGCTTATAAGCGCAGAGCTTTTAAAATAGCTTCATAGAATTTATAGCAAAAAATACAGCCTTTCAACTTAATAAAAGTGTTTCCATGCTCTTACTTTATATCTCTTTTACTAGGATAGTCGTAGAGCTAAACTTTAAGCCATAATGTTACAATACATCATTTAACTACAGTGTTGAGGAAATAGATAGCAAATTTAATAGGTAACGGGTTTGTTTTTATACATTATTGAAAATTAAAATAAATAAATCTTGTGTCAATTTACTATTTTACATTTACAAAAAAAAATCAATATCAGAGGTTTTATTAGACTTTTTTACGTCTTGCCAGATAATTATCAACACTTCGAAAGTGTAAAAAAATGGTAGTTCTTAAAAACAAAATTTTAATGTTTTTAATATTTTTTGCTATTAGTCTTTTACAATATAAGTAACCTTAGATCCCTTAATGTTTTTAATACATGACTGTGAATAAATATTGTACCAAAATAAATCAGAGCCATGGATAAATGCCTATTTATAAAAATAAAAAAATAACAGCAAAAGAAATAAACTGATAAAATGCATTTTACCTTACACCATGAAAAATATCAAATCTAAAAACAACTCTCAACTTATTTTAGTGTATTTAAAAACACCGTAAGTGATGGACAATGCAGCTTTAAAAAATCGACTGCAAAGAATATAAACAGCAAACGGTATAATGACCCAGAAAAAGCACAATCGGCATTACTCTTGATGTTTACAATCTTTCTCCGGCTTACACAGGAATCGCTTTAGTGAGATATCAATAGTAGAAGAATATTAGGGAATCGTTTTAGACTGAGAAATGTTTTCCTGGACTTAGAATCTGCACAAAAAGATGTTATCTTTGTAAGCGCATTAAGGTTTCTATCTCCATACCTCTGATGCATAATATATTCCCCGGTCTTTGAGAACTTGACAACGAGGGGTGCATTTTTAATAAGATTTGATGCCTGGAAAGCAAAATAAATCAGCGACATTGTTTTATCAGCTGTTTACATGTTATGAATTAAAAATTAAAAAATTGGGAGAAAAGTTCACATATTTTCCGGTATATTTGTTTGGAGAAGTTGATCGTTGGGCAAAAATTATGTATTTTTATGATACGAGAATACGTTGCAATCGGTATTAATTTGCAAATTTTTAATTTTACAAATTTTCAAAAAACGTAAGCGGGTAATGTTTAAAATGGTATTCAATTGGTAGCGGAGTAGGATTTTTATCCGAGGACTAATTAACTTTGGTCTCTTCCAAGTTTTTGATACTACCTTAAGCTAACTTTTTGTTCGAAGCACTAACTTTCTAGTTTCTTTTGAAATCCAAAGAATTTGGATTCGGTGAGGTGAGGCAAAAATATAAGTTTTATTCCTAACCTTGGTATTGTCCCATAGTTGCACAACAGACAACCTCGGTGAACACAACAAAACTGTATTGAAATTTTGTTTTCAAAGAATACACAAGAAAAAAGCGTAAATCCATTGTAAAGACATATTGTGTTCGAATCTTTTGGGATCTCGCGTTACATTTCATGTACATATGTAAATGCTTCAGATATTGAAAACCTCGATGTAAAATTTAATGCATTCTACGAATTTCTTCATACTATTAAATAATGACAAGTGTTCTGCACCTTAAAGCTATAAATACGTAAAATAAAATGTGTATGACTAACCTTAAATAAGACTGAGATAAGCATTATCGACAAAATTAAGAAAGGTCTTTTACGATGGTTCGGTCATGTAGAGCGAATGGATGATGAAAGAACGGCTAAAAAAAAATATATGATGCGACTTGGCCTGGATGAAGAAGTCAAAGAAAGCAGAGAAAGACATGGCATGATCAAGTAAAACAAGTGCTTGAAAGTGGGCATGTAAGAAGTCGGAATAATCGACAAGATGTGTGAATGTGGAGGAAGCAAGAGAAGTATGCCAGGACAGAGTGGTGTGGCGTTCTATCTTCTCTGCGCGCGATGGTTAGTTAGTTACTAAAATAAGTATTTTAAAATTTTTAGCAGAATTCACGTTGTGACCGAATTTGCCGTCTGGTAGATTTCGAAAAGTCGGCAAGGTACTTTTTTTTACTGAATATTGCAGAATCAAAACTTTATCAATAATATGCAGTCGAAATACTCGTAAGAACAGGAGTAAAATTTTATCTTGTTCGAAAATATGTATGAAATTTTTAGCAAACAATTTTTATACTAAAGTTTTAGAAAAATGTGTAAATATTCTTCTATGTGCAGTGCATTGTGAGCAGAGAAAATCTCTATTTTATTCTGAAAATGATCTAGAATATCCTTAACAGTTTATTTATTAAAGATCATATATATTTTGTATATATTTAGAAAATATAGAAGCTCATTTCGTTTTTCAATAAATCTTTATATTCGTTGAATATTTCGTGAACGATCTTGTTCTAGAATTAAAATTTCTTCGTCACCTTAATTTTGATGGATTTTGGCAAAAAGTGAATAATTTAAATCCATTAAATTTTCCTTCAAGATAACGCCGCAATTGACATGCTAATTAATTAATTATTTAGATTACTCGAAGTAAGGGTAATTAAAAATGACGATTTTAAGAGAGTACGACCAACTGGGGTGCGGCTTGTCATGTTATCTGACAGATTAATGAGAAAGTCCAATTTTATTAGATTGGCAATCAAATTTAATAATGATTAGTATAGTGATTAGTATTAGTAGTATTTTTAAGCGGATTATTATTTTCTAAGATTTTTATAGGATTTTAATGCTGACGAAGTAATTTAAATTGATGAAATATATTAAATTAAGCTTTATGTCTGCCTACGCTTACGATTGTATCTTGATTAAGGTCCCGTTCAGATAATTTACATTTTACTTTGAAAACACAAATTATTTTTCTTAAACGTTAATTTTTTTTGAGTTTATCTACAATTTTGCCTGTTAACCTACAACTATTGGATAATTATGACTTCGTGTGTTTATTACTATATATAAATTGTCGATGAATTATTGTTTAAAGCGTTTATAGGTAACATACTGTGGTTTAGTTCAAATTTGTAATGCACTCTTTCTTCTTCTTCTTTCGTCAGCGTTCGCTCTCCGCTCTATGTGAAGCATGTGGACATCATCACTAGATCCCACAAGGAGTCCTCCGACGTCAAGCCCGATCCATCAGCTCCGCCGAGCTACATCTGTAGGGATTGGGTCATACGTAATGTCGCACCATAAGTTGAATTCAGAAAAGTTATTATATTACCGTTAATTCGTCAAAATGGTCCAAAAGTCAATTAGTCTAGAAAGTTCCCATTTTTTCCACTTTCTGGCTCTATTTGTCATTAATCTCAATGTCTGAAGCAGAGAAAACCATTCCAAGATTTTCTTTTGCCTTAGATTACAAGTTCCACAGGAAAATGTCATTCAATTCGAGATCTGAAATTACACTTCCCGCGAGCTGATTTTTAAATAAATTAATGTGAAATCTATTTAACTTCAATAAATCTACGAAGCAAACAAAGATTTGCCTTTTCTTTTGTTCCTATGGCGCAGGTTTATAAATAGGTGGAATACTATTACCGGTATGTAAACATATTAATTAAATATCGAGAAAACTTTTTAAAATATGGAAACGACTTTTTTTAAAACCACCATTAAGATGAACAAAACTTATTTTTAAAAAATATATATAAATAAAATACATCCGACTAACATCCAGGATAAAAAATAACATTGTCACTTTAATATAGGACCTGCTTCGGAACATCAGATCTCAAAGTATATTGAACTAATTATCTCTTTCAAAATCATCAGTCTTTTATCAATTTCCATAAAAAACATATACAAAAAGCTGCGAAGAAAAAAAGCGTAATCAAATAACAAGACGATGTCAATATTCCGAAAATATATGCTGTACACTGCCAAATAAAAATGAGCAATTTAAAAGAAACAATGCGTATTGTGAAATCGTATCCAGTTATTTTGAAATAAAAAATTTGTACAATAAATGAAGTTTTTGATATGTCAAGTAAGAAAAACATGGTGCTGTGTCACTGCTAGCATACGGACAGTATAAATTTCCAACAAAGGTGTCACAAATCTAAAACAATGGTTTATGTGTGAGATATCGTACATAAAGTATTTTGAAATAAAAAAAATTGTACTTTTATCAAAAAAATGAATTGTCGTATTTTAATTTTTTTTTAACTAATGAAAATGGAAAAATATATAAAAGAATCATACCAAGTGGTTCATCCCATGGAGTTAGATATATTCTAGTAAGTAATGTATCCAAAAATACCTAAAATAAAGGCTTGCTTAAATATGGGAGCAATGAAAACTCAACAGTTTCTCGTGCAAATCTGAGACACTCTGTCCCCGATAATACAACTGAAGGCTGTAGACACGCTGACACGACGCGAAAAAAACATATTTAGCATGTCTTTTGACATACTGCACAGTTGAACAAGAAACTGTACAGTTTTCTGCCCGTATAAAGTCCGCATAACGTTTATCCGTCCAAAGCAGAAAATATTAAAATAATTTAAATTAGACCGACAAAACGTGGGTGAATACTAATTGGGTTCAGTGTTAATATTCTTAAAAAATGTCTTTGGGAAGAAAATTAAACTAAAGTTCGATGGTTGAAATTTAATTAGTCGTACAAAAATATGCGAGATATAATATTTACAATTTAATTATTCTTTATAAAATTGCATTTTACATAATGATGTTTCCGTTATAAAATACCCTAAAGATATTTTGTAGGATAGAATATACGAATTGGGTAGGAAAAAACCCTGTTTGCCCACAAAGGGGCAATCATAAACGAATAATCATAAATTATACCAAAACGCACCATTTCATTTTATTTTTGGCTAGGGCGGTGAACAAATGATCAGGTTTTATGTATCTTAGTGATAAACGACCATAAAAAAAAATAAAAATTAAATTAAAACTTTGGAATAAATTAAATTTTTTCATTAAAGAACTGCATGATTTTATTGCTGACTAAATTTACTGATAGAAATTTTTGTTATTCTCACAAAACGTATTACATATAATCAGATAGGTTTTAATGATAACTTAAACTCTGTTCAAGGCGACGATATTTTAATTTTTTGACCATTGTTTTATGTCAACCTGGCTTGGGCATGTACTCCGGATGCCTCGGGAGAGCCTGAACCCGAGCTGCCTCTTCTTTACGCCTGCAGGATCCCGCCGTCCTGGCAGACCATCGATGACCATCCTACGGATGTACTCGGCGCAGCTGATGGATGCGGGCCTGACGTGGGAGGAGGCGAGAGAGCTGGCTGGTGACAGGGTCTCCTGGAGGGATCTAGTGATGTCCACATGCTCCACATAGGAGCGAACGTGGCGAAAGAAGAGGAACAATAAGTTTTTTGTCATCGTTTGCAATCACTA
The DNA here is from genome assembly GCA_022494985.1 of Micrasema minimum. Lineage (NCBI taxonomy): Eukaryota > Metazoa > Arthropoda > Insecta > Trichoptera > Brachycentridae > Micrasema > Micrasema minimum. Next base: position 19,517 of record JAGVSP010000013.1, on the reverse strand, counting down.
TTCATGAAACGCTTTGACATGACGTTCAAGAAGCGACGAAATTTTGTTATTAAATATAAGTGCAGTCTGGGACACATACTGATCATAGTATATTAGGTATAATATCATTATTCTGTGTATTAATACATTTTAAATTAATTTAAAAACTTCGATCCCCAGAAATATATTATTGATAATGTATATATTATAATGCTTGGTGTTATTATTGCATTTGCAGTTAATTTTGGTATCGGTTAAACTGGTCATTTGATTTGTGTGCGGTCTGCGAAATTTAAACCCCATATTTTGAAATTAACTAGTGACTAGTATGTATAAAAACTGTTTTTTTGAACATCAAAAGTTCACTTGTTAGCTAAAATATATTTACCTAAACGTATGTTCAATTTACTTTTCATGTTTGTTTTATAATTCATATTTTGTTTTTTACTTAAGTTGGCGTTGTTGTATCTAATAACGAACTGTAAAAATCAATATAAGTATTGTTTATTTTTGTTATAAAGTTAATATGTCTGCAAAACACAAATAAATTCAAACTAAATGACGTCTTCGCGGATACTAGAAAACAAACTAATAACTCTTGAAAATCTTCCGAAAACTTAATCATTAACTACAATAAAATCCATTCAGAAGCTTTTGAAGATAAATGTTGCATAAACAATACAATTTTGTTTACGCGATACCTTAATCCATTTCATTTAGAGCGTAAAAAGCTTGAGTAACCTGATTATTAACAAAGTAATTGCTGATTATTAACAAAGTTATTAACATTTATTTTAGTAAATGGGTGTTTGTACGTGCAAAAATATGGTAAATTGATGCCAAAAAATGATGATAAATTCCTAATAACGCCAGTGTCTTTTAGACTCCAAATCACAATTTATTTATTTATTTATTCATACATTTATACATTAGCAGTCTGAACAGTTTGTATTTATCATGACCCGACTTCCGTGTTAAGTCGGGACATGCATAACAATAAAATAAAATAAAAATGCATGATCTAGTGTTAATTCTATTTATAAACATTCTCGAGAAAACTAATACCCCATATTAATCAATATTTGCTCATCATACCGTATCCGCTCCTATATGTGGAGCATCAGGATTCCACAAACTGCCTCCGGACCAAGCGATCGGCCGTCAGCTCCCGTGCATCCTCCCAAGTCCAGTCCAAGTCCCGCAGCTCTGATGAAAACTGCCAACGAATTGTCAGCAGTGGACGACCAGAACGCCGAGAACCTAATGCCTTGTAAAATAGGCAAGCGTGGCAAGCTACGTATGCCTCCCAAGAGCCTTAACCATCACTTAATAAACTTTTACATAAGCTACCTCTAGCGCATTTTGTGTTTTTATGGTCTTATTGCCGTAGTTCTGACGTAAGCTGCCTACAGATTTTAGATTGTAGATTGACGTGTTTATCAAGATGCAAAAGCAAAGTACAACGCTATGATAGTTGTTTATATAATAATATTTATATTATGAATAATTATTGATAAGTTAATTGGTTTAATTCATTCCAGGTTTTTTTTCTTTTTGTTACATTTATAAATCATTGTTTGATTATTTTTTATCAGTGAAATATTCTACTAAGTTCTATTAGGACGAAATCCAGTTGATGCTATTAACCTTCGAAATTCTTGGAGGAAATAAGTTCAAGAGATGAAAATATTTGCGTTGATGAAATTCCAGTTATGCAATGGTATTTAAATATCTTCCTCATTAAAATTATCGCCTCTCAAAAACTTAATTAGAGCCGAATTATTTACGTTTTGTATTATTTTTCTATTTCCATTCAAAACGTGTTCGTAATATTTTTACAAAAGATATCATTCTGTTTTATAAAGGGCATGTTCAAACTCTGGAAAAAGATTGATTTTCTGTATTTTTCTGTATGACATCTGTATTCTAATTTAGTGTCTTTTCACCAGTCGATGGGAGAACGTTACTCCCAAAAACAACAGTATCGATATATGAACGTAGAATACAAAAAATCATGATTACCAATTATGGTTTTTCACATTTATACAATTCAAAGTAGATGGAAAAAATAAATATAAGAAATAAAAATAAAGAGTTATGAAGGAAGGATAGGATGATAGGGATAGGTAAAAGGAAAAGGAGATGACTGGGAATAGAATAAGAATAACCTTTTACAGTCTATAAGATTTCAAATAATTTTAATTTGAAATTGGGTAGTCTGATGTTAAAAATGTCAAGACAGGTACAGTATTCATTGAATTTCGCACAACTACGATATATAAAAGAATTTTTTAAATTTAAATAGATTTAGCTATCTTACAAAAACATAGTGTATCGACAAAATTAAATATCTACTTACTAAGTGGATTATCGCGGTTATAAGCCTCCGTGAAACGATTAAATTTTCCAACATTTCTGTTCACAGTTGGGTTTATATAAAGGCTAATTGGCGAAAGAAGGAACACAAATGAGGGTTTATGTTTAAAGCTTTTGTGCTTCCGGACCATCAAAGTAGGGTGGACATTTTATCAAGGATCATTACATTAGTCGTAATCCATAAAAATGGGAATTAAGTCAAATTGAACATCTGCAAATTCTTCTGCGAAAAACAAGTCTGTTAAAATACAAACGTTTAAAAATTTCGAACAAGAATTCACAAGAAGGGTGGATTCCATACAAATTTTCTAGAAATATACGCGTCCTAGGGTTAATTTCATAACACCACTTATTAACAAATTCCACCGTCTAAAGACTCCAGCACTTAGGCCAATACACGAAACGTGTGACGTAGATGTCTAGTGATACCGTAGATTATTGATAGTAGGTAACTAAACACCTCAGACACGGTAGTATTTTTCAAGAATAGAATGTCATTTTTCCGAAATTCTTGTTCGAAGTTTGAAAAATACTTTGGTATTAAATATCAATATTAAAGACACTGGAATGCACACCTCTGTGTAAGAAATAAATAAATAGAGAGTTTAGTTTTTTGCAAAATATATTAATCATTGATTTTTTTATACTTTGTATGGTAGAAAACAGCATCATTCCATATCGGCTTTCCATGTGGAGCATGTGGATTCCACAAACTACACAAAGAGATCGGCCGCCAGTTCCCGTGTATCTTCCCAAGTCAGGTCTACGTCTCATAGTCCTGACGTGTCGTAATCTGGGGCCTTAGCACAGACACATCTTTTTAATTTCCAGTATGCGACATCGCTAACTTAATTTGTATGACGTCAAAGCAAAATTAATGAATGAAGTTCGCCATATCGCATGTCCTGAACTTCAAAAGTTGTGTTAGCCTACCTGCCGACGGACTGTCAACAGTGAACGAGAGAAAAAAAACAAATTTATAACAAATAAAGGATATGTCCTGTATAAAAAGAAGTGTATATTTACCAGTGATTGAGTAATTATTATAATAATCATAATTTCGTTTCTTTTTAAAATAATTTATCAAGTTTTGGTCTCGCTAAGGCTTAGGTAATATGCAAATTTGGTAATTTCGCCTATTAAAAGTTTTCCTTTGGCATAAAAAATTCAGCTTTCTCCTTCAAATGTAGCGGTTAGCCGGTTAAGGCAAGTTCTTGTGAGGCTTTTTAAAGAAAAAACTTTAAGTTTATGCGTCAAACTAAGCTTTTCATTATGCCCAAGCTGTTGGAAACCTATAATAAAACATTCACCCCTCACGGTATTTAAAAATATACAAAAAAAATTTTTCGTGTTCCACGACGCTATTTTTAAGATTTACGTCCTCTCCTCCTTCCTTCCCTTATCATTTTATTACATGAAGGTTAAATGATCAGTCTTACACTTCATTCCACATTTGAATTACGATTTTGAATTTTCGTAGCATTGAACTGCGACCACAAATGACCCTAAATTTACATTTAACTTAACTTTAATCTACTTTAGGTAGGTACTATCATATAAGCAAGGTCTGACCAAACCACGGCCAAGCCAAGCCTGCGGGCCACGAATATAACTTGGTAGGTATCTTGAGTTAAATATCCGTAACAAACTAGCAGTCCAAAAATGTTAGTACAAATTTGTATCTACGTGTAAATTAAATTATAATTTATATTATTCCTAAGTTTTGGCCCTCAGGCTTATACTCACTCACCCTTTTCTTAATTAAGCCCCCGGGTTTTCTAATAATGGTCAACCCTGATGCCTAATAATTAAACTATAGATATTAAACTATTCATTTTAAAAATGCTGCTACAATGATACAATATAATTTCTTACCAAGTTATCTCCTATCCTCACTCCTATCCCACTTTACTCTTTTATAAACTTATTTTTTTACTTTTCCTTATTCGCAGCCAATTTTTTTTATTTTCCTTATTCGCAGCCATAGGGCATAGGGTACTGGATAGGTACACCAAATGAAGTGAATCTGGATAACTTTTTACATAAATGCAAAATGTTCAGTCTTCAGCGCCAGTTCAACCATTAAAAATATATATTTCTCCGTCGGGAATCGAATCCGCAACCTCATACGTGAAAGCCTAACGCGCTAACAACTCCATCACGAACCGTACACTCATTATTTTTCATTCTTATATTAGTAGTGGATTTTAAAAATAAATATTATACGGTATACTTACATATTACAGTCAACTTTTTATTTATAATAACTGTTAAGTCATGAAAACAACTATTTATCAATAAAAATAATTTTTAATATTTAACTAATTAAAGTTAAATAAAAAATACTTGGTATACTTCCACTTTTATTTATTTTGACCAGTTAGCGCTTTCACCCTGTAACGGGCATCTTCAGACTGGTAACATGTTGTACAAGACAAAAGTATAAATAGCAGTTTTTACAAAATAAATTTAGGTACTAAACACATGAGTTGGAAAAAGACAATATGAGAGAAAGAAGAGACGAAATAAAAATAAAAATAATATCCTACTTTAAAGAATCAGAGATAAAAAATATACGTATGTCTCATTAAACAAACAATAGTCAATGTCAGTTTTATACCATTAATACAACGATTTAACATGGACAATATATTTGTAAAGTAAGTGAGCATTTGAATTATGATTAAATAAAACGATCTTATGTGTTACTTTTGGTTTATTCTATAGAAATAGAATTCACATACACTACCTGGTTGCGGGAGTAACGTTCTCCCATCGACTGGTGAAAAGACACTAAATTAAAATACAGATCTTATACAGAAAAATACAGAAAAAATTAAATTGCAATGCTTAAGAATCTAGACACAAGGGTAATAAATATTGATAAATAGAATTTACATAAATAGTGATTTAAACATTAAGTATATCTGTCTCCTAAGTGCTATATAGAGCCTTGTTTGCCAGATCTCAGCAGAAATAAGAGAAAGAGCCTGTATTCTGTGGTCCAATCTTAAATCTCTGAGCGGCCATTCGGAGACCGTACTCTCCAAAGTCCCAGAGGAATACCCTAAGAGCGACGTTGGAAATGCCGTTTGGTTTAGTACACAGATCTTGTTACTAAATTTGCTAATATTGTACTAATATCTACTACACTGCCACATTTTTTTTAAATTTGGGTATTTAGGCAATTAGCGTTAAATTTTGGCTCGGAATCAAGTTGGAACCACATTTCAAGTCAATTTAATCATTACATCTAATGACATCTATGAAATCTTACCAAAATAATTTTTTCTTAGTTATTGTTTTTTATGTATTTTTTAATATAAAAAAAACATTGGTGGAGAAAAACACTCTTGGTGAGGGGTTCGAGCCGAACGATATGGATTATATTCCGAAGTCCGCGAATCTAATAATAGATTGCAACAAGAATCGTTTGTACGAGTAATAGAACACGTTAATTATTATTATTATTTTTAGTGCATTCCAGTTTTAATGACAAATTGTTATCTTTAATGAATTCCTCACTGGGGGACCCCGTGCCGAGGAAAGCATTTTATTTTTTTTTTGGTCGACATTATTTATAAAAATATAACAAGTTACACAATATAAATTTACACACGTACTCAATCAATGTCACGTACTTAATCAGTAGATAAACGTCTTCTTATTAGATATTATTGATATCCCAACAGAGACAGAGACACTCTGGAAACGAGTGTGGGTCGTATATAGTTATCAGATGATAGGCGGAATGGGGAATGTTGTAGTAACCCAGCCAATGACAGGTCATAAGCCCTGTAAACGTCAAGATAACCCATATTCGTTTCCAGAGTTTCTCTGTCTCTGTTGGGATATCAATAATATCTGATATCAGCCCAGCATGGGTATAGTCCAATAATTTGTCTACAAGTATTTGCATTCATTTAAAAAATGTTGTCTTCTTATTAAATTAGAAAAAGAAATTGGTGGTTATATGTAATTGTAGGAAAAGCGACCACTATTCTTTAATATTGTTGTCGTTGAAATTATTTTCCGTATATTTTTCCACCATTTACAGCTATGAATCCTCTAAAAAGCTCAATTCATTAGTAAAATATTGAAAAATAGAAATGTTCCCTCAATGCGAATGTACAAAAGGGTCAAAGAAATAATAATTTAAACTAAGTCCGGTCCAATTATTCCGAGTAAATTAGTATCAAACGATGTTACGGCCAAGTACCGTGACCGAGGGTTTCGACTTTGGCGTTTTGTGTGACCCAAATGGTCATTTGATAGTTACTGGAGAACATTTTGACCTTAAGAGTCGACCCTTAATTTACAGCGTATTTCGAAATACTTTTCATTGAAATAAGACCATTTTGTAAGAATAATTAGCAATATAAAAATATTTTTGATGAAAAAAAAAGTTGTAATTCCTAATTATAATTATACAGTACTGCATTGATAATGTCACAAGTCCAAAATTGATAGTTTTTAATGAAGTATGCAAAGATACACCAATATAATGCTGTTTTATCAAGAGAATAAAAAATGGTACAATTTTAAAATATATCGCATCCAAAAAAAATAAGAATTCACAAGGTTTTTTTTATTTCGTTTAAAATTGCAATAATAATAATATTGACTTTTGAAAAATTCGCTTTTCAACTGACTAATTGCGCATTACGCCATTTTCTCGGAAGGGGTAGGCAGAGAGGATCGAATACCATGTCCTCTCACATTTCACTTGCTTCCTCCACATTTATTAATCTTCTTTGCACGTACGCCGATTATTCCGACTTTTCAGATGACCACTTTTTAAATATTTGTTGTACTTGATCATGCCATCTCATTCTCGGCCTTCCTAAAATTCGCTCCACATGACTGAAACATCGTTAAGCTAAATAATATTATATAAACTGAACAAGCCAGTTATTTGTTACAAAATATAACTAAAAAACTGGTTGACTAACTATTTAATCGATTTAATATAAAATATTTAATTATGTTATAATATTATAGATTTATGGAGGTATTATGAATTGATTTTAAAAAATTTTTTTCAAGCTGCTTTTTTTATAATCAATATTTTCAGTGTGTCCAAAAACTTGTTTCATCCACTATGGGATTTCATCACATTAAATTACAATTTGACATCTCAACAGAGACGAAAAGTTAGGAAGAAAATATAAATATCTGGGCGTTTACAGGGCTTTTGACCTGTCATTCCTTCCAAACTTCTCGTCTCTGTTGAGATGTTAAATTGTAATTTACTTTTTTCACAACTTTCTTTGAAAATATTTTTACAGAAGATATGACGGAATCATGAAAATAAAATTGAAAAAGGAACAAGGTGTAGATAAAACCATGAAGACCAAACAGCGGTAAAAACCATTCTGAAATCAGTCACTCGAAAAGTAGGTATTCGGAGAGCTTGAGAAAGGAAAAAATAAGATTGCGAAGTGAAGTGGTTGAATTGAAGCCTTAGACACAAAATCAAATTGACATTCCGTAGATTTATTTCACAGAAGAAAATCAACGTTATTTTATCCTTTTATATTGTTTTGGTATGATAACAATTTACAAAAAAAAGCAGGGAGATTTTTCCGTCTTTTTCATCCATCAAATTTTTTACATATTGGTAGTGAAAACTTTAAAAAACCTGTGTAGGTATGTAGAAAAATTATGAATGTGGAAGGAGCAAAATAATTGTGACAGGACAGAGCGGTCTGTCCTTTCTGTCATCACATTACAAAATTCACGGACGCATGTTTTCAATACTTAATATGAAATTCAATAGTTACCAGAAAATTTCTCCTACAAATCATCGAAATAAAGCTAAAATTTATCCACATTGTTCATATAAACAATTTTAAATGTGACAGTAGATATCAAGGGTTGCTGCGTCCTTGCCTCACTTCTGCGTTCCTTACAAGGTCAAACCACGCACACCTAATATTCTTCTAAACACCTATTCTCAAAACTCAGAAGTCTGCTGTTCCGGGCTCTGGTTAGGTGCCATGATTATAGGTGTGCGGTGGTTTAACTTTGTAAGGTATTGTATTTTGACGGTTGATATTGTATTTGTTAAAGGAGATAAATAAATGATTCAAACAACGATACAAACACGCATCTCGTTGATATAAAAAATGTGTGAAAAAAATCATTGCTCTAATGTTAAAGTTCAAGGGGAAAATCTAGAAATACAATTGTACGGGAAAGCGGCCGCGATAAACGTGGTGGAGTATGCTCTTAAATTAGCCAGATGCGTGTTTGCATCGTCTTATTTTTTTTCGATACAAACACGCATCTGGTCGATATCTAAAATGTGTGGAAAAATCATTCCTCTAATGTTAAATTCCAGGGAGAAAATCAAGGAATACATTTATATAAGAAGGCGGCCGCGAGTCACGTGGAAGAGTAGATATGCACATAAATTTAAGGTGGTACTAATTCATTTTCAAAAATATTTTTGGATTACTGAGGCTTATAAAAGTCAACCAAACACCCCTCCGCGTTGCTGTGGCTTGTGTTGTCACTTATCAACACTAATGAAGCAGACTTTTGACCCGATTACCTAATTGCCACCGGTTCAGTAATGATCTCAGATAGCGTCAGGCAAACTAAACCCAAGACCAGGGGGCTGATGCCTGAATCGAGGATAATTTGTCGCTGCCTAAAGTTTCTTAAGAAAATGCGGTAAATATTTTTCTTCTTCTTTTGCAAAGTCATTTCTATACGGAGCATATTTCGAGAAGGCTTTTCTTCGTTCGCTCCTATGTGTGCTCCCATGTGAAGTATGTGGACTTCACTAGATCTCTCCAGGAAACCCTATCACCAGCCAGCTCTCTCGCCTCCTCCCACGTCAGGCCCGCATCCATCGACGACGGTCTGCCAGGACGGCGGGATCCTGCAGGCGTAAAGAAGAGGCTGCTCAGATTCAGGCTCTCCCGAGGCATCCGGAGTACATGCCCAAGCCAGGTCCACCGCCGCATCTTTACGACTCCAGTTATTGCAGGTTGCTGCGTTGGTTATGAAGTCAAACCACCTAATGCCTAGTATCCTTCTCAGACACTTGTTCTCAAAACTCAGCAAGCGGGCATTCTGAGCTTTTGTGAGGTGCCAGGAGTTACATCCATAAAGGAGCACCGGCACAATGCAGGAATTGAAGACTTTTCACAATAGTTTTATTTCCAATGAAATGTTCATTACAATAGGAATTAAAACTTATAATATTATTTGTTACCCTAGAATGGTTTTTTCGGTATATGAAGAAAACGACGCAACAAGATTTAAATCCGTTTGGAGCGCCTTTCAAATCAGTTGCATTAAAACTGGCTTGCAGGAAACTCGTGTCGCGTTTGAAACTCTACATATTGAAACAGATTGAGACAGACGTCCTGCTATCAGAGGAAAACTAATTACTGTATTGAAAATTTCCATCACTTTAGGTCCGTTTGTGGAACCGGTTTCATACCAAATATTACGAATAGGTTTCGTTGCAGTTGCGTTTCACCGTGTGATCTGGGCATTACTCGTAGATGTTCAAGTAAAAGGCGCCGAGAGAAATTCACTCCATACGAGACTATCTAAGCCCCACTAGCAGACGAAATGAACCCTACAACACTAATTAATCTGATATACGGGGAAATTCACATCGGATCTCTAGAGAATGGATACTTTGTGAAATAATGTCCATGGGATTTAGTACAATTGTTTTTCAATAGCTAATAACCAGGGCCGGGCCCCAAGAGTCACTAGGACTAGTCATTTGAGTTTTGAGAATATAGGCATCTCACAAATATAATTTTTTTGATTTTATGACTTAAATATACAGAAATTAGCTAACGGACGCAGTAACCACAGGTTATTTATCAACCGTAATAAAGCGAAGGCAATTGCGTTGGCTATACCACGTAATAAAAAAATTTCGTGTTATGTGAGACTTTTGACCAGTGATTCCATTTAATTTTTTATTCACAATATGAGATATTAGTGTGTTTTATAAGATTTATTAGAGATTTTAGCATGTTATATGAGAAAAATGAATTAAAGAAATTTTATTGTATTATTGTGGATAGTGCGTATCACCTATTTAAAAATGCAATACTATCAGATCCCCTTATACCCATATCGTCTCTTTCCTATCTAAAATAAATAAAGCCGTGAAAGTTTTCTCCCTTGCACTTGAAGATTGAAGGTAACGCCTAATCTTAATGGAATCTCATACCTAGTGCATAATTGCGACAATACCTCTACACTACGTCAAAATGTGCTCATATTTAACAAGTACATTGCTTAGTTTCCTCGACAGACAACTGCTCGATAAACTTTTTAAAAAAAAAGTGACTAAATTAGCAAAAAACAGCTTTTTTAAAAATTTTAAAAAAACCCCCTTTTTAAAAAAGGCCTTTGGGGGGTTTGGGGGGGCCCGGGAAAAAAAAAGGGGGCCCCGGGCCCCCCGGGGTTTTTAAAAAAAAAATTTTTGAAAAGGGAAAATTTTTTTTTGGGGGAAAAAAAAAAAAAAAATTTTATTTTAAAAAAGGAAAACCAATTTTAAAAAAAAATTACAAAAAAATTTTTTTTTTTTAAAAAACCCTTTTTTTTTTTTTTTTAAAAAAATTTTAAAGAAAAAAAAAAAAAAAAATTTTTTAAAAAAAAAAAAAAGGGGTTTTTTAAACCCCTTTTTTAAAAAAAAAAAAATTTTTTTTTAAAAATTTTTTTCCCAAAATTTAAAAATTTTTTTTTTTTTTAAAAAAATTTTTTTTAAATTTTTTTCCCAAAATAAAAAAAAATTTTTAAAAAATTTTTAAATTTTAAAATTTTAAAATTTTTAAAATTTTTACAATTTTTTAAAAAAAATTTTTTTAAAATTAAAAAAAATTTTTTTTTTTTTTCCCCCCCCAAAAAAAAGGAACCCCTTTTTTGGGTTTTTTAAAAAACCCTTTTTTTTTCCCCCCCTTTTTAAAATTTTTTTAAAATAATTTTTTTTCAAAAAAAATTTTTAAAAAAAAAAACCCAAAAAAAAAAAATTTTTAAAAAAAAAAAACCCTTTTTAAAAAATTTTTTTTTTTTAAAAAAAAAAAAAAGGGGGGGAAAAAAGGGGGGGGGGGGAAAAAAGGGTTTAAAAAAAATTTTTTAAAAAAAAACCCCCCCAAAAAAAAAAATTTTTTTTTTTTTTAAAAAATTTTTTTTTTAAAAAACCCAAAAAAATTTTTTTAAAGTAAAAAAAAAGGGAAAAAAAAGGGGGGGGGGTTTTTTTTTTTTTTTTTGGAAAAGGGGGGAAAGGGCCCTGGGGGGAAAAAAACCCCCCCCAAAAAAATTTCCGCCCCCCCAAAAAAATTTTTTAAAACCCCCAAAAAAACCCCTTTTTTTTAAAAAAAAAGGGGGGGTTTTTAAATTTTTTTTCCCAATTGGGGGAAAGAAAAATTTTTAAAAAACCCAAAAAAAAAAAAAAAACCCAAAAAAAAATTTTTTTAAAAAACCTTTTTAAAAAATTTTAAAAAAAAGGGGCCCCCCCCCCAAAAAGGAAAAATTTTTTTAAAAAAAAAAAAAATTTTTTTTTTTTTTCCCCAAAAAAATTTTTTTAAAAAATTTTTTTTTTTTAAAAAAAAAAAAAAAATTTTTTTTTTTAAAAAAATTAAAAAACACCAAAAAAAAAAAAAAAAAAACCCCCAAAAATTTTTTCCCTTTTTTTTAAAAAAATTTTTTTTTTTGGGGTTTTTTAAAAAAACCAAAAAAAAAAAAAAAAAATTTAAAAAAATTTAAAAAAAAAAAAAAAAAAAAAATTAAAAATTTTTTTCCTGCAAAAAAATTTTAAAAATTTTAAAAAAAAAAAATTTTGGGGGAAAAAAAAAAAAATTTAAAAATTAAAAAAAATTTATTTAAAAAAAATTTTTAAAAAATTTTTAAAAAAAATTTTTTTTTTTAAAAATTTTTTTTTTTTTTAAAAAAAATTTTTTTTTTTGGGTTTTTTAAAATTTTTTTAAAAAAATTTTTTTTAAATTTAAAAAAAAAATTTTCCCTTTTAAAAAAAAAAAAAAAAAAATTTTTTAAAAAAAAAAAAAGGGTTTTTTAAAAAAAAAAAAAATTAAAAAAAAAAAAAACCCCCCGGGGGGAAAAAAAAAAATTTTTTTGGGGGAAAAAATAAAAAAAAAGAAAAAAAAAAAAATTTTTTTTTTTAAAAAAAAAAAAATTTTTTTTAAATTTTTTTTTTGGGGGGGAAAATTTAAAAAAAAAAAAAAAATTTTTTTTAAAAAAAAAAAAAAAAATTTTTTTTTTTTTTTAAAAAAAAAGGGGGTTTCCCAAAAAAATTTTTTTAAAAAAAAAAAAAAAAAAAAAAGCAAAAAGCGTAAAAACACTAAAATAAATTTTTATTTTCAAAAAGGGGGAAAAAAATTTTCCCGAAAAAATTTAAAAAAAAATTATATAATTTAAAACCGTTATGGTGGCCCAAGAAGTTCTGAGAGGGTCCCCCACCAAAAAGAGTTAATTTTTTTAATAAATTTTTTTAAAACCTAACGGGGAAAAAAAATTTTTTTTTAATGAATCCCTCAGCAGGACATTGCCCAGTGGGTATTTTATAGATTAAAAAAAAATTAATTTATCTGTGAAAAAAAAAAGTTTAAAAAATTTAGATTTAAAAAAATTTTTTACCAAAAAAAATATACGAGTTTAAATAGAGAAAAATAACAGCGAAAAAAATTATATTTTCGCAATTTTTTAACAAATTTTAATGGCCCCACTTTTCTAAAGAAAAACAAATAAAAAAATAAAAAAATGTATTTAAAAAAAATTCCGCAAGGGAGTATAAAAAGTTTTTGTAGGTTTTTGCTTATTACCGGTTTAGGTCCCCTTAAATTTTTTCGTTTATTCATCAATTTAAAGTAGGACTAAGTTTTAAATACATATGGACCAAAAATCAGAAAACACCCCCGAGAATTAATTAGGATTATCTCCAGTACTAGTCTTCCTGGGTAACCCCTGGCTGGGTGGCACGCCTCGTGTTGCCCAACAAAGGCAATATCATAGCAGAAAAGGGCGCCGGCGATAAAAAGTTTGGCCGCAACATCCCCACCGCTCTACAAGGCACTTCCATGGGGAAAGAAAATAATGGGTTAAACCTTTCTACCCCGCTGGGGGGGGACGGCAACCAAAATTTATGGACAAATTTAAACGTTTTTAAATTTATTTTTTATTTTTTAAACGTAAACGGTCGTATTTGAAGGCGGTTTTTTTTAAAAAAACACTACTACGCTTTCCCCTTACTCACCCGAGGTGATAGGGACTGCATTGGTACCCCAAAGCCGGGTATCTTGATTTTTATTAATCAGTCAAACGCTTTATACCAGTCCAGGTACCTGAAAACAATGAAAATAATATTTCATGTTGACCCCACAGAAAGCAAACCCTTTGACCTCAGGCGGTAGTAAATGTGGTTTTCACAAGCTACAGGGTTTTTTAAAAAAACAACTTTAAAAATAAAGAATTTCTGATTTATTAAAAAAATGCTCAAATACACACTAGAAATCAAAAGAAACAAAAGCCAACGCCCAAGCAATAAAGATTAGTTTTAATTTTTAAAAAAATTAAATAGTTAAAAAATTGTATATGTGGGGATTGTGGGTGAAATTAACTCCCATTGAAGAAAAAGTATCTTAGGGGTCATAACAAATAAACTTTAAAAATTCAAATAATCATTTTTCTATATCATTCGAAGGGCTCATTTTTTTTTCATAAATAAAGTGGTTTTTTTTCCATAGCGAAAAGGCTTTAGTTTTCAATGAAAAACAGCTTTGGAATCCGTTTCCCGGGCAACTTCCAGATTGGAGAGAATCCTTTTAAAAATTTTAGTTTGGTTTATCAGCGTGAATGTGATCAATGAACGTTTCTTTGTAAATTCCAAAAATTTTTTAACTACGTAATTTCCCCGTTCGTTAAAAAACAAAAATCTTTCATTAATTTTGGTACGAAAGCCCGAAAACTTTCTCGAAAACATTCTCCCTTAAAGATATATTTCCGCCCTTCGTACTTTTGGGTTTTTAAAATAATTTTTAAGTCAAACAGCCCTTTTTTTTAAAAGTTTTGTGCGGCAAGTTAAGTTTAAAATGTTTCAACGTAAAAAAAAATATATTTCCAAGCAGAAATTAAACCTCAAAAAATTTTTAAATTTTTAAAATTGTCTTTCACTTGGGGGGGGTTTTTTTATTTTTTTCCTACCAAATTTTTTTTAAAAGGTTCACCCAAGCCAAATTTTTTTCTTTTTTTAAAAATTAAAATAAATTTTTCAAATTTAAGATTTTAAAAAAATGTTTAAAAAAATTTTTTTTTTAAAATTTAGGTTTTTAAAAACAAAATCGAATTTTTTAACGCCCTTTTTTTTCTGAACCCCACCCTTTCCCAGAGTTTGGGGCATTGACTTTTTTTTACCGCCAATTCCTTTTTTAACAAACAAAACCCTTTTAAATTTTTGGGTTTTAAAAAAAATTTTTAAATAAGGAAAAATTTTTTAAAAAAAAACCCCCCGTAATAATTTGTCATTTTTTTCCCCCCCCAAAAAAATAAATTTTGGTAATTTTTTTTTTTAACCCATCAAAAATTTTTTTTAAAAGGAAAATTTAAATTTTCCCCCCGGAGGTTCCCCCCCAGAAAAAACCCCCAGGGAAAGGGAATGGGGGGATTAGGGGAAAAAGGGGGGGGGCGAAGATTTTTGCAAACCCCCCTCCTTTTATTTTTAACTTGAGAATCCCGGACCTATATGCACGTCTCGCATCTCGTGCGACGCGCTTCAGCCATGTGGTGACCTCATCACTAGCCCTCCCCGGTTGGCATCGCCCAGTCTGCGCATACTCTTTTTGAAATCCCTCTTTAGAACAGAGAGTTCGTCATTCCACCATGGAGTGCCGATCTTGCCCCTTGGCCTGATCCGCCCCAAGATGGATTATTGGTTAATGACGTCCGTTATTGGTTAATGACGTCATACCCGTCCACCATGAAAGGCGTGAAATTCATTACGAAGTGAGCGCCTATATTGCTGTGACGTCACACCGCATGCGCGCCAAATGAAGGATTTTGCGAGCGATTTGAAAAACCGCTATTTCAAACCGCGCTAAAAAATTCATATGACATCGTACAAATTAAAAAAAAATTCCCTTGATATTGTAATTTTTCAATCAATTTTTTTAAATAAAAAATTGGGATGAACCCAATTGTTGCTTAATTTGAAATATAAATAAATTACTGAAACGAAAAATAATTATGTAGCAATTTTTAAATAGGTCATTGTAGAATATTTTTAAAAAACTATTTCGAAATTTTACATTTATATGGTGCGTATAACCACGACTCACCAAAAAAATAACAAAGGTGGATGTATTTTTCAAAAGTATTTTAAATTCTGAAAACGATTTGTGTGGCGTTAAGGATAAAGTTTCTCAAAGACAAGAAAATAATAAAGTATTGATTACAGAATAACTGGGATTCGTTACGAAAATAGAATTGTTTTTGACATAAATTATTCATGTCCTCGAAATACTTGTGGTATTTTTTATTTGATTATTGTAACGGGTTTTGAGAGCCAGATTCCAGAAATGTTCGATACTATCTGTTATTTTTGTCCTTCATCGTGGCCGAGTTTTTTTTACTATTTTGTATACGTTTTTTATGTTATCACGATCGATATGTGAAAGATGTTAATTTTATTGTTTTGTCAATAGATTTTGTTTACCCATAAGTATGCATAGAACTCGTTCATCTGACAAAGACTGTAAAAATATTTTTATTTAATTTATAAATCATAGTGTGAGATTTCGATCAGTATGCGTTAGTAAAGTATATATAAATTTCGATAGATGTATGTGTGTAAAAAAAAGGTACCAGTATTGAGAGTTGGCAATCTATTTTCTTTGACTACCTCTTTAAAAAAAAGTGGTTTTAGTTAGTGAGTTCGTAACTATTCTCTTAGTTATTTGCAAATTCACAACATTGTTAAATAGTTAATCTTTCTAATGATTGATTATATTTTTTAATGTTTTTGCTTCGTCAAAATAAAGGCAGATATACAATGTCATCGGGCGAAGTATAAAAATACCCTCAGTTATAAATTATGTAATACAGTTTAAATACATCATCTGTGTAAAAGTTGAAGAGGGATCATAGAGTAGGGAATGAAACTCGAAAACAGGGATCTGAATCGCAGTGAAACCGGAAAAACGTTTTTTCCGTCAAAACAAAAGAACGGAACCAAAAATAGTTCATTTTAGTGTTGAAGATGCAACACCGTTTAAAAAAGTAAAAATAAGGTGTTTTTAAAAATTAATATTTATTCAAACAACTTCATTATTGTTTTTTCCATGTTACTAGGAATTGAAAATAGAATCTGTATGTTATGAGTCAATGACAATGTATAATTTTACTTTAATAAGCTGTACGACTTTCGCTTCAATAATTTCATCCTTGCCACTATTTTTCATTTCATCCTCATTCTTTTCAATCAAACGAAACTTTTTGTTTGAGCCTTATGATATCTTTACTCAAATATTTCAATTTCGGGCTCCTTTGAAATAGTCGGAAATATCTCAGCCAGAAAACAGGAAACAAGTTGTTCTGGAGTGGAATTCGAACCACAACTATAACCCATAATATATTACAGGACCTAGACCACAACTATAACCCATAATATATTACAGGAAGTGTATCGGAACGGAGAGGCGAGGTATTCAAACCTCTCTGCTTACCCTTTCGGAGAAACGGTGTGATAAATCACTTAAAACTTTGATCGGAGCCGACTTAAGACAATAATAAAAATAGTTTTTTCGAAGAAAGAAAACTAAAACCGCAACAACGTACTTACATTTTTTTAAATATACTGAAACAAAAACCTGTAAAGTAAAGATAACAAATTGTAGCCCTGAAAGTAAGTATCATAAAAGTTTCGTTAAAGTAAGAATATTAAAGGAACATCACTTTCTGCTTTATTGATTTGAATAATTCATGAGAAACCGACGCGACGGAAACCGCTAGGAATTATTCAAAAAGACTTAACCTCTCACTAGACTGATTGTCAATATCTTTTTATGCCAAAAAGGTTTTCCCTTCTTCAGAGTTTGAAATCACAAAGAAATATTTATTTCCACTAATATTTGTTAATGTTGTTTAAAAATCATTATCAGTGTTATAAAATTGCCTTTTTATTTAGGTTTTAAAACAGAATTTTGAAATGTTAAAATGATTCCATGATTGAGGATACCTTAGCAATGATTTCTAATACAAATTTTGTTTTTGAAATGGAAAGTAATTTCATATCGGAAATAAAGTATCCGAATCCTAATAAAAACTAATGGAATTTTGAAAATACTTGACAGAGAAAATACGACAGCAAAAATTTACAACGATTTCTCTTTTTGAAAAGTTTATAGAAATCTAAAACTTCTACGTCTGCTTCTTAATAACAAAAAAGTTTCGGTACGTGTTTTTTTACAAATTATATATTTTTTTATTTAAAGAAGATTAATTAACATTTTTCCTTACTGTATATCTAATAATAAAATATTTTTTATTAAAGATAAGCATTAAAACATATTACTCTTGATAAAAGATGATTTATTACTTCTTAATACTTATACCCACTTATTCACAAAAAAAAGAAAACCGTAAATCTTTTTCTATTGTATTCAAGTATTACGTTCATATTTATTAAGTAACGTTCATGATAATTGAAATGAATTAAGTCTACGTTATTCATCATAATGTATTCAATTTGACTAAATAAAATCAAATTATAACATTGACTTCCCAGTCAGAAATATATAATATATTTCTTGATAATGTATCAGATCAGTAATCAATCAAAAGCAAATACAAAAAGTATGATTATAGTATTAAAATTTTGAGTATCTGCTAGTTTCAAAACAAATTTTAACATTATTTATCAAATACTATTATTGTATTTACTCAGAACTTAAAAAAATGTTTTTTTTTTTTTTTTTTTTTTTTAATAAACAACCTCCACTCGAATGCGTTATCATAATACGCACTTAAACGCAATACAAACTTATCTATTTAAATATAAAAAATACAATTCAAGCGTTTTTGGTTTAATTTTCTCTAATCCATTCAAGTGATTATTACGACAGCATTTATTACTTATTTAAAACTTTACAGAGTTTCGCAATATTTTCATGAAATTTTCATTTTGATAAAATTTCATGACAGCTCTAACCCAGTTAGGGTATTTTCAAAAAGTTACGGAAAGTTCTCACGAAATTTGACATGTTGAATTTGTGCATTTCATGAAATGCTCAGGTACCCACAAGGGTGTATGATTTAGGACTGTTTCAGGAAGCGTAGTCAGTCGTAGTACTAAATTCCAGTCTGTAATGAGGTTGAATGCTGCTACGCTATAAGCTGTTATGAATAATAAACTTAACAATTTAAATAGCATTTTGCATACGAAATGAAGCTCAAACATGCATGAAACAGCTTTCAACACTCAATGGCAGATGCAAACATAAATTGTATTTTTAGTTTTTTTGCGCAAAAAAGGGAATGCCTTTACAGTTTAATAATTAAATGTGTCATACATCTGTTGGTTTATATATGAATGAATAAACAAAATGATATTTTTATTTATTTATTTATGTTTTAATATTATACACTCAGTGCTATGTTTAGTACAAATTAACAGAATTTTCAAATTGAGGTAAGAACATAACACCAATTACGTGGACCACACAATGTACAAGACAAATTTCTAAAGACGTGAAGTGAGAAAACAGTGGTTATGTTATGTCATGTGTATGTGTGTTGTTGACGCCGTCCAGGCAGACCGTTGATGACCATCCTACGGGTGTGTTCGGGGGAGCTGATAGATAGATAATGTATAACTATAAAATTAAAAAAACGGTTTGATTATTTGGAATAAGAACTGTTTATCCTGCAACATTTTTTTATTAAACAAAAGTGTGCATCAATAATTTATGGCAGTGGGCTTGAAAGCCCCACCCTTTCCCTAGACTGCTTTAAAGACTATTGAGTCTTTTTTCAGTCCAGCCAACTCTACCGATTTTTTCAACAAGCTAAACCGCGATTTTAAGATTGTTAGTGTGATAAAAATACGGATGAATTTACGATTATGTAAGCGAACAAATGCTTTCATTGTACCCCTACCACCGTCTCAGCTTATG
>JAGVSP010000012.1:0-194957 GCA_022494985.1 Micrasema minimum | reverse complement strand
AAAACTTATAAAAAGTATTATGTAGTTTTAATTCGAATCTCAATAAACAAAAAAAAAATTTTCCACGTGAAGTACTTTTGATTTATTTTATTTTTTCCTTCGACTACTTGGCGACTGTGATTTGCGACTGGTAACACTAATCAAAATTGTTCTTCGCTTGAAAGTGGCACGAGGCGTTCTTATGTTTTTGACGACGAATTATTACAAAATTTTGGTAAATAAAATTTTTAAGATTGTTAGCAAGTGTAGAAAAAGTTCTCTTACCATTTGAAAAAAAGTTTGTTCCTTATTGCCACATTAATTTCTTGCGTACGTTGACATCACCTATACGTTTTACACATGGCGATGTTTTGCAGCTGCTTATCCCTTTGGCCGGCATGATTTTGAAGTTTCCTTCTTCACACGAATACGTATTCGTCCTGAAAGTTTTTTGTTTGTTTTTTCAAACCTTTGGTTTTCGTCAAACTTATATAATATCCCTACATGCACAATTTCCAAAGTGTAGTTTTGAACTTTTGTGTCTGTTGTCAAATTGCATTGCCAAAAACAAAGTAAATAATTAGTGTTTTTTTTTAGATTGATGAGTATTGTGGTACAGAGTTAATGTGCCTTACATTATATCGTCTTATTACGATATTTTGAGATAATTTTGTGTTTAGTTAATCCAAGAGGAGTGAAGATCTAAAATGAACGGCGTGGAGACGGGGTCGTGTGGAGGCGCCGAGGGAGCAGCCCTGGCCGAGGAGCTGGCGCGGGCCGTGGAGCTGGCCATGAGCCCTACCGCCTCTCAGGACATCAGGCTGCAGGCGTACAACGCCTGTGAAAGGTAGCTCCCAGTCTTGTACTCAAATATCTCATGTTGCATCATTCCAGTAAGAAGTACCTTGTGGGTAAAAACTAAAGAAAGAAACTGATTGTTTTATTATCAACCCACAGAAACAGATCCTGAACATGAGGCTGAATTTCTACCAGATAAAATAACAGTTTATCAGATAGAATTAAGACGGGATTTTAAAATTAGTTTCCTTGGGGGTAACGTTGTTTACAGTGCGCAAAAAGGGCATTTTACAGAAATTTTGCAATAAAATTATGTACTGTAGTAGGTAGGATAGCTAATCATGTATTTTTGAAATAGTAGGATATTTTCTTCCGTTCGAAGATTGTCAATCTCAACTTGTTAGGTTTGAATTTTATGGGATTTTTCTTTGGTAAACTTAAATGTAGGTATCAGATATTATTGATAAAAACGCCTAGATAACCCACATTCGTTTCCAGAGCTTCTCTGTCTCTGTTGAGATATCAATAATATCTGATATCAGCCCAGCATGGGTATAATCCAGTAATTTGTCTATAAGTATTTGTATTCATTCAAAATGTTGTTCAAAAATATTTACTGGTTAAAATAAAAAAAAAAGTAAAAATAAATTGAAGAGACATCTTCAGACGTCTGCTAGTAAGTAATCAAGTTCGGATTCGAACCTTACTTACACCAATAAAGTAGATCGCCCAAAAAAATGCTTTAACAATATTCTCAATAGATGTCACTATAGAGAAACAATATTAAAAATATTCAAAATCTATCGAAAAAACAACTCGCATGTGGATTATTCTGTACATCTTAGATATATACAAGTTTCAAAAATTTGTCATACATGGTTGTCAGATGACAGGCGGAATGGGGAATGTTGTAATTACGTCAAGTGGCCACTTAACCCAGCCAATGACAGGTCATAAGCCCTGTAAACGCCTAGATAACCCACATTCGTTTCCAGAGCTTCTATGTCTCTGTTGAGATATCAATAATATCTTAAATGTAGGTATTTATGTGCAGTAAAACAATAAATTAATATATTATTTATTGAGTTGGCATTAACGTTGTGGAATAACATGCTTAAATGAATTAAATAAAACACTCTGTTATTTAGACCACTTGAATTTATTTAAGCACTCCTATAGTTTCGGAGAACAGAACTTTCCATCATCAGGTGTAGTAATAAACTAAATATAAATATACAGAAAAAGGATACAAGTATGGGTGGGCGGAGCTAATTATGGGGGGGTCTAAATAACAAAGTGTTTTATTGAATTAATTCAATAAATTAATTTTGGACTTTTGTAAAACTATTTGCAAAACATCATCATTATCATTCGATTCCCGTTGAGAACACAAAATCAAAAGTTATTTTGGTCAAGCCTGGGTGTTTGTGCCCTCCTGGCCTGTTAGGGTATTTAAAATAAATAAATGAATAAATTCCGTATCACCTCCCAATGTAGAGCATATGGATTCCACAAACTGCTCCCAAGCTAAGATTGACCGTCAGTTTTCGAATTCAGTTGGGGGAATTCCCAAGTTAGAAATCTTGTCATGCAATTCACCAAATATTTTTCTCTCATTTTGATCGGTGTGAATTTTTGTGCAATGAACCACCTATTTTTCTACTCATGCAATCTCTACTTCTACCTTTGGAGGGTCCAACGCCTTGCAGGGTGCCCACTTGGGTGTAAACTATGCAACTGGGAGCGTGTGGGTGAACTGGACGTGAATATATATGTACATGGAATTTTTGTGCAGGAAAATGCCATGAAGCTGGTGTGCAGCGGCGGGTGGAGCGCCACTCACATGAACGACGCGCTGGCCCGCGTGGTGGTGGAGATGGCCAAGCGGGAGTGGCCGCAGCAGTGGCCCGCGCTGCTGGGCGAGCTGAGCGACGCGTGCTCGCGCGGCGCCCGCGCCACACGGAGATCGTGCTGCACGTGCTGCTCCGCCTCGTGGAGGACGTGGCCACTCTGCAGGTAAACTTTCGGAAGTGGAGCCTATCAAATGACAAATACAATTACACTGGGAAGGGTGCCATAAATAAGGGTAAAAAGTGATCAAGCAACATCTCTGGATGATGATTATATGTATTATTATTATTTAGAGCCTTTAATTCAAGCCGTAACTCAGAAATACAAAAAAGGAGTACCAAGGTTACTTAATTTTTTTTTAACTGACAATAAAATAGTATTAAGTATCAAGTTACCTTAATTTTTCATCTTTCAAAAAACATGCTCGGATTTGGATAAATATTATAAATATAGATTAATTTTTACTATAAAGTTAGCATATTCTTAAAAAAAAACAACCATTAATAAATTACTTTTATCTCATATTTTTATCTTTATCTTCTTTTTTATTTTTCTTATAAATATTGAATTTTAAAATGTGTTCCTTGCCTATTTAACAGAAGTGTAGAAAAACTGTCATTCTTTACATACATACCCACTAACAGGTTATGCGTTTGTAGGATTTATGTTTATTTTTAAATGTATTGATATAATTGTTCTTTTTTTTCTTAAACACTTTACTTGGTATTAATTATGTATTTTTTATAAACAAAAACTTTTAAGCCGATCCAAATAGTTTAAAACGTCATTCTACATTCCTATTTAAGTTGTAAGGTAATGATTTGTAGACGTTGGAGTCGAACCAGCGCCGTAAGGACATCTACGCTGCGCTGACCAGCAGCATGGCCGAGATATTCTCCTTCTTCCTCCGCCTTATCGAGCTTCATGTCCAGAGCTTCCGGGAGTCCACGCAGCTTGGAAACTACCAAGTGGCAGCTGAACACGAACGAGTTGTACAGGTGAGTCTTGCAATACTTGGAGTCCAGTGTGTAATATTGTCTGTGTAAGTTCAATAATACCGCGGAAGAACCATTTGTCAAAATGTTCAGGGGAGACAAAAAACCCTCCAATTTCGTAAAAAAATGAGGTAAACATGCTATTTTGTATAGGGATATACACGGTATTGCTTGCTTCTTTTGTGAAGATGGTTTATTCGCGGTATTGACGTTAACCGAGTGCTAGCGGTCTATTGGTCAATTTAAAATTTTGAATTAACCAATCGATGCAGCTTGTTTAGTTCAATGAAAATCACCAAAAATGCGTATTTTGAACTTATCGGCTCATACTTGGTATTGAACTTACATAGACGATATGACTTTTGAATCTAGATTGAATTTTTTTCTTTTCTTAGCAAAGCTTTTGTAAGTATCGCAGACTAAGTACAATTGCGTGAATTCTTATTAAAATATGATTTTTAATTTAATTTTCTTGGTGAATACTATTAATTTAACTAAATAAATTATATTTGATAATAATTTTCAAAAAAAATCAACGTCTTACTCAATTTTCTCTGAAAACTATGGGTCAAATTTAAAAGAAAATTCTTTAAAATCGACTCCAAATATGATGTAGATTCATTGGTTTCCCACTTGTACATTGAGTTTTGTTACACGTGTACAAATAATATGCACCTCCGCATGACTCTATTCATTTTGTTATAATGTTTTAGGTATGGTTTTTACGTACGTTTAACCTAAATGAGTGTTATTTGATTCAGGTTGTCCTCATGACGCTAACAGGGTTTGTGGAGTGGGTCTCCATGAGCCACATAATCAACCAGAATGGGCGGCTGCTGCAGATCCTCTGCATCCTGCTGAGCGATGAGGCCTTCCAACTTCCCGCTGCAGAGTGCCTGCTTCAGATAGTCAACAGGAAAGGACAGGTTAGTCTTTTTTTCACGCAAATATTCATTCATCTGAATTACTGATATTATATTCCATTTTTTATTGTAAACCAATAAAAGCTTAACAAATATTTCGCAATAAATAAGTGCTTAAAATTATCTACATGTATATTTACTTTGTAAAATGCTAAAGTGAATCCTGTTTTAACTTCCAGGTGAAAGAACGGAAGCCGCTCATGATACTTCTGAGCGAAGACGCCATCTGCTGCATCCATCGAGCAGCTCTAGCCAATACCAATACTTTGGATGAGAAACATTATCTTTTCCTGAAGAAATTGACTCAGGTATAAATTTTTGCGATATTTCATTATCTTAGTAGCAGTATGATATATAATGAAAGTGAACTGGGTTGTGGCCTAGACTCGAATCTCACTCCACAACTTGTTTCCTGCTTTCACAGTCATTTCCTATTTTATTTTAAGCTGCCGTATATCAGAAAAACTCGATATTTTCTTTTTTACTCAATAAAATAATAGCTTTCATTTTGGATTTGTAATAGCTGCCTCCGTAGTATTCACTGGACTCGCGATACATAGGTCCCTGGTTCAATTACCGGCAAGAGCACAAAAGTGAATATTGTCAAGCACGAGTGTTTGTGATGTTGTTCCAATCTGTTATTGGGCTTCCTTCCTTACAGGTGTTGGCCGGCTTCGGGCCGCAGCTGACGTCGCTGTGGGGGCGCGAGGAGGGCGTGACGGTGCGGCCGCAGCCCCTGGCCACGTACCT
The DNA here is from genome assembly GCA_022494985.1 of Micrasema minimum. Lineage (NCBI taxonomy): Eukaryota > Metazoa > Arthropoda > Insecta > Trichoptera > Brachycentridae > Micrasema > Micrasema minimum. Next base: position 189,661 of record JAGVSP010000012.1, on the reverse strand, counting down.
GGACAGCCTGCTGCTGTTCTCGGCGCACCCCTCGCTTGGGCCCACAGCGCACACCGGTGTCCGCGGTGTGGGCCGCGCGCTCATTCAGCACTAGAGTCGCCCAGCGAGACCACGTGCATGCTGGAGTACGTGCCTGCGCTGGGTTCGCCGCTATACCCGCTACGCCACCAGCTGTCAAGGTAACCGTACTCATATCACATCTATTGCTAAGAAAGCCAAGTCCATCATTTATCTGATTAAAAAGGCATTCCAAAAACATTAATCCAGAAACATTCCTTAAAATATATACAAGACATATATAAGACCACTATTGGAATATGGATATCAAGTATGGAGTCCCTACTTCATTAAAGACGTCCCTACTTCATTAAGAACTACTGGAAAAAGTCCAAAGATATGCTACAAAAATCCCCAAATTATTGAAAAATATGCCATATCACGGTAGATTAATAGCACTAAGACTTACATCATTGGAAGAGCGACGGAAGAGAGGGGATCTAATTGAAACTTACAAGATACTAAACGATTTACTATGACTGTCCCTTGCACGAGATGTATAAACTGAATCCCAACACCAATCTACGGGGCCACAACTGGAAGCTCTATCGTCCCCAAATTCCGCCTCAACCCTAAGAAAAACTTCCTTCCTAGTAGGGTGGTTTCAGACTGGAACAAGTTGCCAAGCCTAGTTGTTCACTCCGCGCTACGGTAAACCAGTTCAAGAACCGTTTAGATGCAGAAGGCAGACAAGAAGCAGTACAAGAGATATAGGCGCACCAGCAAAAGCTGCCTGCCTATTATAATAATAATAATAATAATAATAATAATGGAAGGATCTGGTTAAATGCAGAATCCCCTGAAAAAGTTCCGGCTTGCCAAATTCCATACTCACCAGAAAGAATATTCTTGAAATGTCCCTTTCCATATCCCTTTCAGACCTAAAGTCGTAATCTGTATTTTATCATGAAATTTAGTATTTTTTTAATTGTAATTTGACATTGCTGAGGTAAAAAAGAAATTTTGAAAATTGAATTTCTGAGAAAACCCACCCTCACGATCGTGCTGGTCAGGATTATGTTCATACAAATAAAACAATCAAAGTTAAAATAGGAATAGGACCCGCACGATCGTATAAGCCAGGTCTGAAAGGGATATATAGTCAGGCGGCTCCAAAACACAAGTGATTCACAAGTGAGTGTTAAGATAAACTCCTGTTATATGTATATGGTTTTATTTCTTTATTTAGGTTACATATCCGGAATCTCGGCCAGTGGGAGTGACTCTGGACACAGCTAGTTACGCAGCTATAGACTTTGATAGTGAAACTGAATTCTCCATGTACTTCTGTCGCTGTCGGACTGATTTCTTAGATAATTTTAGGTGAGTAACTTAGCTTTCAAACTTTCCAACTCTGTAATAGGAGTTGGTCCATCTATATATATATAAAAAATGAATGTAAGTTTGTATGTATTTATGTATGTCCTCTATAGATTCATAAACCGCTTATCTGATTGCAATAAGTTGTTCTAGAGGGTTGTTTTATTCACTCCTGGGAAGGTTCCTGCATTATAACATCCATTTTATAATTGTTGTATTTGTGTATTTGATATAATTTAGTGACAGTTCCCGGTGTGATTTTAGATACGCCATGTTACCGATAGTACTGCATAGCTTAGTACATAAAGCTTACAAAAAATGTCGTCAAATAATGCTGTACAGCAAAAGGCGCTAATGTCGTTTTCATCATGAGTATACAATTTATTTTTTGACACCTCGAACTTTTATTTACATTTTATAATTCATTTACACCCCGATTCGGACTTTTTTCACAATTAAATAAAGTGCCGTGAATTGGTTTTGAGCTATATAGAGTGCATTTTTTACCTCCGAAATGTGTTTTTTTAGTCCAAGATTTCTGCGTTAGCTTCATGGTCAGTTTTTCTCTATTAGAAAAAAAATCGTTTGACAAGGACTTCTCCTGGGCTGGTATTCTCTAAGTCAACCCAAACGTCACTACACACGCCTACTTCCCGTCTAACTGTAAAATCGCTGTCAAATCGTTTATCAAACACCTCTAACCTTACTTATTCGACGAATTTGCTTCTCCAAAAATGTTGATCTTTTTATGTCTTGTGGAATGCAAAGACCTTGAGAGGTTCTACTCTACTTTGAAGCCAAAATCTCTGAAAAATGAGGCTTAATTTGACCGCGGAAAAAAGCGAATTTTCATTTTTTCAAGAGTTTTTCCATGGAAATATTAACACCTCCTCGCGCATGCGTACAATGCGTAGGAGTGCGTTCTCTGCTATACTGCGCGCATTCCCGAACGCTGTGATCGTTAAACTACGATATACTAACATTGATTACTTGCGTCGAAAATGGCGTTTTTTGTGAAACTAGAGTTTTGTAATATTTGATTATAATTAAATAAAACGTTTCCCCGTCAAAATTTAATTGAAATATGGCAGAAAATTCTATTTTTTTCATTCAAATCTTGTCTCGAGCATTTTTTCTATAGCCCCACACTATTTTGTACTAATGGCAACTCTGAGTTTTTTAGTGTTTATCATTTGTAGAATCGCTCGAGGTCTTGATACCCCGTCGCGCATGCGCGTTCAAATTAATTGGATAATGTTCCATAATGCACGCGGTCCCGATTTGTGTGACCGTATTAACTTTGCGTCGAAAACTAGCGTTTTTTTGTGAAACTAGAGTTTTATAATGTTTGATAATAATTAAATGTACCCTTTTCCGTCAAAATTTTATTGAAATATGACAGAAGAAACACCAATTTTTAAATTAAATCGTGTTGCGAGTATTTTTTCTTTAGCCCAACACTATTTTATGCTACTGGCAACTTCGAACTCTGAGTTCCGGCGTTACGAGTGACATTTGAAAATAAACTTACTTATTTGTGTTTACGTTTTACTTTTGACGGAAACTATCAAATAAAAACTTTAAAAAGCGAGCAATAACGCAAGTCAAGCAAAGTAAATATGTTGTTTAGTGTTTTGGAAGTTGGGTTATCATGGCATGTGCAAATTTTAGCTTCAATTTCAGAAAAGAAACTCGTATGAAAACGCGGATAAGGAACACGGAACAAGGTCGGACGGACGTTTGTCGCTACATTTATCAACAATCTACACTCTACACAGACTCTTTAGTCAATTTGTTACTTGGGAACGGTAACTAGCGAGCCAAATGTTTAAAAATATGACATTTTAATACCTTTGATATCATTCAAATTTTAACCTAAAATAAATATTGAATGTTTTCATCTCTCTATCGTTTTATTTATACCTTGAAAGTGTCCTTGTTGATACCCTTTGTTTTTATAGCCATGAATTAATCCTAAAAAAGGAAGCTTTTAACTTTTCTATCTTTCGATGTGAATCTGACATTAGCGTATGTCAAAAACACGTGTACTTTTCCGGAAAATCCGTATGTCAAAAACACGTGTGCTTTTCCGGAAGTGTCTAAAACCGTAAGAGAATACCCAGCCGGAAAAAACTAATTAGAGAATGGCTAAGAATATAACTTAGTACCCCCGTCGCATGCGCAGAATTGATTGGAGTATGTTCAATAATGCGCACGTTCAATAATTCTCGATTGTTGCAATCGTTTATACTAAGATATTAACTTTGCGTCGAAAACTAGCGTTTTTTTGTGAAACTAGGGTTTTATAATGTTTGATAATAATTGAATGTACCCTTTTCCGTCAAAATTTAATTGAAATACAACAGAAAAAATCGATTTTTAATTAAAATCGTGTTACGCGTATTTTTTATATATTATGTTACTGGCAACTCCGAGTTCTTAGTGTCATTTGAAAATAACCTATTTTATTTGTTTACGTTTTACTTTTGACCGAAACTATCAATAAAAAAGCGTGCAATAACGTAAGTCAAGCAAAGTAAATAATATTTATTATGTTGTTCAGTGTTTTGGGATACTCAGTCGATGTGAATGAATCTACATTAGCGTACGTAAATAACACGTGTTCTTTCGATCAGCTGTTCGTCAGCTGTTCGAGGTGCTTTTTTGATTCCGATTTTTCCGAAGTGAGTTACAAAATCGGTAAAATGGCTTAAACCCTTACAGAATAGATGCCCTGATCCAGAATAACTCTGCAGAGCTCTGTTTTTTGCAATAAATAGAAAGAAGACAAAATTCCAAGTTCAAAGACACCTAAAAATCGTTTCTAGCTAGGAAAATAAAAAAGTTATAACGTTTTCAAAACATTATTTTTTACTGTAGAATATTTTAAGTTTACTCTGTTATAATTTTTCATGGCTATCGATTAAAATAATTAACAGACAATGAATTAGTTAAAGAAAAGTACCTACCTTATAATTCGTTTGGAATTTATATTATTAGGTAGCCTACCTAGAAGTATTTTTTCTTCGAGAGCTACAAGAATCTTTGTTTTTGAAATTTTGGAGCATTTGCTACTACAACTTTCCCTTATCCGCACCCAATGGTGCATAGGGCACTGCATTGGTACACCAAATGCAGTGTCTCTTGATCATTTTATTACAGTAAAGTAGGATGATCAGTCTTACGCTTCAGTCCCAGTCCAAGGTATCGCACATGAAATATTAATGTAAAAAATAACATGTAAATAAATCATATTTTACCTTGACCCTCTACGGGAATCGAACCGGCGACCTCATACACGGTAGTAAAATGGGCTACCACTGTGCTACAACAAGGCGAACATATGGATCATATGGACTCGCACAATTCCCGAAAAATATATATTCTATTTGTATAATGCCGAATGAGTTTTCATTTTTTTTTAAATTAAATAATTATCAACACCATTACTTCCCATTACAGAATTGCTTCCCATGCACAGCATATGGATTTTTTAAATTCCAAAATGGCGGGCGTACCTTTTTTTCATAAAATAAAGTAGTGTATCGTTTTAAGGGTTTTTAAGGGTGCTGATTTCGAATTTAGCGTTTATTTTTAAATCCAAGATAACGGACGAAACTTTTTTTCATACAAGGATATTGGGTATCGTTTTAAGGGTTTTTAAGGGTGCTGATTTCGAATTTAGCGTTTATTTTTAATTCCAAGATGGCGGACGAAACTTTTTTTCATACAAGGATATTGGGTATCGTTTTAAGGTTTTTTAGGGGACCTGATTTCGAATCTAGCGTTTATTTTTAAATCCAAGATGGCGGTCGTCCTTTTTTTCAGAAAATGAAGATGGGTATTGTTTTAATGGTTTTGGGGGGCCCTGATTTCGAATCTAGCGTTTATTTTTTATTCCAAGATGGCGGTCGTCCCTTTTTTTCACAAAGTGAAGATGGGTATCGTTTTAATGGTTCTTGGGGGCTCTGATTTCGAATTTAGAGGTTATTTTGAAATCCAAGATGGCGGACCCACCTTTTTTTTCATAAAATGAAGATGAGCATCGTTTTTAGGGCGTATGGGCGTCCTGATTTCAAATCTAAAGTTTATTTTGATATCCAAGATGGCGGACGCACCTTTTTTTTTCATAAAATGAAGATGGGTATCGTTTTTAGGGCGTATGGGCGTCCTGATTTCGAATTAAGAGTTTATTCGGAAATTCAAGATGGCGGACACACATTTTTTTCATAAAATGAAGGTTTGCATCGTTTTTAGGGCGTATTCGCGTACTGATTTCAAATTTAAAGTTTATTTTGATATCCAAGATGGCGGACGCACATTTTTTTCATAAAATGAAGATGGGTATCGTTTTTAGGGCGTATGGGCGTCCTGATTTCAAAATTAAGAGTTTATTTTTGAAATTCAAGATGGCGGACACACATTTTTTTCATAAAATGAAGATGGGTATCGTTTTTAGACGATACGGGCGTCCAGATTTTGAATTAAGCGTTTATTTTTAAATCCAAGATGGCGGACGCACATCTTTTTCATAAAATAAAGATTGGTATCGTTTACAAGGGTTTTGGGTGACCTGTTTCGAATATAGAGCTTATATTTGAAATCCAACTTGACAGACGCACCTTTTTTTCATCTAAGAGTAAATTCCATTCATGCGTCGGACCTGCCACACACATTTAAAAAAAATTATATGTCCCTGGGTGTCTTTTTCAAGGGTAATAGAAGTCCTCTTTATTTGCTTATGCCAAAGACGGATAAACAAAAAATATATTATATAATATACTACCCTGAAGCACTTGAAAAATAAAGTCACCAAAATAATATAAATAACATTTAAACTATACCTTTATACATACGAGTATACACATTATACGAGTTATTCAATTTTCATAAATGCATTTATCATCAGAAAGAAATATACAAAGCATTCCTTCTATTACCAATTCCCAAAGAAACGAAATAAATCTTTCAAATTTCAACAGATATTTCTAGAATTACCTGTTTCTTCTGCGGCAGCAACGCAACGGGTATCAGCTAGTACTAAATAAATCCAAGTCAAATTCACTACAGGTCAGCGCACCAAAACTTTCTTTTCAAACATATGTGCATATTTTTTGTAGACAAGCGACACTGATAGCGCCCCTGGTGACCTTCAGTTACGTGGACCAGTGGCTCCGTTCTGTTCTGGGAAAGGCGATGTCGCACCAACACAATACAGATGGGAATATACACGATCCCGTTTACTTGGAGTGGGAAGCTCTATCTATTGTAAGTAATCCTAATATCGTCACCGTGGTGGTGAAGAGAGCCAAGCCCCATATGCATTGTATATGTGGGTGGCTCTCTTCACCACCACCACAACCATATAGGTTGTCTAGTGCGTTGGTTGATTGTATTATTGTATGTACTTCAGAAAGCTACTGATCGCATTATTTATCTATAAAAAACAAAGGTGTTTAGACACAAATCGTTCCTGTTCATGAATCAGGATTTTAAAAATATATAAAAATTGGTGTGAAGCATTAATCATGATTGTTTTATTTAGTTGTTGGAGAGTGTACTGTCTCGCATCCTGCAAGTATCAGAGCGTCCCAGCGTGGGGTCAGGACTGGCGCTGCTGGAGATGTGCCTGGTGCTGGAGCCGGCGGACCCGCTGCTGCTCAGCCTGCTGCTGTCGCTCATCTCCGCGCTCTTCGTGTTCCTCAGCATGACGCCAGGCCAGGCGGGCCCGCTGCCGCGCGTGCTGGACAAGATCTTCGGCGCGCTGGTGTACACGGGCTGCGCGCCCGGCCAGGACTCCAAGGCCGCCCGGCCGCGCGCCGTGCGCAACGTGCGCCGCCACGCCGCCAGCCTGCTGGTGAAGATCGGCCACAAGTACCCGCTGCTGCTGCTGCCCGTGTTCCCGCGCATCCACTCCACCGTGCGCCGCCTGTGCGCCGAGCCCTCGCAGCTCAGCACCATGGAGCGCATCACGCTCCAGGAGGCGCTGCTGCTGGTGTCCAACCACTTCTGCGACTACGAGCGCCAGAAGGCCCTCATCGGGGAGGTGCTGGGCGCCTGCGGGGCGCAGTGGGCCGCGCTGGCGCCGCACGTGGCCAGCGCGCCTGCGCTCATGGCCTTCGTGGGGCTGGACCGCGCCCCCGTGCCGCCCTCTGCGCTGGACCACGGCGGCCAGAACCGCAGCCATCTGCTGCACGCCGTCAACCTGCTGCTTGCTGTCATTAAGCGCTGTGCCTGGCCCGATGATCCCGATAAGTGAGTATTTCTACCCTTGTTCATCTATAAATAAGATGCTTAACTTATTTGGCAAAACACAATAAATAATATAGCATAATAAAATAAATAAAAATTCCTTTATTCTAGACTGTCCTAACTTTCTTTGCACTGTTCTTCCCTAAACAAAAACAACATTTGAAAATATATAAAAATGTTATGTTTATTGCCTACATTCAGGTCATCCCGCGGTGGGTTTAGTGGCGGTATGACGGCGGGGGGAAACCCCATCTGGAGGAACCCGTGTGCGGAGCTGGTGCTGCCCATCCTGCCCCACGTGCTTACCCTCTTCCGCACCCTCAACCAGCTGTACGATCCTCAGGCCATGCAGCTTCTTCACGAGGTGCTGACCACAACTTTGTTTATATTATCATCATCATTATCATTCGACCAACTGCAAACGGCCGCCAATTCCAATACTCTACTGGGGATAATAATATTGCTACCAGATAAGTAAACTTTTTTTCGTGTTTTGCATGCTGCAGCTTTCATAAAAATTAAAAAAAACATTAAGAACCTCCATTAAATATTTAGAAGGTGATTGAAGGTGAAACCAGCCACACTAAATAATTTAAAAAAATATATGTATTCAAGCTGCTGTAAGAATTATAATTTTAACTCTATAAAATAGCTTTTTGTAAATTTGGCTTTTCTGCGTGGCTGGTATCTATCTGCATAGCTACATTGAATTCTGCTTAATAGGTGGTTTTTATTGTAGGGTTACCGTGGTGCTTACAACATGTTAGAAGTAGAGAGACAGAACCTGCTGGGACAGAACTGGGGAGTACAGGACCCACTGGATCCCAATGTGAAGAGGCCGCAGTCTCCGCTGGACCGGATGCAACACTTCCTCTCTACTCTACACGACTCCTGCTGTCACATGCTCGGGTAACTGTTGTCCTAATATAGGTTAAGTCATCGAAAGGGTCGAGAGCTTCAAATACCTGGGAGCGTCATGACAGAAAACAGCAGAGTTCAGAAAGAACTGGGAGTGCGGCTTGGAGTAGCGGGCGCCGCATTCAACAGTATGAAAGCTGTCTGGAGATCGGATATTTACTCGGTTAAAACAAAATTCCGCCTTTATAACTCCTGCATCACACCTGTTCTTCTCTACGGCTGCGAATCGTGGCACCTAACTAGGGCCCAAGACAGCAGACTCTGAGTTTTGAGAATAGGTGTCTTTAGAAGAATTTTAGTGTGTGCGGTGGTTTGACTTTGTAAGGAACACAGAGGTGAGGCAACGGACACAGCAACCCTTGGTATCTACTGTCATCCGGCGAAGGCGTTTCGGCTGGCTAGGCCATTTTATACATAGCTGGCTATTTTACAAGGCATCAGGTTCTCGGCGTCCCGGTCGTCCACTGTTGACAATTTGTCGGCAGTTTGCGTCAGAGCTGCGGGACGTGGACTTGACTTGGGAGGATGCACGGGAGCTGGCGGCCAATCGCTTGGCCTGGAGGCAGTTTGTGGATTCCATATGCTCCACATAGGGAGCGGATATGGTATAATGAAATGATAAATATAGGTTCATCAAACGTACTATTCTCTCTAAAATGCCTGCAGACTTTATGAAAAAAATCTTTCATTTTGTTATATTTTAATAATAATAATAGAAATACACTTGTTATTCCATTTTGGATCTTTTATTATTGTTGCCCAACACAGCTATCATCCTGAGCTTACCTACAGAGATTGGTGTTGCCATTTCCAACATAGTGTTGACATCACTCATAACACATTTCTTAAACTAAAATTTTTTTAATTGATAATTTTATTGATCCAGATCCAGTGGCCCCTCGCTGGGCCGGGAGCTGTACCAGGTGGAGGGCGTGGGGCCCGCCCTGGTGGCCACCGTGCTGTGCGGGCTGGAGCACGTGCCGGACTACCGCCTGCGGACCGTGGTGCGCGTGTTCCTGCGCCCGCTCGTGTGCTTCTGCCCGCCTTCGCACCACGCCCATGTCATCATGCCCATCATGGTGCACATGGCCCCCTTCAGTGAGTCCCATCCTCTCTTGTCCTACTATACCAGTATCGGGAGACCTAAACTACAAAGGTTCAAATCCTGTGGAAAGAAATACTGCAACGTGAGCGAATGAAGATGTTTCTTGAACAAGGTCTGATACCTCAATTTTGCATGATTTATATAGCGCTGTTTTTATGAAATATCATCTCAAGGGCGCTTTATAACTTAGGTCTAATAGGATTGGGATTAGGAATAGGATTATAGCAATAATGAAGAAAGTTGTAGAATGAACAATAATACAGATCATAAAGCTCCAATAATATAACATCCAGTAGCTCTATCACAGATGATTGTGGACGTGCTTAGCATTTGACCGATCACAATGAACATACGTTCATATCACGGTCGTGTTGCCAAGCACCATAGATGAAAGGCATACTTTGACAAATGTTTCATTTTATTGCCTAAATTGATTTAAACCAAATAATGGCATGATAAATTGTGCACAAACAATTGAAACTCTATAAAACTAAATTATTTTACTTTACTTACATTTTCTGCGTATTTTCCATATTTAAAGCGGTAATTAATAATCCCGATCGATAACTTTTAACGGATGTTCCATTGAGATCCAAAAACATCCATGGTGAGAAATTGTTATCACGTCGATAGTCATCTGTGATTGAGCTACAGGATTGCTACTTGTTGATAACAACGTGTCACTTGGGGGAGTGAGAATGTTGTGCTTAATTCACCTCAAAAATCATAATCACTGATTTCAGTGAAGAAAAATAAGCATGGTACTGCTGTGGATAAGAAATTTTGTACAGATGAGTTTTTAGCTTTCGCCGAAATTCAGAAGAACCTTTAAGAATTTAACTTATGCTGCCTATTTTTGATTGCAGTGCTCAATAGATTATCCCTGAGGTGGCACTACATTATGTCACTGTACGAGTCTGGGAAGTTTGAAGAAGAAGGATCTAACGATACTCAGGAAGTTATCGAGGACATGCTGAATAGGAATTTAACTAAAGAATACCTAGATGTTATAAAGGTAAGTTATGTTCTTGTTTTAATTTCCGTGGTCGACTAAACCTTCCACTTGTTTTGTAAAATCAATAAAACCTCCTGAGGTTGTGGATCCAGTGCTCTAGCAACTACACCACGGGGTGAAATAAAAGATCTAAGAGTTTTATATCCCAACTCTAGTTTGCTCATAGTTAGTATCACCAGTGAAAAACTAGATGTTTTGTACTCTTAATGAAATCACACGATTGTGAAACATATTGATGGTTTCAGGCTGCTCTGATTGGGGGCAGTATGCCTCCCAAGGGGGAGGACGGCGGCTTCATGGAGTCGGAGGACAACGAGGGGGCGCCCGCCCCCACCCCCCACGGCCTGGGCCAGGAGCACGTGAGCGAGCTGGGCACCATGCTGCTGTCCTGCGACCAGACCTGCGCCCCCCTCCTGCACACCATCATCAGGTCACACATACTCAATATACTAATACATCAAATTAACAGAAACCAAAATGCCCAACACTCTTCAAGTTGATCGGAAAACTGCTATGTCCATCAACATGTCTAGTTTTTCATGGTTTTCTGTCATCTTAGGCAATTGTGAAAATATTCCCTTTGGTCACACACGAGATGTACTCTGCCCGATACTAATACAATATGTATAGTCAATGAAGAAACATCCACTGGATGAATAAATGGTGTAACAAAACTTGATGTACAAGCGGGAAACCAGTGAATCTACTTCATATTTGGATTTAATTTTGTAGAAATTTTTTTTTGATTTGACTCGAAATTGAGACGAAGTAATTTTTTTGATAAATTGTGGCAAATTGTTATCAAACAACATTATTTATTTCTGCCATATGGATGAAGAAAAAAAAAAATGTTTTTCAAGCTCAGATTAAAAATTCATATTACACATTCGACTCAAAATATGATGTAGATTTACCAGTGTTCGGGTTGTACTAGGAGTTTTGTTACTCATTCATAAGCAATTGAAGATAAAGTCATCAGGAGTGTTGACGTTTGTGTGTGGTGTTTGTATTAGTGCCCTGTGGTGGAGCGACAGCGTGTGCTCGCTGCGCGCGTGCCTGTGCTGAGCAGCTGCGCTGCGCGCGCCCCGGTGGCGCTGCGCCGCGCTGCTGCCGCGCGCGCGCTGGCCGCCGTGCTGGCGCGCGCTGCGCAGCACGGCCAGCACGACGCAAACCACCGCGTGCTCACGCTCGGCGTGCAGCTGCTAGAGGCGCTGCGCCCGCGCTGCCCCGCCATGCTAGAGGTACCTATCTGCATACTCTAATATTAACATAATATTCACTTACTACACACTCGCATCACACATAATTTGACACAAGTGCTTATCAAAAGAGGCTAAATTGGCAGTTCATAATGGGAGTTTTGGTACCAACCCTTATGTATGGTAGTGAAGCGTGGTGTTGGAAAAAGAAGGATGAAAGTAGATTGAATGCAGTTGAAATGCGAATCTCTCAGGCGAATGTGTGGTAAGACTATGTATGATAGGTGTACAAATGTCGAAATTAGAGCAGAGTGCAAGGCTGAGATAAGCATTATTGACAAAATTAAGAAAGGTCTTTTACGATGGTTCGGTCATGTAGAGCGAATGGATGATGAAAGAACGGCTAAAAAAATATATGATGCGACTGTGCCTGGATGTAGAAATCGAGGAAGGCCGAGAAAGACATGGCATGATCAAGTAAACAAGTGCTTGAAAGTGGGCATGTAAGAAGTCGGAATAATCGACATGCGTGCATGAGAAGATGTATGAATGTGGAGGAAGCAAGACAAGTGTGCCAGGACAGAGTGTTGTGGCGTTCTATCCTCTTTGCCTACCCGTGAATCCTTTGAAATGGCGTGATGGTTAGTTAGTTAGTCAGTTACCTACTATTTTTTTCTTTATATATATTTTTCCCGAGTTCATAAAAGCATTTTACCGCCTTAAATAACACCGAATTCTGGGACACACTTTTTTCTAAATGGTAATCTTATTTTTTCTTTGTTTCTTGTATTGTGCCCGTGTTGATTTTGATTGTCGTAAATTTTAAGACTAAGGTAACAATGTCATGTTATCAGGTGATGCAGCAAATACCAAATGTGAATGCCGCTGATTTACACAAGTTGGACGAGAAGCTGTCAGCCCCTCCCACTAAGGGGAATAAGATAGAGAAAGGAAAGAAAGATTATTTTAAGAAAATAACTAGTCAGGTAAGTTTATTCATCATCAATTTCTCAGTTATTTAAAATAAAAAGAGGGTCGTCCGGAAAGTAAGGTCACCACATTTATAAAGGATCGAAAAATGTTTGGCAAGCATGTGACGACCACCTCTCCATCAAAATATTTAACTGTCAGCTAATACTAATTACTAATTAGAAATTAATTTTGTACTTGTAGTAGAAATGTATACTATAACACCGAGACTTTTCACCTTTAAATATGAAACTAAGTTCAGTGCCACACTCGGCGTATATTCTATCGCTGATCTTCCGTTGCTAACGATTGATTAAAGTAAATGAATTCTATACAATTTATTTTCGTTCTGCAACTGAAGAGTGTATCGCTAAGCAAACTATTTTGAAAAGCACCCATTTATGTTTTTATCTCCTATATATTTTGATCAATCTCCATACAAATAACAATTTCGTTTCAAGACGGGAATATTAATAATGAAAATATGATGTATGTAGTTGAATAAAAAGTGTTGTGTTTTAGTTAATTGGTCGCAGTGTGGGTCAGCTATTCCGTAAAGAGGTCCGCATCGTGGATCTGCCCAACCTGTCCAGGGCCCCCAAGGGGCCCGCGCCCTCCCCCTCGCTGCTGGACGCGCCGGGGGGCGCGGGGCTCGCCTCCTTCTTCACACAGAACACACCATCTCGTAGCATGAGGACACCGCCCCGCGACACCCTCGCTTGACCGGCCCCTCCATCAACCCACAAATCCAGTGTAGCAGCATAAAAATCTACTTTATCATTCAGTTTTCCGTTGAAGCACTTGTTTTGTGACTTTTGAGTTTTATGAATGAAACCAAAATTACCCTTGATTGTTGATTTGAATGAGCTTTTGATCGACTGTTTTAGAGAAGTTATATATTTCTTTATCTGGGCAGAGATCACCAATATATTGGCATGTAGATAGATACGTCTAGGTACGATGTCGATACAAGTGTTTATTGACGATATATGTTGATGCTAGGTCGATAACAATCTTGTTCTGACCTGTACGGATCAAACTTTGTCATGTATTTCTCTCCCCATGAACTCTTGCACTATGCCCCCAGCTAGGTGTATTAGCAGTCTGTAAAATAATACCGTAATTCCTGAATTTAAAGTCATGAGTAGGAATCACAAAGCACATTGAATTTTCTTTTGTAATGATATTAGTAATAGTGTGGCCAGATACACTGCGTAGTGTACTGGATCTCTGTGTCTGTAATCTAGTGGAAGTAGGTAGTTGAAATGTTTAGCTGAATCTGGTTGGGTGATGTATGGTGTTTGGTTTGCAATGTGTGGCCAATATTTGCAATACGAGGCGATGGTAAAAGTCGCGTGCGGAGCGCTGATTGCCGATTAATATGATGTAATGTGATACGTAGTAGGAAGGAGTTATACCAATCATTTGATATCAATACTTAAGCATTTTAGAATGTTTAGGAGGTTGTACTCAGCTTTATTATTTGTGTATATGATATAAATTTTAGTGTAATTGCATTTAGCATTATTTTATGCCCGGAATAATTAAATGTTTGAATTATCATAGTGTTGATCTTAGTAAATTTACATTAAAATGTCATTGTTTATAAAAATTTATAATGTATTAAAAGCTTGTTAATTCAAAACCGTCGACACCGTTTGAATAAATATTGCAATAAAAATTCAGTGTAAATATTTTTACATAAAATTTGTGTATTTAAGTATTCTTCTAATAACACCTTTTTATATATTTTTACAAAATAAAGTAACGTCGCCAATGTATGAAAATATAGGTTACATAATATAGTAGTCCCAATGTAAGAAAACCCCTGAGACATTCGGGAAAAGTATTTTGAAACAAGTATTTTGAAATAAATCTAATTTTGAAAATTCTTTGACAAATTAATTTAATACTTCATAGGCATGAAATTTGCCCATGAAGTATCCAATTAATTTGTTGCATTAATTTAAAAATTCGAATTTTTTTAACAAAATACTTCATTAAAAAAAAATGCTTTGCCCAAATGTCGCAGGGGGTTTCTTACACCGGGAAAACTATTGGTGATTTGAACAAATTAAATCGATACCTTAATATGCAAATTGTGTAACTCCAAAATGGTTACTTTACAGGGCGGGCAAAAAACGAAATGGTGGAATTGCCAAATTTGCAGTGTTGCCAATACTAATGTGGCAGTTACCCATTTTTCTTGAGGTGGTTTTTAGGGCATTTGTAATAATGCTGGACTCGCCCAATTTACCTAGCACGTGTATTGGAATACAGACAACAAAATGCCATTATAAAGTAATTTTGTCAAAAAATGAAGTTACACAATTTGCATATTAAGGCATCCATATCTTTGCTCACTCCTTCGGAAATGGCGTGATGACAATTTAGAGTAAAAATTACTAATAAAGCTGTGTTGAATTAACAAGTTTGTAATAATGGCATATTTGTAAGGTGTATACAATATTTTATTATAAATTTTAATTAAATTGCTAAATAAGATTTTGTAAGTACTGAAAACAGCTTCATTGACTGTGATCTTCATCTCAAATATTAACCATTGCAATAATTATTTGTGTATAATCGAATAAAGACAATTTTAAATGTGTATGTAATCATTATATTAATTTAGTTCTAATTAACTTCACTATTTGCAAAGCACTGAACCAAGAACAACATTACAAAAATCCTTTGCAACCAAATGTTTCTGTACTTTTAGGAATTTTACGCATTTCAGGAGGTAATACTAAAAATGATGATGAAGTCCATTTCAGAAAATTTGGGTAGCACAATTTTTATCATCACACTTTTTTTATATCATTAAAAGTACCTAGATGTTTTTTTTTTATTGTAAATAAATACTATGATTGTGATTTTTTATAAAGTTGCAACATTTTCAGTTGAACTTTTTATGGAATCAGAATTTAACTATGGACATGGTTATTTTCGAAGATCACCTTATTTTTAAAGCTACATTTCGCCTTACTGGAGAATGCGATAGAACCTGGAATCATAATATAGATTTGTGGTGTTGTTCTAGAGAAGTGTAATCCCTTTATGGGCTGGAACCCTCTTGTTCATGTTAGTTCCAAATTTTATGAATTTTGTTCGCAGCAGATGTAACCTTCATATGATAATCCATTAAAAATAATACAGCCTTTATACAAACTTTTGTATTCTGATATTTATAATTATTTTCTACTGTATTCTCTTAAATTTTGAAAAGATCATTGTTTTAACATATCAGAATCTTGTATGGTTTTTTTTTTAATACATTTTCCTTGAAAGTTTAATAAACACCACTGGTACATAAATATAATAATAGTGTATAAAATAGACTGCGACATGCCTAATAGATTTGTTGTTATTTAAATATATATAAATGTCTGTATTTGTGATTAACATAATATATTTGTAATCTATTTGATACTTATATACCTTTCTACAAACTAGCATTAATTTGTTTACTGAAAATAAATGTTTTATTTGGACAATATATATATATATACTATATTATGTATCAACCTCAGATAGGATACTTGATAATGTACATCTAATTATTACATCCACATAATGCATATGACACTCTTAATGATAGATTTGTTTATGCAACAATGTTCCAAGTACACAATAATATTATCCTGTAACATTTTTATAACCCTAAAGTTACAGAGCCTGTTGAAGAGATGGTAGACTTGCCCTTTGCCTGTTTTTATGTTATATCTCTATTAGTATTCCAGTTAACTCAGTATGTAATGTGTAGAAAAGCTTACTAGAGGTGGACTAATATATAACCTAACTGGTTAATTCACGACGTTATCAAACCCCACATTAATTATTAGTAGTTATAAACTGGTAAACGTGGTTAACAATTAACGCCCTTCTATTTCATCTAACACTTAGGTAAAAACAGTAAGCAGAAAAGAGATGCAGCGTTTATTATCCTCCGTCCTGTTTTAAACCTGAAAGAATAAACACGAAGAAAAAGGATAAGACTAGCGTTACTATTAACGTTATTAAACGTATTAACTGCATGATTTTCACTATATTCATTATTATGCTTCTGTTTCACCTAACCCTCGGACTAAATAGTGAGTAAAAAAAGGATGCACTATTTATTATCCTTCGTCTCGTTTTAACCTGTAAGAATAAACACGAAGAAAAAGGATAAGGCTTGCGTTACTGCCGTTACTGGTGATTTATTATCCTACGTCCCGTTTTAACACATGATAATAAATCGGTGGAAAAGAGATGGTGATAGGTTTAAACGTTACCAAATAACCAAATTCGAAGCAACTATCAGAAATCATAAACGCCGTTAATAGTAACGCTTACCCAGTAGTCGTTAAAATCTGGTAACGTGTATGGGACATAACCTGATTAGTAAATCAAGCTTTACTTACAGATGTTTATAAAACTGGCTCTAAGAGTTTACCTTGTTTTAAAACATTTGAAAATGAATATTTTATTTTAGATTGTTTGTTACTCAGCAGGCTGTAGCAGCTGTACTGAAACTATTAATTTATTATTTTCTGTTTTACTTGTTTATGTTAAGTTTTTGTAAAATAATGAATTTCCTACTTAGACTAATTTGCAGTAACTAATTACCAAAATAATTGGAGACTCCCATCTGTGTGAAACATTTTTATACTATGAATTGTAACCCATACTATTGAATCTTTGTAATGGCCATAATAAATTATTATCAATGTGAAATAAAACTTGGTGAATTATATTTTAGTACTTTTCTTAATCCTCTTTTCAGTTACCCAGTTACAAATATCAAGAAGAAACTTGTCAAATTAGGATTTATTGTGACGAAATTTCATGTAAATGAGAAGCGACTTAGAATGATTTACCATAAATATTTTATATTGACCCTGTAGGGAATCAAATCTGTAACCTCATGCACAGTATGGATGGTATTTAGGAAGGTGATGTTGACAAGGATAGAAAATAAGAAACAAAATGATTTGGGGATCAGAAAGCCTTATTTATTAAATAGTTATCCAAACAGCAGCGGAACATAAATGCCCAGTGGAGTAAGAACACACCTTACAGCTTCAACTTTGTACGCCTCCAGTGACGCCTCTTGGCGTTGTATCTGTAAAATAACATTTTATTAGATAAAATTCACCAAATCAAATACTAGTACTACTTTCCCTTATCCACACCCATTGGTGCATAGGGCTCTGCATTGGTCATCGAGCGAAAATACTACTCTATAAACATCTTTGTATTCATGATTATTTATTTACATCATATTATAGCTTATAACAATGTATACCTTAATATTTAATACCAAGTGCGGAACATTAAAATTTTACAGGGCAAATCGACTTCATTGTCCCCACATTTTAAGCTAGTGACATTATCTCAGAGCTACTCTAGCAGCCGCCTCAGTAATAATTTATTAATAAAGGATCGCTTTTAAATAGCTAATTGATTAAATTATTTACTTAAACCAGTAATGTTTATTTTAAAAAGATAGGCTATTTTCTTCCGTTCCTTGTCATGTCCTAGTCTTAGGAAGATTACGACAATTTTGTCTCAATCTCAACTTGTTAAGAGGGAAACAAAATGATTAAAATTTATTAGTGGAAGATAGATATAGTTGTCTATGTTTCACTGCAAAATACAAATGGAACTTCTCTTTGAAATAGCTTGTCTATTGTTGACATGCCTCGACCCAACCTATCTTTAACCTACTGCAAAAATTTCATAACCATAAAAAATAACGCCTTTAAATGGCCATATGGCTATTTAAAACCGTTATAATATTATTTCTCAAAACAACTGAGTAAGAATATCCTTATTTTCTAGCGTCCGCTCTTGACCAAGTCGATTTCAACCACATATCTATTAGATTGCCTATTAGAATTCTATCTTAACCTACTATATTGAATTTTATTTATTGGTGGTCAATAGTAAAGTTACGCCTCTAAATTTAAAATTGAAAAACTAGTATAATATTTAACAAAACAAATGACAGAATCGAAAAATATTCCGAAAGGACGCAACAGTCAAAATGACACAAACGTTTACACTATGTTTACAAATTGGTGGTAAACATTTATGAATTATTTGTCGCAATACAACTATAATTATACTAATTTGACCTGATGAATTAATTGAAAACTCACCTGATTGTATTACCGGTGCGCATTCTGATCCATTGAGGAATGGGCCTGTTTTGTTTCAGCTTTTTGGCAAGCTTTCGCTTGATGATGAATGTCTTGTGGGCAGACTGAAATAAAAATTTAACTTATTAATTTTACATATTTCGTAGTAAATTATAACTTATTTAAATCGATGTTCAAGATAATAAACGATTTATTTTGAGAAAAACGCACCATGTCACCGATCTGTCAAAACACTCGAGGAAAAGGAAGTTGAAAGTTAACCATAGACATAGACATAGATAGACAAAAAAAGAGATATTTCGAAATCAAGCTCACCAACCAAATATAACAAAATAATATTTTTTAGAATAGCAACACTAAGGAGTACGTACCTACCAAAAAATATAGAATTGTAGAGAATAGCCTTATGAACAAAACTTTGAAGAAGTACACAAGTAAGAAGTAAGTGTTTTGCTAACTCCTCAGTCAAAATATGTAAATACTAGAAAGGCTGAGATTATTTATAAATACGTAATACACAATTCTTGCCATTGTAATTATTTTTCTAAACCCTACTTTTTTTAAAATTAGTTTTCTGGTGATCGATCTTTGTTTTTTCCTTTTTTTTCTCGATATGACTGAATCACATTTTTAATGTTTTCCTTTCATGTACATTTTGATAGTTTAATTCTATGTTCATTTCAGAGAGATGAAATAATAATGTAATAGGTAATATGTTTTTTGATTGAATAAAAAACAGCAAAAAATGTTAATTGGTTTATTTGATATGACTACATTATAATATTTGCTGCCAAAATAAAATTCATTCCTTGCTTTCAACATAAACATGTTTGAGAAGTGAGATATACAGTTAACAATGTTCTCAATAAATAAATTATTACAGTAAAGTTACTTATTGCAATAATTAATATTGACTTAGCAATAAACTATTCAGAGATTGCCTCATCAGATCAGTAAGGAACATCCATTCAAGAGAATAATGTATATAGATATTATCGTTGATGAAGAAACAATACCGCCCAAATTCCAATAATCGAATTTTAGAGGAGACAAAAGAACATTTGGTATGTTATGTGTTCTAGTGCAGTATTGGAGATTTTTTCAGTGAGAATACTCGTTTTTTTTTAGACATATAAATTAGGATATAAATAAACAGATATGGGTGGAATTCGCTTCTCTAATATAATAATAATCTATGGAATTTTATAAAAAGTGATTTTTGAACTGTGTATGTGTTAGGCGGTATTGTTTCTTCTTCGGCGATATAATATGTAATTAAAATATACAACACAAAAGTTATTAAAAATTGTTGGCAAAATTCTTTTAGCTGTCATTGAAGTAAGAATGGAATTTTATTAAGAAAAATCCCAAGAACTTACAGTACTATTGGTGACCAAACAATAGACAAAGCTAGATGTTCTTATTAGGTAAGCAATATATGAACACGAACAGAATAATGTAGAGTACACATAAAACATAATTAAAGAAACAAAAAATATATAATCAATTAGAAATGTTTTTTCATTGTGAAAATTAATTTACAATATTTATGAAAATTGAAATTTGTCACTATTCTCATGACTTCTCATTCCTTTATAAACATAATATGAATACAGAATGTTTGGAATTTTACAAAGCAAATTATGGTAAAATTAAGTGTATATTTCCTATAATCAAAATATTTTAAGAAATAATAATAAATAGACAAGGTTATTGCATTTTATAACTGGACTAGACAGGTCAGTCTAAACTATAACTTCCTTTATTTTGAATGGATTAGTTAGTGCTGGCATTGATAATTTTATGTAGTCCGGAACAAAAGATGAAATAAGTGGTGTGAGCTGCAGAGATTTTACATTTAAAAGATTAAAAAAATCTTTGTCATCTACCAATCACTATTGTTTATTTTCATGAGCTTTTGAAAGGAATTTATGATTATTAATTAAGCCACCACGAAATATTTTAGGATGCATTTTTAAATACTGAAGAATTTATTATCAGGTTTTTAAGTACTCGGTAATTTATATCAATTAAAAGGAAACTTATCAATTCGTAAATCCCATGAAAAAACTGTTGAAATTTAGATGTTTTTTTATTATTCTTAAATATGTTAGTAAACTTCATATACCTAATTTTCCAGTATTCAATATACCTACATAATCTACTATTTTATTATGTTTGTGTATATCTAGATAGTACATCAGGTACATTTAAAAATAATAAAAAAACGATACGTATCATACATATTTGAAATACAGATGTTTTTCTGGGTTATTTTGCCGTGTTTGTGGGCATTTCGACATTTGCCGACATTTCGGAGCACATTGCAATGTCCATCATCAGCCCTGAAGATACACAAAGCTCGCAAACACGGCATAATAACCCTGAAAAACATTTTCTGTATTCTGGAAGCCGTGAAAACCTACGAACTTTGATATTTGAAATAATCTGTTGCAAACAACTAAATACTTGTATTTCTAATGTTATAATTAGATAAAATGTTACTACAGGCTACAAATTCTCAAAATATTGCTACTTAACAATATCGAGATTGATTCCAGTTGGTAAATTACCTACATTTTAGGATCCTTTGGCAACTTCAACAATAATGGAGCATAAAACTGCTGCCATCATTATTTGGCGGTCATTTTGAAGAGTTAAAAGAAAGACAATGTTTTAATAGTTGGATATACAATTCTTATTTTACAGAACAGATTTGCAGTGAACGAATATTAGAATAAATAATAAATACATGCATACGAAATTTAAAAAAAAACTGAAGGGCTACACGCTACACCTCACCCAGTACATATTTTTACTAAACAAGGAGTCACAAAATTTGATGTGTCAAGATGAGTTGTATTTTTTATTTATTTGAATAAGTTAAATAGGTACTAAAGATGCATTTTTGTTTGAAATTAAATGAGAAAGTAAATAATAACAAAATGAAAAAAAAAGTCCGTAGTAATAATACAATTTATTCTTTAAAATATGATTAAATTAAATTTTTTTATCATAATAAAAGGATGGTCGGTTGAACACGAAATATGTTGCCATTCATCCGTAGGTACTGACGAAGTGCTGTAGAAAATTCGGGCAGTTTGCATTTAGAACCACGATTCCTAAATTCGTCAGTTTCTAACCAGTTTACAGTTAGTAATCACAATAAGTCGCTTCTATGTTTTAATAACAAAATATTATATAAAATACACAGTTTTTAAGATACTTTTTAACTTCTAATATTATGAGAGCAATCACTAATGTTTGGTAAAATATCAAAGTCAGTAGATTGTAAAGAATATTCTAATGATTGTAATTTATTGCACACAACAGAGTTATTGCAAGGATTTATATCATTATTATTGAAATGGAAAATCTAAATTTCCCAAACAACATGAAAACAGTTTCTTCTCGGATATAATTAATTAACCCATGAAATAGTTACAGTGAGAATGTTATCAGACAGGATATTTTTCAGGCAATCAAAAGTGGTGAGCATAACTGACATAATATGATCATAGGAATATCCGATCGATCGACTATAATCGAATATTGCCAAAATAAGCAGTTATGGAAAAAATATATGTAAAGACTGTTTAAATCAATCTTGATTTGGTTCCATTTTTTTATTTTTGTTTAGTGACAGTTGTTTTGCCTTGCTAGGGCATTTTCAAACTGTGGGCACAGTTTAAAAATGCCGTAACTAAACAAATAGAACCAAAATCGAGTTTTATTTAAACAATATAACATGGAGATCTATAAAATAACTCCCAACTATTGAGTTGATTGCAATTAATACCTGTTAGCATAATTGGTTATGAATTATTCATTTGAATCACTGGTTATTAATTTGTTAACCGCTGATGCGCCAAAAAAAGCTCACAGGGGCATAAAAAACCTCCGAGTTTTCCCCGATTCCTTTTTTTAGGTTATGAAAATATCAAATAACATTATATTTCGAAAATATTTCATAACTGATCATCGGATATCCGGTTAGTTAGCTGATAACCAGTTATCAAAATATCCAGATATCTGATGCACGAAGATAACCAACTAATTTGGATATCATGATTATGTCACTACAAAATAGAGAAAAAAAATATAGTAGGTACTCAGAAATAGTCTTATAAACAATTTTATCAGGTCTACTATATTCTAAATTACTTTACATCATTCAAAATTACATTCTTCTTACTTTAATTTATATTCAGACGGTCAAATACACCTGTGACGCACAAAAAATAAACAAAATGAGTCGATCAACAACTTGGTTATATAAAGTAAATTTAGAAAAAAGAAACACTGGTAAATGAACACATCACGCTCAGACATGACATTTCACTCAGACAATTTACCCGTATGATATGGAGAGTTGCATTCATTGTCCCAGTAAACGACATATTGTAGTTTAGTAGAAGGTATAGGACGCGGGAAATATTATGCTAAGAATTTAGAATACGATAGTCTGTTTCCTCTCAGAACATATTAATGCCTGAAGACCTAACCTTATTGAAAGGTTGATGATACTGCACATTTTATGACGCATTAAAAATGTATGATTTGGTCATCATCTGTTAAAATGAACAATGTATCAAACAGTGTTACAAACGCAAGGAAGGAGTTTAGTATTTGTAATTTATTACTGATAAATTTACATACAAGACATGCAATGTTAACATTATTTATCCTACTAAAGGTAAACAATAGTGGGTTAATAAATAAAGATAATTTTACGTAAATATGTACAGATAACATAAAAATCTGAATTGAAACACATCATTAATGTTACAGGTTATTCACATAGTCTGAATAAATCTAACTCATAAATTAATACTCTTAAGTCTAATGCGAAAACTAAACGCGACACATTCACTACTTATGATATAGAACTGAATCAGTTTATTCAGGGAGAGAAGAGAACTGCAGACAAGCATAGTAAGTAGGAACACGATAGTCCCAGCCAGGTTGGGGTGCCCTCAGACGGGCGGATGCTACGGTCGCCGCTGCGCGGGGGGCACGTACATGGGCTGCTGGAACCTGCCGGGCCGGTTGTCCCCGCGCCCCATCACGCCCTCGCGGCCCAGCGCTCGGTTCACTGCAAATACCAACAGACAAACGTATTATCCCCTCCGGTCCAATGGTCCCTCTTGGTTGACCAACAACTTGATGGTATATACAGGCATTCTAAATAAAATCCCTTCATTTTTCCATCTTTGCGATCTCAAACAGTTTCTTAACACCTCCATGTTGGTGTTTAAATTATTTCACATTATTTCAATAAATGCTAGAGGTTTCTGCTAGTGTTACATTACCGTTCCCAAGAAACTTTTTTCATAGATATTAAAGGGTTAAAATAATTCTACTAGATTGTAATATAACTTTGTCCAAGAAGGAATCAAAATAATGTATTAAGTAAAGTACAATAAACCGGAGTTTACTTGTTTAAAAAAGCAATTATTTTTTAAATGAATTATTTAGTTATGATTTAAAAAATAACAGTACTTTTACTGATTGTCTGCAATAAAAATTAGGTGAGTATTTCTATTTTTAGCAGATATTTTTTTGTGTAAATGTAGTTTCAGTTTTAGAAGTTACCTGGGGTGTTTGGAGGAAGACAATCCGTTTTAAGAACTTCTTCGTGGTTTCCATACGCGAGAAATCTAACTACAACTGTTCTTGCTGACACTCCTGTTATCTCTGCATCGTAGAACTGCAAAAAAGTCACACATTAGAAAAATAAACATTTGGGGCAAATCGTAATATAATAAGTAATTGAAACTTTCTAGATAATAACACAATAGAAATCTATGATAATCAAATTAGATATTACAGCATCACTACGTTCTGTTGTCTACACAGACAATGATTGGTATCTAATAATAATTGTTTAAAAACAACTCTTACCCCATTATCTTCCCAGTACTTGGCTAAACATCGGTCACCAATACTCCAGTTGATTTCTGAACCCTCCGCCAACATTTTCCTGGCTTGTTCATTAATACTGGCATTTTGGAATCCTACTATGTTATTGGTCTGGTAGAAACCATTCCCTCGACTCGTGAAGTTGTTTCTCTGCTCGGGTGCGGGGTTCGGGTGCTGGCGGAAGGTCTCCATGGGATCTGGTTGCCTCGGATGGTTCTGCCCGACTTTGGCTTGATTGTCCGGGTAAGGACTGTAGAAGGACTGTCCTATAGGCTGACCGTTGGGTATGCTTTGCATTTGACCCTTGTTGCTATTGACAAACTGCGTACTCCTTTTATAATTCTGTTCGTTGAAACTATTTTGATTGTTGTAAGCGGGCTTGCCGGGGTATGTGTAATTATTCTGGTAACTTTGCGGCATGTTGGGGCGACTGTTATACCTAGACTGGAGGTTCCCATCTAGATTCATGTTAGCGGTGGATTCCACAAGATTGTCCATGGACTGCGGCGGAGGCTGACTGTAGAAGTTCCGCCCCCCGCGACCCTCGCTCATGTTCCGCCGATCAGGATAGTAATAGGATTGCATGTCCTGGGGATAGTGAGGCTCTTGAGGCATGTTGAGGTTTTGTTGTCTTCTCGCATCTCCGTCTAATTTCTTTTGGAACCGAGGAGCCTTCTCACTCGGCCCTTGGTGGGAGTTGTACGAGTGCTGAGCGCGATCCTCTCTGGGATAATTATTGTAATTTCTCTGTGCCTCGTTATGTCCGTATTGCTGTGAACCTTGAGACTGATACTCTCCCCTGTTTTGGCCGAAGTTGTTTTGGCGGGAAGCCGCTCCCCGCGGACCCCCCCTCCCTCCGCCCTTAGCGCTGTGTCCCCCGCGCCGATCTGTGTTATTCCTGTCGTGTCGGTTATCTTCCCTAAAGTATTGCGAAGGTTCTGCAGATTTGGCCGGCTTTTCTGGCTCCGGCAAAGCAGGAAGTTTATCCTCTAGAAAGTCAAATAAGGAAACTTTTCCGGAAGGTTTAACAGGAGCGGGCCCGTCTTCGTCTGTAGAGTCTTTGGATCTTCCCTTGCGTCCCTTTGGAGCTTCCGTGGTCTGTTTAGCGGGACGCTCCTTTTTAGCTTCTGTAGCTCCTTCTCGTTTCTGGAGAATTTTGAGGGCTCTGTCTGCATTATTTCTTGTCATTTTCAAAGTATTTTCAGCTTGCTCTTCTGAAAATCCGGCGTCAACTATTTTCTGCACATTAGCATCTAACATCGGCTTAGTTCCTCCGCCAAATACCTAGACAAAAAGTAGGAGCAAAATAATTATCAGACATGTTAAATTATCAAAACATGCACATACAAAGACTGTTTCTATCTAATTTTATTTTTAAAAAAACATTTTATGATTTCAATATTTACGCTCAATACATAATAATGCGGTACAGTAAATTAACAATTAGCACAATCAAAACATTGGTATGTAAAATATGTTTATTTATTTGTATAATCAAAGCAGCTTGTTTTATTTGAAAATAATTTCACAGAAAAATATTACATCTCCATCACTTAACCAATGAATTGAATTATGAATATACAGAATATACAGTATTTACCTTCTTGGTCCCCGAGAGTTTCTGTGCCTCAGCAATGGCGCCCTTCCTCTGAGCCTCGAACTCTACATTATCTAACTTGGCCGAGTCCTGGAGACTCTTGAAGCCCCGGTCCGGCTCGCGCCCGTCCAGCGGCTGGCCAAAGGGGATCCACGGGGGCGGAGCACCTTCTCCTCCACCACCTATTGATTAATTACAAATTACATCTAATATAATGCGAATCATTCCTTATTGAAAAAACTTACTGAATTGGATAATTTTAAAGTGTCCTGCTTTTTGTGTTCACTTTGTTAACTTTTTGGTTTACCCCTTTCCTCAGTTTTCTATTTCTCAATTAAAACATAACATTTTGTGTAGGATTATTTACACTAATAATTTATGTCTAGATAATGTACATAAAAAAGACTTAACCTCCTAAATGTTTTAAGACGAGAAAGTTTTATGCTTCTCCAATAAAAAAAGTGGACTTGTACCCTTGTAAAAATAACCGATTAAACCAAATTTAATGGTGAGTAACGAATTAGTTATAAACTTGTCAATTATAGTCCTTAAAATATAGTTCAATTAGAATGACAGCTGTCAAACTCTATGGATTAGTATAAATTGTGTTAGTTTTAAAGATAATTTTATACAATGTGCAGATTTATATGTGAAGCACTGTTTAGAGACATGTTAAGTTAGGGCTAGACAAGCTTTTTCAAAGAGAACTGTCAAAATTGTATGTTTCATTTGTGTTTTGCAGTGAAAATCTATATAAAATATAATAGATAAGGGCCTAAGAATTTTCGTATTCTTCCGTAATAGAATTGCGAATCACATGAAAGTATCTCAATACTCAGTTATCAATTTGCGGTGACGGAAATAAATAATTTGTCGAAAAATCAGGGATAAAATCACCAATTCAGATAATTTCCAGAGCTAACATAACAATCATTCATACATCGTTTATGATATGTTTACAAAATACTCAATGGACTTATCAAGGTAACTGAATTAATTTTTAACGTATTCGGTGTACTCAAGAGTGATCCCTGTATGAAAACTGCAGCTTTTATTTTTTGTCATGTGAACAATCCGCTATTTTTAGGCAAAAATCAAATGCTGTAAAAATTATGCAGATTATTGGCATGCGAACCCAGACTTACGAAAATCCACTAGTGAAATATAAGGATACTTTATGTTAGATGGAAACAACCACCAAACAGGCCTCACCTCTGGTGTGCTTGGCGAGGCTCCTGTTGAGCTCCCACTTGTCTACCATGTGGGTGACGTGGCCCCCGAGCACGCGCAGCGAGGCGGGCCCCACGAACAGGAAGCCGTGCGCCGTGGTGAGCGGCCCGCTCTGCAGCTGGAGCTTGGTCCCCGGCGGGGTGTTGATACTCAGGCTGGAGATGTGCTCCACCTCGATAGCCTGGCACGTCATGTGACCGTCCGTGAGGATGAGTTTCAACATCCGGGGGGCGTGCTTCGATTCTTCGTTCGCCTTGGGAGCGGAAATGTTCCTCACTTTTTGAATCTGCACAAACACGGATTCTTCCAGGGCCTCGCATTTTGTACCGCTTTTACAGAATTCTTCGGGAAACGCCGGCGCCCCGATTTCCCTCAAATCAAACTGAAAGCGAGTATTTGTATAATTATTATTTAGGTAAACATAGAATGTCAATCGATATAAAATCACCGAAGATACTTACGTCTAATACTTTTTTTAGTATTAGCTTGGGGTCTGTTAAGGTTTCCGGAATACCGAGAGCTTCGATTCCTTCTGGGGTTAGGTGGCTGCAAAGAAATAATGTTTTAATCTGCATGTCATACAAAAATAGGTAAATTACGTAGGGTTCCACCCACAACAAAAAATGCTTTCGACGATAAGTAAGCAAATACAAATGGTAAAATCGGAAAAGCTGAAAGCGGAATTCAATACCAAGTTCATATTTCGGGCAGTATTGTACTTACCATCCTTCTTCTTTTAAAATATCAGAAATAGCCATGATTACAAATACGCGATGACATTACCGCACAGACGGGAAAATCAAAACTGAAGTTAGGCGATTTCAAATTAGTAAACAAAATGACATCTTAACGAAATTTAAAAAAGTGTTGCTCTCATAGAAATAGTTTATGTTAAACGTCATTATAAGTACTTATTTACAATTGTAATTTTGTATTTTTGAGAAGCAATACATCAAATCGTATATTATTTTGTCCACCCCGGGAGAAAGCTGAATTTTTGACGGATTTTTGTTTATTTACCTTAAGATCTCAATAATAAAATAGGAAACACGCGACTAGTTGTAACAGTTTTTATGAAGTTAGCTTGCATAAAAACGAATTTTGTTAACAATTTTGCCTATGCTTTAGGCGTTAACTGGAACCATGAACCAACATTTTAAACAAAGAGGCAATGTGTCCAAATCAAAATAAATGTCTCAGCTCGTGTAATAATAATTCTATTCTCCTTCTATTATTTTTATTTAGAGTATCGTAAATACCTCTATGTATATACAAGATATAAAAGTTTTTCATTTTTTTTAATAATCAGCCACCTTATAATAATATGTCGACAAAATACAATTTGATATCACTCATTCTCATTTTTTGTACCTACTTACCCGTAATACAATTTGATATCGCTCATTTTAATTTTTGTACCTACTTACCCGAAAAATATCATAATAAATAAAAATTATAAACCGTGGTTTTGTAGGCATTAAAAAAAAAAGATGATGTATTACTTACCGTAGCTACTTGATCCAACTAAAAAGATATAAACAAATACAAGAACGATTACCATGCAGCTAGATAAAAATACAATTTAAAACGTACAAATAAAATCACAAAATAGTAATAATAACATGTTCAACAACCAAAAACTAATAAAAATAGCAGCAGAGGAGCAAAAATTTTTAAAACCGAAGAACAAAAAAAAATTCATTACAAATAACGGACTAAGTACGATGAAAAACCTAAAGCTTCTTTAAAATAATGGGGAAAAAATTACATCCGCCATCTAGAATACCAAAATTAACGCAAAATTAGAAATCAGCACCCCTTAAACCCCTGAAAATGATACCCATGCTCATTTTACCAAAATAATTTGCATCCACCATCTTTGATTCATATATTATAAAACATTCCAATTCACTAAAATAAATAAAATAATAAAATTCTTGTACCGGAGGCTTTAAATGAAATTTTCGTACCGGGGGCCTAGAAGGGAATTAAGTTTTCTACGGTTCCATAATGCGTCAACATCATTCTTTAGTAAATTCGCTTACAACTCTCTTTTGTAATAAAAGGTGTTGATATGTTCACAAAAGATGACGATGTTAGCGGTGTTGCGATGTTACGATGTCAACGATGTTGTAACGTTTGATTTCACCACTCATCAAATAATTTGCGTACCGGGGAATTTAAAAAGGAAATCGATTCTTAAGGAGTAGGTAAAGTCCAACAAAAATAATTTAATAAAACAATCGAGATTCCTAATAGGTATTATGGGAGTGAATGTCCAACAGTTTGCCTGAGAGATTTTTTCCGTTAGCTTATAATAAAAAATAACTACAAATTAATTAACAACCTTTACATTTTCTACAACCTATATTATATTATGTCATTAAAAATGCGCTATTATTTCAACTAGCGAACTTTATTACTTAGTACTTTTACTCGTGAAATTATTTTATCTTTCTAAATCCAACTGGATTCATGTAAGATAACCAAAGGAAACTAAATTCGAATCGTTACCGTTGTCCTATTATTCATATATGTGGTACAAAATAATTTAATTATTTAAAATTGTTGAATTTGTGTCATAAGTAGGTAGATATTTGACATTTTGCGTGTTCTGGCTTCTAAACAAGATGTGAGTAGGTGCGTTCATTTAAAAAAAATATATATCAGTAATTCTACCTAGCTATTTACTTTTGATTTAGGGATACAAGTTTTTTAGTGAATATTCCTATACCTACCTTATTCCTACTTACATCGAGTTGATGGTTTTCGGATCTCTAATCTCTAGAAGTACCTAATAAAAGTAAAAACAAAAACGTCGAGGGCCAGAATGGGCCAGAAGCCAAGGAAAGGAGTTCACCACTTTAAACTGTTTTTCAATCATTTAAATAACACCTCGCCCAGTACATATTTATACCGAGCGAGTGTTACAAAATTTGAAAAAATACAATACCAGTACAAGCAACTTATGGAAGCAACCAACAACATCTCCCCGCCTTTTTTAGTTTGCACCTAGAAATACAAACAGGTAGGTAGGTACTAAACTTCCGCGGCTGCGTTTGTTGTCGATTTCGTTTTCAGTGTGTTTGTAGGCTTCTCGTGGACTGCGCGCAATTGCCGCAAGTTTTAAATATCGAATCAAGGCGTTTGTCGTTCGTTTTCTTCGCGTCATTTTGGGTTTGCGGTTATCAACTGTTATGAGTGAAAAAGTTTATTTGGAAAGAAGTTTTAAATAGTTTGAGGTTTGAGTGTCACGTGTAAATAAATATTTTACTTAGGTACTTTTACGATTTGAGAAAACTTAACGAGTTTAAAGGCCAAAGAGATTTTGCGAGGATTCAGTTAGTTACATGGTGAGTTTTTGCAAAGTTCTTCGACCCGAGATGTTTTTATGTTTGAGATTTGAATAAAAAGACCTACATTTATGTGGGTGTAGTAAATTCATATTGCTTTGCGTAGTGCAATTTAAAGCTACCACATGACATCGTTAATTGATTATGAGAGGTTTATTAATTATTTTTAGTTCTCAGTAAAATTATACTGAAAGGAAAAACCTTGAGACCGCAATGATTCATTTCAAAGGAAACATTGAGAAGACTGATGAGATGTTAAAATACTCATTCTTAGGTATACAAACTGTAAATTCATACTTCCATGCCCTCGACTTCTACATCCAGACACATATCTGTATGAGAAAAAATAAATCCGATTTATTTTTTTCGTTATTTCATAAAATATTAAACATTCGCCTTAAATAAGACCTTTCCTTGTTATGAGGTGTCGATTAATGCTAGTGAAATATTTATTTGAATATACATAATTTGAGGTCCCCGGTTCGATTATACACGTATTTATTTACATGAGTATTTATATTTGTTTATCCTTGGAATGGTATGTTAAGACTGATTTTGCCTTCATGTTATAACATGACCGCACTCGTGGGTTGTACCAATGCAGTGCCCTATGCAATAGAGCGAAGTGCTGCCGTAGGTTGAGGTGTATGAGGTCGCGGGTTCGATTGCCGATGGGAGTCAATATGAAAATTTATTTGATGTTGAAGCATGTGTTTTTAGCACTTATTTTTACCAGTGCATGTGGTCGTTGTCAGTACTGGAGCGTGAAGGAAATATTTAAGACATATTAATATCTTGCCCTTGGATGGCACTAAAGCAGAGATCGCGCACTTTGTGTGTCACTGCATATGCGTGTACCATTGGTGGTGCCCTGGGGTTTCATAACTATCGCAGCCGTCAGAGCCATTGGGGTGCCGGGGAGTCAATAGGAAGATTTATTTGATGAAGTAGGTAGTTGGCTAGTACATGTCGCGGGTTCGATTCAAAAAATCATCTACATAGTATGTAGATATTTTTTCATGTGGTATCTGTTTTGCGTAAATATTTGGTTTCGATTAAACTCAAGAGTTTTTGCATGGTACAAATGCAGTTGCCACTAACCATGACCGCCTCGTGTTTGGAAGAGCGTACAAACACGCTATCCACAATCCCACGATTTTGAAAAAAATATTTAAGGAAAACCCCCGTTTCTGAGGTCGGAGTTTTCAGGAACATAAAAAAATGCTGTGGAATTGTAGGTACTAGGAAATGGTTTTTCATGTTATTAAAATGATTTCATGCCTTTATGCGCGTGGACTTCATTAATATTAGATCGATATTGTTAGTCCTAGTTTCTTGACAAACATAAATCCTTCTGTGACCTGATTTACTCACGGGAACACCTACGTAGGTACCTATACATAGCATATACTTAATTATATAAATAATGTTTACTTTTTGTTTATCAATTATAAAAATTATAATTTAGAAAATACCTACATTAACATACCACGAGTTTTTGTAACTAAGAAAACCCCCGCAGGCGGTTTTTCTAATAAAAAATGCTGTGGAATAAATACTTTTATTCTTCACCTGCCACCTATGTATTTTAATAACGCACTAAGTTAAAATTTTCTGTTTTAAAAAAAAACACAATACTTAAACAAATGAGATAGGTTTTTTTTTAGAAATATCAATTTTTATGAAGAGCGAATGAATGATGAAAGAAAGGCTAGAAAATATATTATGGGAGTGTGTTTGGGTGTCTAGTATGGTCTAGCGTCTAGCAGCAAAAGCGATGTGATATTCATATTATTTATACCTTAGTATTTGTAGTTCTATGATGAAAATGGTATAATATTTATATTTATTGATTTACATACGATTCGGACAAGAACGAAGAAGAAGAGAGAGAATTCAACATGTTACGATCGTGTACCTACCTATATATAGTCCGACCTACATAACTATAGCAATCTTAGTGATCTCCAACATTACGAAGGCTAAATGTCCGATGGATTGCAGCACTATACGTGGCCAGCCTTGGACAGGCGCTCCAAAGAGATTCTTATTATTTATTTCTATGCAACCTGAAATTATTTGATAATGAGCGCGTGTCAAGGTTCAGCAAGGCACGTAACGCGTGCGTCGCTGGTGCAGGAAGCTAAACAGCTGGCAAGAGTGGTGACCAGCACTCGGTACTTAGTATACCTACGTCCACTGTTCTGGTAGCCAGGTGACCACTTGTCACGGATTACGTAACACCATTGTAATTTGAAATTAATTATTTTTATGACAGCGCAGTCAACACAACGCAACGCGCATTCTTTTGTCGCCTCCCTCGTTTAGGCATGTGACGTGGGTAATATGCAGGCGCATTGCGCATTGGCCAATCTTCACTCGACAATTTCTTCACCTTCACACCATATCCGCTCCCTATGTGGAGCATATGGAATCCACTAACTGCCTCCAGGCCAAGCGATCGGCTGCCAGCTCCCGTGCATCCTCCCAAGTCAAGTCCACGTCCCGCAGCTCTGACGCAAACTGCCGACGAATTGTCAACAGTGGACGACCGGGACGCCGAGAACCTGATGCCTTGTCAAATAGGCAAGCATGGTTAAGGCTCTCGGCAGGCATACGTAGTATATGGCCTAGCCAGCCGAAACGCCTTCGCCGGATGACAGTAGATACCAATGGTTGCTGTGTCCGTTGCCTCACTTCTGTGTACCTTACAAAGTCAAACCACCGCACACCTAAAATTCTTCTAAGACACCTATTTTCAAAACTCAGAAGTCTGCTATCTTGGGCCCTGGTTAGGTGCCACGATTCGCACAACAGATGTGATGCAGGAGTTATAAAGGCGGAATTTTGTTTTAACCGAGTAAACATCCGATCTCTAGACAGCTTTCATACTGTTGAATGCGGCGCCCGCTACTCCAAAGCCGCACTCCCAGTTCTTTCTGAACTCTGCCGTTTTCTGTCATGTACGCTCCCAGGTATTTGAAGCTCTCGACCCTTTCGATGACTCGTCCCGACAAAGCCAGGGGGATCTGGGCATCTTGACACGAGCTGTTACACATGACATGGGTTTTATCAGTGTTGATTTTTAAACCTATGCACGTGGAGTGCCAATTTAGCCTATCAACAATAACTTAAAGTCGCTTATTTACAACAATCAAATGTATTTGATGTTTGCAAATAAGATGAACTCGAAGAAAAATAATGCAGTCACGTATTTTAAAATATGTCGACCGAAAATGGATCAATACGCCTACATCAGTAGATATTACCCATTTAAACGAGTCCTTACGCTGCGCTAGGACGAATTACTAAACCTGTTGTCCTCTGGATTAGAATTCCACTTCGTCACAACTTGTTTTCTACTTTCTGGCACATATATTTCTGAATAGAATACCTACGTAATATGCAGGTTGCGACTATGTCCTTTGAGTCAGGCGGGGTCATGATCCATGATCTCTGTGATGATAATATGTATGAGTGTATGAGGGTCCCACGAAGGATTACCTACTAATATAATACATGAGATGAGCCACAATTTCAAGTTTAGGCGGCTACTGCCCAATAAATTTTCTGAAAGTAATAATAAATAGGTAATAATTATTGTTACTGCTTTGTCGAAATTGATTTATTTTTATTTTCTTATTATTATTATGATAGAAATTATACAAAATGAATCCATATAAACAAAATAAAATAAAAATAATTAATCGAAACGATTATATGTATCCACTAAATACGCAATTGAATACGTAATACATTGAGTCAATAAAAAAAAATTATAGGGTACTTGTACCGTTGATTAATTGAATAAATAAATAAATTTTATATCGCATGACCAAGATCTTTTTATTATGCGTCTGCTAATTCGCAATATGAATTATTACAAATAATATATATTTTTTTGTATTCTAATATTCATTGAGAATAAATACTTCAAAAAATTCAGGACAAAAAAAACTTAATAAAATTAACTAGCTCCCCCCACCCACCTCCTCGAACGAAGCATTTCCGGTTCATTGAAATCTATCTAGATTAAATTAAAATAAAATTTTCGTACTATTTATTTATTTATCACATTTCACATTTAATATAATCACAATAATGGGATGGCGACTCAATCAGTAGAGACCCATGCCAATGATCTGGCCCCGACTCACTAGATATTCCGTGTCGAGTCAGAGCATAATAATACTATAATCTTATAATATGAAAATATGAATAAATTTACGTTCTATAATCTTATAGTATGAAAATTTAAATAAATTTACCATTAAATATATATATTGACTTATTATGCACATACAAAATTTTATGAACAAATTGCAACTTTTTCATTGAATAATTCTATTTCAGTAAACCGGAAATGCTTCATTTAAAGGTTGTGGGAATCGGTCGACGTACGTACCTATGATGAAATCAAATCAATATTTTTTGTACTCACACAAACTTACATAAATATAATACATAATATATGTATCAGTATAATTGAATTTTATAACGCAGATTGTATCGCACCTAATGGTGCATAGGGCACTGCATTGGGATACCATGAGAACAGTGTATCTTGATTATTACACGAAGGTGATCAAACAAGGTGCGTATAAGAGAAAAGTAGTACGTAGTTTGTATTGAGATAGGCTAAAATTTGTTGACGAGATTTTTTAATATTTTTTTTTTTTTTTTTTTCAAAAGAAAATTTTTTGTTTACAAAGAAATACAATAAAACACATATACATTAAAAATAATAAAACAAAATCCCACCAAGGCATAGCCTGTTTGTGGGTATATTGTGAAAGTCAAACAATATGCACGTGTGGCAAAAGAGAAAAATAAAGTCATGTAAAAATGGAAAAATAACAGATAATGAAAACAAGATAGTTAAAAAAAAAGAATACAAAATATTGGTATCTTTATACCGGAAGAAAAAAGAAGAAAATGGAAATAATTATAATATATAAAATAAAAAATGACGTAGATTATGTTATTGTTATGGTCTTTATAGTAAGAATGATTCTACCTTTACACTATGTATCCAACTACGTGTTAATTTTTTAAAGATGGAAATTTGACAATGCCATGTTATTGTCAGTTAAAAAAGAATGAATTAAACTGGGGGCAATAAAATGTGCATGTCTCTGAGCAAGTCGTGATTTACAATGTGGATGATTTAAGTTTTTACGAACGTTAGGTCAGTTTAATATGCATATAATTACTGACTCTACATCTTCTAAAGAATCCCATTATTTTCGTTGGCGTTAATGGAATAATAACGGGTTGTAAGTAGGTAAAACAAATTTACACATTTCTCATTTGGAAAACACATTTTCTCTTCCAGTTGATGTATTTTGTATTTACCCATCCAGAACCAACAGTTTGTTTTTAGGTTAAATTCGTGTAAATAAACACTTACTATTGTTGTCAATTGCTTACTTTGAAGCAAGAACAATAGAGAAGTGAAGGAATTTTTGTGTACAATTTCACACAGCTAGCTTTACGAAGGCGCAAATACACTAGCACTTTAGTTCATAAGTATTCATTGTTTGGAAAATTTAATTTGTGCAGGAGTAAACACCGACGAAATTAGTGCCCATAGATTATTTAAGAGCTATATTTTTTTAGATACGAGCATAATGTGTTTTACTTTGTTGATTTTTAAAATATTGCGAGGTTTTTTTCATCCGGATGTGTACCTACATTGATACGGGACACTCTGGTCATTCGCCTTCGTGTAACAAGTGATCAAGATTCACTGCACTTGGTGTACCATGCAGTGCCCTATGCACGAATGGGCTGCATTTTTTATGGGATAAAACCATCATAATATTATGAACATCAAAAACATAAAACTTATTTATTTGTCTAGCGAATCACATAACTTTAGAAGGAATCATGTAAAATTAGCGTCATAAATATTTTATGGTAATTCTGTTTCTCACGCTTGCGTGGTGCAAATTATAGGCAAAAGTTTTCTTGCATGTATAAAGTATGTTTATTTTAAGATTTGAGTAGTTTATGGAAGTAACGATTTTGTAAATGGTTCTGTTTAAGGTCACCTGCAAAACACATGAATGGGAGATATATTTTTTATTTTCATATACTTAAAAGCAAAAATATTGAGAATAATATATAGAGGCCACGCCAATGTTGCATTTTATAATATAAAAAAATAGGTCGACGTAAGTTCAAAATTATGCGAATGTGGTTTTGATTTTGAATTTAAACGTCCTGGGTAAATATTTTCAAAATACTTAAATAAATTAGAATGTACGTTTAAAAACTAGTGAAGCATTGTCCTCAACAATGATGTTTGTTTGTTTGTTTGTTTGTACATTTTTATTTAGCTATAAAAAAAAAAAAATTTACAGCTAATATATTACATAAATATTTATTATATAGCAGTAGTATTTTACTTAGCTTGCTTCTGAATTCATTTAATCCGTAACAAGAGCAGTAAGAAGTGTAATGAAGTAGGTACCTATGCCATACCTAGTCTAATATTCTTGCCTAATAGTTGGGTAAATGACCGCAGAGTTAAGTACACACCTAATACGTTAAAAATAAAAATGTGATCATTTGTTTATAGTGGTCCTGATGTAAGAAAAACTTGTGACATTAATGTGTTTTGTTGAAGTATTTTGATTTAAAAAAATCAAATTTTGATCATTTCTATTATATAATAGAACAAATAATTAATTTTATATTTCATGGGCATGGAATTTGCATAAATTATATTTATCATGAAATATCAAATGAATAGGTTGCATAAATTGGAAAATTCGAATTTTATTAACAAAATGCTTTTCCGAAGTGTCAAGGGGTTTTCATACATCCCACCGGGACAACATACTAATAGTGATTTTAGTGATGGCAAATTTTGAATGCAGACCTTAGCATTCCTCCGAACATTCGCTTATCAAAAAATAAGCGACAAGCAATAACAACCACCTAGGTACTCTTAAAAGCAGGTGTAACCAACAAGCGGATTTGCATTTTCAGTATATTATTGTAACTAAATCGTATTAAAACCCCCATACAATACATATGATTTTTTACTATAAGCGGTTGATCGAATACGCCTACATACAATATAGTACATTATTATGTACTATCCACCTAAAAGGCCAACGGGAGGTTATTTCTGGTGGCTTTAGCAATATTGGTGTTAAATAAGGTTTCAGTTTAAAGATGATAATGTTGCCCCCGGTAGATACTTTGGTTTAAATTGTGTGGGTTTGTTTGTTTGTACATTTTTATTTTGCTATAAAAAAATTCTTACAGCTAATGTAATACATTTAAAAAAAATCTAAACATTTATAACTGATCACAAAGATGCTTTTTATGTTTCAATAGGTATACACTGATTTCAAATATTATATCTTAATTTTGTATATTATATAGTGTAAGAAATAAAATCTCTTACGAATATTCCAGCAAGCGGTTCTATTCTTGTTACCATTCCAAATAAAAACAGAGTGATTCCTGGTTGAATAAGGTAACTGCAATACGTTATTCTTGATATAACTGCAATACGTTATTGTTGTGGTATCCAAAGTTTATGGCTCAGAAGCTTTGCTGTATTACATTGGTATTTTACTAAGGTTCCTTCTGAATTCATTTATTCCGTTTATTTCTTTGACAGTAGTACATTATACCTTTTGAATTTTTTGCACATTATGCTGTTCCGAGTACACGCCTTAGATCTATTGATTGTCTTTAAATTATTTTCAATAGAGTTCTTCCAGATAACATGAATATCCTTGAAAACGCTTTAAATATTTAAAGTATATTTTTACAATTCCAACGATATAAAACACAATGATAAAAAATTTTGTTTTCATTTATAAATTTATGTTTTGAAAACACGAAATTACGAGTGACTTTTAACGCCCGTTATTGGCTAATGACGTCATACCCGTCTACTGTGGAAGGCGTGAAATTCATTCCGTAGTGAGCGCCTATATTGCTGTGACGTCACACTGCATGCGCGCTAAATGGAGGATTTTGCGAGCGATTTGAAAAAGCGCCATTTCAAACCGCGCTAAAAGATTCATATGACATCGTAAAAAAAAATTAAAAAAATTCCCTTGATAATTTTTCAATAATTTTTTTGAAATAAAATATAAAGGAGGATGTCTTTCTTTATAAAACAGCTGAAGAATCTGTATAGTTAGCTTATGCATTTTACTTAATTTAAAAAATCTATTCTTTGCTGTTTATTTCTGTCCTTGCAATTTTTTTTCTTTGTAAAAATTTCGTGTATATATAATTTTTATAATGGAATCTGTCCGTCAATAAATAAATAAATAAATAAAACATCGGAAAAAACCAATTTTGGTGTTATACTCATGGGTGTTGCAGTCCACGATACTATGTAGATATAGACAGGATGGTAGATAGTCCCGCAGTTGTTGATACCTGTGTGACCCACTTCTGGCTCGGCCTTGTTGTCACTTTCACCTGACTGGCCCGCTGTGGTCCGCTGTGGTCCGACTGCGGAATGGCTTTGGCCTATAGTTTCCCTGTCGAACTTCCTCCCGAGAGCTGTGTAATTTCGAGACGAGAACCCTATAACCTATAACTTAACATAAGTGGTGTGTGTAATGTATGCACGCGGGTTATTTAATCCAGTGTTTGGACTAAAACGAAATCAGAATATTAAAATTGTATTCAGTAACAAAGAGTTGCGCAAGTGAGGTGGTTTCGTTTCGGTTCGGAGGAAGAGTCGAGACTCGAGACTTTAACCATGGGGACTGATTTGTAAAGGTATGTGTAATGTGTAGGTGTGTATTTGATATCACGCGTGTCTTATACAATAATTATATATACATAATACTACGATACAGCGCAGTAGCGCGTTTGCATGCATATATCGACGCCTCCTACGTATAATATCGTAACCCACAAATCGTCGGTTTTGAGTTTTTGGTGGATTTCGTCTGTATTTAACTCTATCTTTAATTCTACCAAAACAAAAAAATTATTTTGCCAATAATAAGGGCTTTTTTGGGGCGCAACTTGTCGTATCTACAACCAATGCATATGAACGAAAATATTATTTTCGAATGCTCCTCCTGTAAAATCGCATTTTGTGGGTTACGATATTATACGTAGGAGGCGTCGATATGTGAGGCCTCGTCGGCACGAGTTAAAATCATTGTACACATATGAAATTTCGTATCTGAATAGGCCATAGTAATTGAAAAAAAGATAGAGGGTATGCGTTTTCAAAATCGAAAAAAAAAAATTTTTGTCATATAAGGGACACCCTAATGTATATTCAACCAGCAACAACTAAATATTATACATATATTTTTTTGATAAAAAGAAATCTATGCAATCTTACGATATTTGCACATATTTCAATCTGTAAATACTATTTTCAATAAAGCCTAAGCGGCTTGTGCTTGAAAATAGGAATCGAGTGGAATTTAATTTGATTTATTTAAATTTTACTATATTTATAAACAACATTTTGAGTGTGTCCAAATATTTGTATACATGGATTTGCAGATATGGATAACAAATACAAGGTGAAATGGGGAATGTTGTAATACATCATGTGGCCACTTAACCTAGCCAATGACAGGTCATAAGCCCTGTAAACACCTAGATATCCACATTCCCTTCCAAACTTCTCGTCTCTGTTGAGATGTCAAATTTTACTATATTTAACTAACTAACTAACCATCACGCCATTTCCCTGTAGGGTAGGCAGAGAGGATAGAACGCCATACCACTCTGTCCGGACATACTTCCTTTGCTTCCTCTACATTCATACATTTAAAACGGTTCATCGTTAGATTCTTGTAAAAAAACTTGTAACATTCGGCCTTTCGATCCCTGATTGGAGTAGGTTTACAGAAGTTAGGGCAAACAGCTTTTTGGCTGTTTTAAAATGCTCGTTGTAGGTATGTGCTACAAATTTAAATGAGGTATTTTTCTACATCCTGAGAAAAACATGAAGTATAAACACTGTATTTGCTGCTATGTCGCACTGCATACTGAGTGCGATGTGTCTCGGGTCTCGTGGTCTTGTCTTGTTACACTTTCTCGCTATTATACAATATTTTTTTACTTTATACTACTCTTACGAATGTGGGTTTGGTTTAACTTTTCATGCCTCTGTATACTGTATACCTACTCCACTTCTACACGTTATGGAATGCGACAAAATATGTAAGCGAATTTTGCTTTACCGCACCATGCAATTTGATTATTGTACATTTCGATAAACAATTGGTAGCAGACATTGATTTATAATACACTTAGATCTGCCTTGCAGAGTAAATTATTTAGAAAAAGTAAGGACACGAAGATTCCGCACCTTAATACACTTACACGAGTCGACCTATCAGAGCCCTTCGACTGCATCCGCCTACACACCGCAAAAGGTATGGGCTATATATAGGGTTACAGTAACAGCATACAATACTAACCTTTTGTAAACACAAAAGTTTTTAAAAAAACGTATCATTTGCATTTATTTTTATTTATTTGGTTAAACCTTAACTTCCTTTTACGGGTAGGGTCACCAAATTTTCCAATTCCAAGCTCTGAAACAAGTAAAATACATAAAAACAAAAACTCTGAAAACAATAATCAGGATGCACTTCGATCATAACATAAACACACTCAAATAAAATCTACCAACATAAAGACATAAAATAAGACTTGTAATTTTTGGAATTTCCCAGTAAATGGAGGGATCTGACGACCATGATCTCATTGCCTACTCGATGCGCGATGGCGGAAACGTCATCTAGGTAAACTACAATAATTGCCAGAGGATTTCCTGTACATTAATAACCATAAAATCTTTTTATTTCAACTTCCTAACATCCGCGTCCGCTGCATTTTTCCCGCCGAAAATGGCCTCGAATTGCCAAACAACTCTCGAACTGTCACATGTAGAGAAATCCAAGAAATTTATAGGTACCCTCTGTGTACTCACATACTCGTATATTATTATTACATAAGAAATATTTTGATATAAAAAAATCAGTAAAAACAAATATTGGTATTTTACTGTTAGAAATCAATTTGCAATTTTCCGAGTATTATACGGTACCACAACATTTCTAGCCCTCATTTTAGATTTTATTAAATTGTTTACACCAAGAATTATAATAATTGTTTATATCTCTTGATAGAGAAAATGTAATATCGTAAAATGGCGTGACTCCGGAAATGTCCTAGATTTTTTTTTTGTCGTTTTGTTAGTTTTCGATCAAAGCTTTATGCGATAAAAAGGGTTTAATTACAAAAAAAATGTTTACTCGCCTAAATCACAAATGGATCATGTAAACCCGCATTCTCAACAATACTACTACCTACTACTACTCTCTCTTACCGCACCCAATGGTGCATAGGGCACTGCATTGATACACTTACATAGTGTTTTTAAAAAATATATATATAATAATAATGTTCCCTCACTGGGATAACCCGTGCCGAGGCAAACATTTTTACATTGTTTATAACGGGTATATTCTACGTACATGAAGGCAAGATGATCAGTCTTACGCTTCAGCGCCAGTCCAAGGTATCACATACAACAATACCGTTGTGTTTTTTGTCTCTCTTGTAAATTTACCTAACTTGGAGTTACTTACACCATTTTTTTATTTAGCCGACCATTTTATGGAGATAAGTTTTTTTTTTAACAACCATTATTTTTTTGATAGATAAATATAAGTACTTACTTACTGCTTATTAGATACCTTCTTGAACCTACTGCTACTTGAAACGTAGAACTGATATCTTTCCTTACGATTGACTACCATTTTTTACCTTTCATCATGCAAAATTGTAGATGGACAATAATGGATAAATCCAATAATGTTTAATATTTAAAAGTATTACCTGTTAAGGGATTACTGTGGAATAGAATCATTTGTCAACATATGTTTGACAACACATATAAAAATAAATTAGAGCACATTTATCTAACTAGATTCACATCCATGGACGGTTTAATTGTGCCCAAGACTAAAAACAAGTACGGGCAGAGAACAATAGAATATTTCATTCCAAAAATTTTCAATATGTTGCCCTATGAAATCAAATTATGTAATAATGTTAGTAAAATTATTTTTATACTGAGAGATTGGTTGGAAGACAGGACTTTATTTATATTGATCCACCATAATTTTATTATGTATTGATTCAC
This sequence comes from Micrasema minimum, assembly GCA_022494985.1. Classification (NCBI taxonomy): domain Eukaryota; kingdom Metazoa; phylum Arthropoda; class Insecta; order Trichoptera; family Brachycentridae; genus Micrasema; species Micrasema minimum. Next base: position 146,409 of record JAGVSP010000012.1, on the reverse strand, counting down.
CATATATATTTTTCGTATCTCTATTCCTTTTTTTTATATTTTGTAAACTTTTGTTGTTGTATTTCTATGATAAATTTTTTGTTAATGGCACCTGATGACAAACGGCAAAATTGCGGTTTATCGGACGGCAATATTTTTTTCTAATGTTATGTTTGTTTTCTTAATAAAGACTTTAAAAAAAAAAGGACGAAGCAGATGAAAGAAATTAAATGTGTTTGAAGAAGCACGCGACCATGAGTTGTGTGGCACCCGGCTTCGTCTTTGACTCCGACCTCCACGGAAAGTGAAACCTCGTTCAGGCGATTTGATGTCGTCATAATATATCGCACTAGATCTCGGTGTATTTACCTTCATCATTTATCTTCTTGTGGCTTTCTTATTTCTTCACAGCCGCAAGATATATGTAGTACTTATTATATTATGTACGTACGAATACATTGGCTCCAAATTTACAACTTAATCAATGGCGTAGTCTACATAATATTTATTATGTAATAACGTATTTAAATTTGGTTCCATGAAAAACTGTAGGTACCTAATAATATTTTGTCAGATATTTTTCTTTTATTAACAATACAAGAAATAAAGAGTTTGTATGTTTGTACTCTTTATATCTCAAAAGCTTAAAAAATAGTTTTCGGTTTCATATCACATTATTATTCGGTTTATTCGTATGTTTAATATTTTTTAATCCTATGGATACAGTACATAAAATAAAAAAAAAATATAATTAAAATAAAACTGCGCAAATTAAATATTAAAATAAAATAAAATAAAATAAATTAAAAAAGTCTAAAAAAGATATTAAAAATTTCAAAGGTGCAAAGTTTTCGACCAATGATCACATTTGACAAGTACAAAACAAGCTGCGCATTTCATTCAGCGATTAAAATCTTATTACCGCGGGGTGACGGGTCAAACACACCCCCTCCACTTTCTTCCAGCGTCCTTTTTTACATGACGCGACCTATACCTAGTACCTACCTACTTAGAATAGATTTAGGGAAAATGAGGGAAAAAAAAAAATAAATAATAATTGAAGTGTATAAAATAAAATATTACTATTGGTATCTCAACAGATACAGAGCAGCTCCTGAAAACGAAAAACTATGCATTGTCTAGGCGTTTACAGGGCTTATGACCTGTCATTGGCTAGGTTAAGTGGGCCATTATTAGTTTCCGAGATTCTCTGTATCACTGTTAAAATATCAATAATAAATAGATGCAAGCGCGTCATAGTATTTGTATTAATAGTAGGTATCATAAACCCCTGTCTACATAAATATTTTTTTATATATTTGCGATATATTTATACCTACCTACGTTTTGAAATTTCGCTACTTAATGGCCAAATTTTTTGTCTTCAGTAATTTTTCGCAGCAGTCTTTTAATTTATAACCATAATATATTATTATGAATGATTATGGTTATTGAATTCCATTGGTGTAGCGTGATTAAAGTTATTTAACGTAATATATTACCTCTCTACCCATTAAAAATGAAGTTACTAATTTTGGTCACTTTCAAATACAGAATAGGTGTGTTTACAACCAGAGATGAATCGGTTAATTTATCTGAAAAAAACGGGTTGTAAAAATATTTACACTTTACTGAAAAAAAACGCCGAAAACCTGTAAATACGTATCTACATAAGTACATACGTAGAAAGTTTTTTTGGATTGTTGTAAAAATATTGGATAGAAAAGTACCTAGTCCCTTCATGATCCACCTCTTGAATTATGTCCTTTGGGAGAATGGAGTTAATTTTCTAGCAAAATAAAAAGAAAAATGCAAAAAGTACTTATTTGATAAATGAAATAAATAAATAAAATTATTATAAGTACATTTTTATTTGTAACAGCCAAATTTTTGTGTTATGTTTTTTTTTTTTTTTATTTTACACTCTAAAAACGTTCTAACATAAGATTTTCTTCTTGGGATGAATTGCCTAAAATAAAAAAACCGCATGTGTGCAGTTCACATCAGGTAGAAGTGAAACCTTAATAAAACTAAGCTGAGAGAGAATGAGATAATGTTGTATTAGGAGTTTGGATAATTAAAGGATTTATTTATTATAAATATTGGTACCCAATGATAATTTTTTTTCATTTTTATTATTGATGATCATGTCTTCAATTTCTACAAGTGATACGAGCGGCTTATGATAACAGTGTTATGAGACAAAAAGTTTTTGTTTCGATTTTATAAAAAAATCAGTGAAATACCGCGTCAATTACTGTTTTTGATCGCGTTGTCGATTCGGTGCGACTACTGCACATTAAATTGAATTTGTTGTCAAGGAATTCAATCAAATTATTGTTATTATTATTATTATTATTATCATTATTATTATTATTGTTGTTGTTTGGAATTATTATTTATCAATATACTTACCTGTGAAATACCGCGTCAAGGCGCCTTCTCCCTCGGTTTGCTACAAAATTTTGGGAGTCGAATCTACCTCTTCGGATACATGAATAGAAAAAATTCTGTTTTATAGCCTAGGACTCCACATTATAAAAGTATAAGGGTGCCGGCGATCAACTGGTAGATGTATCTGGTGAGGTAGATGGAACTACTGCCAGCCGGCGGAAACTGTGTTCTATCTCATTCTCTCGCAGGCTAAATCCCATAGATCTATATGTTTGTCTCTTTTTAGTGTCGCTTTTTCGTTTTTAGAGTTTCAAATCACTCCCAACGATTCTAAAGAAGTTTTCACTTCAAAAAGTACTTTTTTAACAGTTAAAATACCTACTTGCTACTTACATTTTATACTTTTGCTTATGGTTGATAAAACAATAAGTAGGTACACGTACACAGGGCTTGCTGTTTGCACATAACTAGTCCGCGCCTGGAAGCTACTTCTGTCAGTGTGGCTTGTGGCTGGATGAGTTCATAGTTCACACCCACAATTTACCATATTCCCATTTTTTCATTTTGTCACTAGAAAGTTTAAAGAAATTCTTGTTTTTATGAGGATAATTTTATTTTGTTTATGGCGTTTTTGTTATTACCGCATTTTAATAGAAACATTGGAATCACAAATAATAACTTATTTTAATACTCCGACATACTCGTATACATCGACCCATAATCTGCATAACAGCATATGCGACAAAAAGTAAATTCGTAACAATTTGGAAAATGGGATAATATTTATTGTTTTTTTGAATGGTTTCTTTTAATACGTCTGTTATTTTATTTTGTTGCTGGAAACTGGTCCCGGTTACTTTGTTGGACTTGACTTAATAAGTTATCCAGTTTGAAGGGTTGGAGATTTACCAATAAAAAATTTAAAAAAAAAAGTTAATAATGAATAACTGCAAAGTGAGTGCTTCTAACATAAATTTTCAAACTTAATTTATTCAATACAGTAAAGCAAGTACTGAAATAGACATTTCTGAGTTGTGAATAGTGAATACTGTGCCTACTGTAGGCAACAGGGGATGTACGGGGAAAGAAAAAAAAACATGTGTGCAGTTCACACCAGGTAGAAGTGAAACCTTAATAAAACTAAGCTGAGAGAGAATGAGATAAATGCAGTATCAGGAGTGGGATTATTATAGGATTTATTTATTATAAATATTGGTACCGAGTTGATAATTTTTTTTCATTTTATTATTCATGATCCATGTCTTCAATTTCTATAAGTGATACGAGCGGCTTATGATAACTAAAGTATGAGACAAAAGTTTTTGTTTCGATTTTATCAATATATCTATGCATGCGCACAACGCTTGGTAGACAAGAGTGTGGAGGCTACGAAGCACTGCACAAAGAGAAGACGAAGATAATAAGAAACGCTATACAACTGTGTTCTATCTCATTCTCTCGCAGGCTAAATCCCATAGATATGTTTGTCTCTTTTTAGTGTCGCTTTTTCGTTTCATAGAGTTTCAAATCACTCCCAACGATTCTAAAAAAGTTTTCACTTCAAAAACAGATAACTTCACTTGATCTTTTACCTCTTTGGTTTAAATAAATTATCATCATTAGTCATCTTTAATAGCATAAATACTAGAATATTGGAAAAGGCCCCGATTTGTCTGCACATTCGTATTTCACGCCACGCGCAGCCACTGGAAACTGCACTTTACGATCTTTGTCGTAGGTACGTTTACAGTAGGAATATGTAGGCGCATAGAATAATCTTTCTTTCGCCAATAAAGCGATAACACATGTCATAAAACACTAAATCGTACATTTTCTTGGCGTTTTGAAGCTTACAAACGAAATATTCAAAATTCTCAAGTTTAAAGAGTTTTTCACTGTAAATAATTATCAACTAGGTACATATTTTTCGTATGTAAACGACAAATATTGTTTTTATATATTATTTTTATTTAGTACCTACTACTTATATAATTTTTACATAGACTAATATTTACACTTCTCTTATCCTACTATTATACATTTTTCAATTTAGCTATAATATAATACCTACAGTAATATTTTTTCACACATATATTTTTTACATTTAACTCTAAATAACTTTACATTTTGTTTATTTCTTATTTCATCAGGAATCTCCTCATACATTTTAATGCCCTTATACGTTAGAAAATTTCTGTGACATAGCTTTTCTTTTCTTTTCTAATCTTATATTTTTTTTTAACCTCTTGTTGCATATTTATGAAAAAAGGCATTGTTTTTTAATTTGTTTTGCAAATATCTTGGAATTATCCCTTTAACAATTTTGTTAATTTCATTAGCAACACTATATTTAATTCTTTGGTCTACTGACATAATATTCAAAAGTTTAATCATTTTTTTTTAATGTTTGTTCTTTTACTGCACTTCAATATGATTCGCATGGCTTTGTTTTGCAAAATTTGTAATTTTTTTAGCTCTAACTTTCTGTACCTAGCGGTAGCACGTTGGGCTGCCGTGCATGAGGCCTCGAGTTCAATTCCCGATGGGAGTCAATAATATGAAATATTTATTTGAAAGTAATTTTCACATAAAAATTTTTTCATATGTGAACCTTGGACAGGCACTGAAGCGTTATACTGATCATCTTGCTTTGATGTGACAAATTATCCAGATTCACTGAACATGGTAGTATATCAATGCAGTGCCCTATGCACCATTGGGTGCGGATAAGGGAGAGTAGTAGTAGTTTTTCGTTTTGATTTTTTCATAATAATTAGTCTCGCATTGTACCTCGTTTATGCCGTTTATTTTGGCCACCCGAGTTTGTAGCTCAAACAGGTTTAACGACTTTTTTTATTTAGCCAAGGACCCGCTTCGCGTTGTTTCGCTTTAGGAATACTAACAAGATCCGCGAATTCCGATCCCTTACTATTGCTACAAATATTATGTATCTAGGTAGTTATAATTACTCGTAGCTCTATGTGTAGTTGTGAAGTTACATTATATTACCTGTGTATAGTAAGTACCCATAGTAATAGGGCAGTCCAATTACCTGATCCACGATCGTAATTATCCCGGTAGTTCATTTTTTTTATGGAAAACTTAAATTTTTAAATAGGGTATCAGTATAGGTAAGTATTCTATACTTCCGAAATAAAATACATGAAAGCCCCACCCTTTCCCTAGACTGCTTTAAGGTTCTTAGTACGAATGCTCGGTGCTCGAATTTCGGTATTTTCCGCTACTCATACATTTGCAAACGGTGTACACGCACACACTCTCAGTTTCAGGGGTCGAAACAACACGACGCGTGACACACGAATAAACGACAATTGATAATATACATACTACCCACATATATGCGTCACAACTGCGATGTATATAATTAATTGTTGGTAATCTAGGCCCTGGAAGACCTATACCAAAAGGATCGAATGATTTATTTACACATTTTATACTCCCATAAACACTTTTACAACGTATTTCAGTAAAATATTCAGATCTAAATTTTAATTCTACACAACAAATGCATCCCATTCACATTCAGCTGTCAGGTGTCTCACTAGGTTTTTATTTCAGTAACATCAAAAATATATAAACTAAATCCAACGGTCACGGAAAACGCAACAGGACCATATTGATGAATTCCCAATTTTAATTAGTCTTTCAACATTTTGGGTGTGTTCAAATACTTGTACACAAATCTGGGTTTATTCTATGACGGGAGTTGGTATATATTTCATTTTTATATCTTTACAAAGATGAAGTAGATTTTTTTTCCAAATTCGGGAATATGGATATTCAATCAATCAATAATAAAATAAACAACATTTTGACTGTGTCCAAATACTTGTAGACAAAAAACTGGATTTCATCCATTACGGGCTAATAATTACAATTTGACATCTCAACAGAGACGACAAGTTTGGAAGGGAATATGGATACCTAGGCGTTTACAGGGCTTATGACCTCATAACCCTCATTATTAATGCATCATCACTCGCCATTATTAAGGCTGTATCATCTGCAAACAAATACATTTCGCAATCTTGGGTTAATTTTTTTTGACTATTGGTATAAATTAAATTCTCATTTGGTCCGAGAATTAACCCTTGGGCGATTCCGGTTTCTAGAGTCTTCTCGTCACTTAGGGTTTTGTTCATTTTTACTTTCATTTTTCTTTAGTGTATAGATAGTCTTGTAGAAGTATTTTTATATTTTCTCGTATTCCGTTTTTGTCCATACCTCGTTACCTAAAAATGATACTCATCATAATTTTATGAAAAAAATGTACTTCAACCATCTTGGATCTGAAAATAAACGCTAAATTCGAAATCAGAGCCCCCGAGAACCATTAAAACGATACCCCAACATCATTTTATAAAAAAAAGTTGCGTCCGCCATCTTGGATCCAAAAATAAACGCTATATTCGAAATCAGAGCCCATAAAAACCATTAAAACGATACCCAAAATCATTTTATAAAAAAAAGTTGCGTCCGCTATCTTGGATCCAAAAATAAACGCTAGATTCGAAATCAGGGCCCCGGAAAACCCTTTAAACGATACGCGACATCATTTTTTAAAAAAAAGTGGCGTCCGCCATCTTGGATTTTAAAATAAACGCTAGATTCGTAATCAGGGCCCTTTGAAACCCTTTAAACGATACCCCACATCATTTTATGAAAAAAAGTTACATCCGCCATCTTGAAATAAAAAATAAACGCAAGATTCGAAATCAGGACCCTTAAAAACCCTTAAAACGATACCCAACATTATTTTATGAAAAAAGGTGCGCCCGCCCATTTCGGAATGTAAAAAAATCAAATGCTCTACATGGGAAGAAATTATGTAATGGTGATGATAATTATTAAAATTTAAAGAAAAAATGAAAAGTAATTCGGCATTCTACAAATAGAATATATATATTTCGGGAATTGTGCTCCCTATGTCCGCCTCGTAACATAGTGGTAGCGCATTTGGCTACCGTGCATGAGATCGCGGGTTCGATTCCCGTCAAGATGAAATATTTATTTACATGTTATTTTCATATTAATATTTCATGTGCGATACCTTGGACTGGTACTGAAGCGTAAGATTGATCATCCTACCTTCATGGCTCCCGATGACAAACGGCAAATTGCGGTTTATCGGGACGGTATTATTATTTTTTGTTTTCTAATGTTATGTTTATTTTCTCAATAAAGAACACTTCTCCATGTAATAAAATGGTCAATACACCGTTTCCCACGATGAGACCGCGAAACTCCAGAGGGTGATTATTCATGATATTTCTGAGAAAAAAAATCTTAATAAAGTTTTTCAAAAACTCAATTCTAATTTCTTAAAAAAAATGATTAAAAATATGAATAAAAAATTCACGCGTGTAATACCGTCAATTTTTGAACTGGCTAACACCACGTGACCTGCACCAATTTCAGATATGAAATTCGAATTTTGAATGTCCGCACAAGGCAAGGCGTTCGGTGACCAGAGCGGACCCCCACTCCTCCCCGCCCACCGCCACCCCGCCCAACCGCTAGCATTTCAAACAGAAGCCAGTATTACATAGTCGCTTTTTATTAATACTTTTTTTAATTAATTATTATAAAAAAATCCCGGATCAAAAAACTTTGTAAGGATTTTTTTCTCAGAATACCATGAACAATCACCCTCCGGAGTTTCGCGGTCTCGTCGTGGGACACGGTGTATACACTGTACTTGCTGTACCGTTGGGTGCGGATAAGGGAAAGTAGTAATAGCATATAAAGATTCTTGTAGCTGGAAGAAGGAAAAAACTGACACAGAATAATATAAAAACATTAAATTTGTTGTTTTCTATCAAATAAAATATAACATAAAAATCCTTGATTTTATCACCAATGGTTGAAACCACTGGTGTTTGTGTACGTATACGCATTTTGAATTTTAGACCAACGGACGTGACCTTCCCGTCCGAAAGCCGAATGGCGAATGACTTTTGAATTTTGAATCGGCGACTGATTCGAAACAAATCTCTTACAATAGTAATTTGTATGAAAAAATCTCTTCAAAAAATAGCGTCTGTTTGAAAACGTATTGCGGAAAAACTGAATTGTTTTTTGCCATTATTTTTGATTACAGGATGTATAATTATATTTTTAATAAACTGGTATTCTTTTAGAAATGAGGTGTCACTAATAAAGAAACGCCGGCTCAAACGCCACAACGCTATTCGAGAGGTTTTCATAAAACTCGCGAATTTTTTGTGACGTAATTATAGTATTTAAGAGAAAGATTTTTAATCACAGGAAACATCATTATGTTGAGTAGCAAAAAACATTTTTTTATCATAGAAATATAAGTAATTACACACATTTAAAACCCAAAACGCCTAAACCCTGTTTCGGATCGTTTCGGATCGTTTCCCCTTAAAGACTATTGAGTCTTTTTCAGTCCAGCCAACTCTACCGATTTTTTCAACAAGCTAAACCGCGATTTTAAGATTGTTAGTGTCACGGATGAATTTACGATTATGTACGCGAACAAATGCTTTCATTGTACCCCTACCACCGTCTCGGCTTATGTATTATAATTGTCATTGTTTCCATCACCCAAACCAACCAGAGTCGGCCCAAATTAACAGTAGTAGGGATGTTAGTTTCTACCCCGAGCATTATTTATTAGTAATTACAACCACCCGTGTGGAGACCGGTATCCCGCCTCGCCAGGCCCCCCATCCCAGACATCCACCCGTGCATTCGCGGTCAGGGTCACAATGGAGGGGGGATTAGGGAAAAGAGGGGAGGGGACAGGACGCATGTGTGCATCTCACACTATCATCCTATCATCCTATCTGGCAGACACTATTTCATACGTCCCCTGCCGTACCTTATCACAATACCTATCCAAAGACCATCCTTCCGGAATATGTAATTATGATTGCGACTTTCTTTTTTTGGCTCATTCTCCCGGCCTATAAAAATCACTAACTAACTAACTAACTAGCCATCACGCCATTTCCCCGAAAGCGTAGGCAGAGAGGATAGAACGCCACACCACTCTGTATTGGCACACTTCTCTTGCTTCCTCCACATTCATACATCTTCTCATGCACGCACGTTGATTATTCCGACTTATTACATGCCCACTTTCAAGCACTTGTTTTACTTGATCATGCCATGTCTTTCTGGGCCTTCCTCGACTTCTACATCCAGGGACAGTCGCATCATATATTTTTTTAGTCGTTCTTCCATCATCCATTCGCTCTGCATGACCGAACCAACGTAACTTAAAAATCAATTGACTAAAATTCAAAATTATAATAATATACCTAATATACCTTTTATAATTTTATGCCCGAAGCGAGGGAAGGGGAAAGGGAAGTATTCGCCGGCCGCGTGTTTAAAAACCCTACGTAATTCTGTAAATCGTCTCTAGATCTGGATCTCGCGATTTATAGAAATAGGATTTCTAAACACGCTCCCGCAGCGGCTATGCCCCAAAAAAAGAAAATAACGCAAAGATCTCTTTTTTAAAATATTTTCAAGATAAGGTAGCAAGATAAAAGCAATAGTAATTGAAGAGCTTATGAAATTCTAGGGAATTAGCTTGCCAGTTTTCATATTACTGTCCTATTTTTCTTTTAAAAATAAAAAGTCTATTTAATGAGATTTTAAGTTTTAAGTAAAATTTACACAAATTGATATAATTTATACAAATTTACGCGCGTGGTCCCACAGTACCGCATGGGACTACGCCCGGTCCTCTGTAACCCCAGCTGCTGGGCACAGGGGAAACTCACAAATATGATAAGAATAGTTGTAAATATTTGTGGCAGAAATTAGGAAGCAAATGGTGGTAGGGCAGGATTCGTGCATAGGGATTCCGGGACGCCAACAACTACCACATTCCGGTTCATACTTAACTAATACTGTACTTAAACTAATCAGAATCTAACTAGGAGTTGTAATTTTGTTTCAGTAATTCTTCACAATGGGATTTGGACAAGAAATGGACGGGTGCGGCCGCTGTATGAAGTATGGTCTCTTCATAGCCAACTTCTTAACTTTTGTAAGTATCATTTTGAAAAAAATTCAAACAGTCTTCAACATGAACTGATAGCAGAAAATTATCATTTTTTGGTAAAGGTATTACAGACAATGCATACCTAATCATGTTGTATTGGTAGGACGTAATTTTTTGTTTGGAAAAACAACTCTAAAAAAGAATCAACTACCTATGTTTGGGTATCATTTACCAATAATACGCGAACACTTTATGCTTAAAAAAATACAAATAAAACAAAAATATAAATTATGAGATTCAAAAACAGAGAAAAGCTAGCAATAAATTAATAAAGAAATAAGTGCTAAAATGTCATTAATAGTTATTAGGCTAATTATTGTATTTTGTTGGTATTTGCAGATCGGAGGGCTGTTAGTGTTGGCCGTTGGGTGTGTGGATGATAATCGACAGGACATACATTAATGATCTACTGGGAACCAACCTCTTCCAAGGGTCCATATACGTCCTGACAGCCACCGGAGCCCTCATCACCATCATCTCCTTCTTCGGCTGCATGGGAGCGGCCAAGGAAGTCAAATGCTTGCTTCTATCGGTAAACTATATGATACATTATATTCAAATATAGACCGGTAGGTAGATTATTAACCCAATAATAGCGTGTTAGTAGACCAAACATGGATATTTTCATATTATTGATGGACATTGGATCCGCCACGATGAGAACTCTCTGGTAACTTCGTCCGATCGAGGATCGGAAAATGGAAGAAGGACTTACCAGAGCTGGACTCAACAAGGGCGGGAAATGACGATGAAGGACCACCAGGAAGGGCGAAGTATCCTGGAATACTCTGGAAACACCACGTCCAGTCCAAAGTCCAAAGTTTTATAGTAACTTGTCAAAAATATAATTGCTAACGGGTGGTGGCCCAGTGGTAGTGTCACAGTCTTCGAGTCTGAAGGACTCCGGTTCGAATCCCCACTCCACAACTTAATTCCTGTTTTGTAAGCACAAGCCGCTTCATTGAAATAGTACCTAATTTGCAAATGAGGGAATCCACTGTTTTCTAAAGTATTTTTTTTCTATAAACTTACTATTTAACTAAACAAAAAAAATATATTTAATATTTTTTTTATAAGTTATTGATGAAGATACGATTTTTTAAAGTTGCACATTTCAAATACCGCGCTAAATACCAACTATGTACTAACTGCGTCATTTTTGCAGGAGTGACGTCATAAAACGGGTTGTTTAAGGCCATGGTATTTCTCCAGCCAGTAACAAAACTGTCAAAAATCTATGCAAACTGACGCGGGAAGCCCCGATAAAATATACCGTCGACTCAACTGTCATATACTGTTAACAGCTGTTCTAGAGAGACTGAATGGCGGCCATCTTTTTTGCAATAGAAGCTTGTATGTATATTGTATTCCATATTAAAATGCCATGGAACGCGGCTACGGGGGTTTAAAAACGGAAACCGGAAACACTACACTTAGATACAAGGAGTGACGTCATTGTTTAAGATTTTGAAATGAATGCTATTTTCAACATTTTTTATTAATTTTTGCGTGCGTTTTTGGGATATTTCATCCCACTTCAAAAATTTTTAAATATTCGCGTCTACACGAAAGCATTTTTAAAATTCAATTCCGGCTAGCAGTGGATTTCCTCATTGTGATAATATGGGCAATCGTCATATTATTATGATTCTATTGATGTGATATTGTTGAATTAAATGTCACGCCTTTAAAATTAAAACGACGCCGACGTAATTCAAAATTGGCTGTAAATTTTTGACACCCCCTATATCAAAAATTTTCAAATAATATTATATGGTTTTAATGACCTATGTAGGTACCTATCAATCACTAAACATTACTATATTTTAAATACATACAGTATGATGAATAATGTTAGGTATATTTAGTCATTTTATCATTGATTATTCTAAGGTTTTATAACCGATGTTATTTCAAGATTTTATCTTCATTTGGTTTTTTTTATAAAATATCAGTCCATAAAGGGCTCTTCATTACATTGAAAATATGTACGGTGTAACAAAACTCGATGAACAAGCGGGAAACCAGTGCATCTACGTCATAGTTGGAGTCGATTTTGTGGATTTTTTTTTTTGATTGACTCAAAGTTTTCGAAAAAATTTAATACGAATTTCCAAATTGTTGTCAAATATAATTTATTACGTCAAATTAATACTATCCATGAAGAAAACAAAACAAAAAATCGCATTTGAATGAGGATTTTTTGCAATTTTACTTAATCTGCCATGCTTATGTCATCCGGCGAAGGCGTTTCGGCTGGCTAGGCCATATACTACGCATGCCTCCCGAGAGCCGCCACCATGCTTGCCTATTTTACAAGGCATCAGGTTCTCGGCGTCCTGGTCGTCCACTGTTGACAATTCGTCGGCAGTTTGCGTCAGAGCTGCGGGGCGTGGACTTGACTTGGGAGGATGCACGGGAGCTGGCGGCCGGCAGAGGAAGCGGATATGGTATGATGATGATGCTTATGAAAGCTTTTATAAGATCAAAAAAAATAATTTCAAGCTCAGATTATAAAAAGTTACAAAGACTCATTCGATTCCAAATATCACGTAGGTTCACCAGTTTTCGGGTTGTACTAAAGCCCACTTTATATGGCGCAGTTTACTACACAGTTTTTCTGTGCAGTCTGAAAACGGTCCCGTATAAAGCTAAAACTGCATGAAAAACTGTGTGCTAGTGTCAGATTTAAGCCGACATGACAGTCAATGTTTTTTATGTAAACGTTTTTAGTAGACATTGGTTTATTGTATGCTTTTAAATACGTAAAAAACCAATAACATTTTTACATTATTAGCTAAATATACAATTTCCTGAGAGCAAACATACGATAATAACTTACAATCGCGTTTCAAAAATACATATATTTAGCGTGTCTTTTGACAGAAGTTTGACAGACTGCACAGTTTTCTGAACAAGAAACTGTGTAGTTTTTCTGAACAAGAAACTGTGTAGTTTTCTGAACAAGAAACTGTGTAGTTTTCTGAACAAGAAACTGTGTAGTTTTCTGAACAAGAAACTGTGTAGTTTTCTGAACAAGAAACTGTCCCATATAAAGCGGGCATTAGAGTTTTGTTATATATATACTTATTTTTTCAATTAGAGCATCTAAAATCTAAACGTGAGATGTTTGTTTGTTATTCTTACTGCAGTACAACATTCTGGTGTTCATCCTGTTCGTGACGATGCTGGTGGGCGGCATCCTGGGCTACGTGTTCCGGGAGAAGGTGCGCACGTCCATGGAGCAGGAGATGCAGGCCTCGCTGCGCTGGTACGGGAACCGCGAGGAGATCAGCCGCTCCTGGGACCTCACGCAGCAGCGCCTCATGTGCTGCGGCGTGCACGACTACCGCGACTGGCAGGACAAGATCCCCTCCTCGTGCTGCAAGGAGGTGGAGCTGGGAGGGAGGGTAATCACTCACTATATTCCGCGTGTTCCAAGGCGTCAGATCCTCCGGACTTATAATATGATCCTGCGGCTAACTTCCAGATCTCAATTTCTACAATGGGGTTCTTCCAGATAACATGATTATTCTTAAAAACGCTATAAATATTTAAAGTGTATTTAACGATATAAAACACAATTATCAAAAATTTTGTTTTCATTTATAAATGTATGTTTTAAAAAACACGAAAATATGAATGATTTTTAACGCCCGTTATTGGGTAATGACGTCATAGTCGTCGACCGTGAAAGGCGGGAAATTCATTCTGTAGTATGCGCCTATATTGCTGTGACGTCACACCGCATGTGCGCCAAATTGAGGATTTTGCGAGCGATTTGAAAAAGCGCTCTTTCAAACCGCGCTAGAAAATTCATATGACATCGTAAAAATTAAAAAAAAATTCCCTTAATATTGTAATTTTTCAATCATTTTTTTGAAGTTTTACCCCGCGACCCCCGCGTGTTCGCTGGTCTTGACGGTGAATAGAGTGGGCCTAGATTATCTATATAATATATTCATGTAGATATAAGTCGATATAAACATGAAAACCTGTGTACAGTAGATAATTTTTATAAAAATTATTAAAATGTAAAATGTTTACCTCAGATATATTTTTAAATTAAGAATCTAATAAATATAATTATCCATCACACTCAATAATCAATTGAATATTTCGTTTGTCTATTTCCAGAAACTTCCTTGCACAGAGTTGCAGTCAGAGGTGACAATTTACAGAGAAGGATGCTTGAAGAAGGGAATCCACTTCATGAGAGAAAATGGGACAATCCTTGGCACAGCTGGAGTCATTGTTGCTCTTCTAATGGTAAATACTTTCGTACTTTTCACTAAATTTTATTGCCTGCAATAAGGCCGGACCGTTCAAATAAATCTAAAGACCAAAAATCAAGGACAACTCACACGTCTGACGATTTAGCAAAATGCTTAAAATTTTACGAATCTCAAAGACTTGTAAAGCTTTCTATACAAGAAAAATCTAATACGAAAAATTCAAAAAATCCCTTCAAAAAGTGACATTTTTTATCGGATAAAAAGTTCGTTATACAGAATGTAACAAAACTCGATTAGAAGCGAAAAACCAGCGAATCTACATCGTATTTGGAGACGATTGTGTAATCTTAAGACTTTTTAATCTGTACTTGAAAAAACATTTTTTTTTCTTCTCACAAAATTTTTCATAAGTATGGCAGATTAAGTAAAATTGCTCCAATTCTTATTAAAACGCGTTTTTTCTTCATGGATAGTATTAATTTGACTAAATTCGTGATATTTGATAACAATTTGCAAAAAAAATCAACTCGTACTAAATTTTCACAAAAACTAAGGGTCAAATAAAATAATGTTATTCTACAAAATCGACTCCAAATATGATGTAGATTCACTGGTTTTCCGCTTGTACATAGAGTTTTGTATGTATAGCAATTGGACTTCGTTATATGAAGTCTAATTTATATAAAATACAGCTTGAAGTTCAATGTTCAGTAAAAAATAGTTCATTGTACGGAGAAATTCGTTATATAGAAGTTCGTTATATGGAAGTTTAACTGTATTTATATGGAATACTCAAATAGAGTATTTTTTTAATCCATTTTTCCTATTTTTGCATTATTAAATTACCCATATTACGTGATTATTTAAAGTTTTTTTAATTCATGTAAAAAACTACATATTACATGTCATTCTTTGTATGTTCCAGGTATTTGGACTCATCTTTTCTTGTGTGTTATTTATGAAGATAGAGTGAAGCTCACAAACAATCGATATTATGTGTTCTCGGATCAGGATCTCAAAATTACAAAGGAAAAGAGGGGGAGTTGTTTAAAGTACCTTGAAACATAGATTTAAAAGATGTATAACTTTGTAAGCATAATGTTATTTTTTGTATTTGCTTGATGTGACGCATTCCATACATGATGCGTATTTTGTGTAAAATGTCCAACGCATTCAGAATCAATTCCTGCAATGTTGCAAAATTTATATTGCTTAAAAAATGTACAAATAGCAAATTGAAAGCAATGCTTTAATTAAATTTAAAACCGGTCGTATTTTTAGTAGTACAATTTAGATTACCTACAGCTACAAAATACATTTAAAAAGAACAACTTTGATTACTGTGTCGTGGTAACAACCAGATTCTAAATCAAAAGATCTGAATAGCTACTGTATAATATATAAATATATTTACTTCTTAACATGATGATAAAGATGATACATACCGTCTAAAAATATATGATTATGTAGTAAGGACAATTATTTTATAGATGTTACTTATATTTGATGAATATTTGCATTGAATTTTAATTTTGTGTAAAAAAAAAAGTTTTAATAATCATTTTCTTTTTTCTAATGCAAGAGTACAGGCAATCAACATTTTTAACAAAATGACAGGTTAATTCTTCATGTTTATGTATAGCTGATTTAAAAAAAATGGTGTCTATTTAAATGTTACGAGTAATTATAAGTTTTTAAAAACAAATTAGATATCTTTAAAAATTTTACTACATTATGTGGCTTCGCACAAGTTTGAACTTTTTTCACATTTTTTTACGAGTTTTGTATTTTCTATAAAAAATACACCAAAGGATGAAAACCCTGCGTTAACGTAAGAATGACCATGTTATTGGTAAACAGAATGTATTGTTATATTATTTTTGTAGTTACAATAAGTTAACAGAACAATTTCTGATCTCAAGACACTACCAGATTCCCAGTCAAGAGATGAAAACCATCATTCTGTTTACTAAATACCCGTATTTTGCCATAACCAGAATAAACATGTCACAGTTGGTTGTTTGAAGAAGAAATCTGAACTTGTACTTGATTACATAAAAATCAATGAAGCCTGTTTACTTGTTTGAATGCTTTATTATAATGTCCATTGTTCTCCACATAAAATACTTTCGTTGCCTTATAACAATAAATTATATTTATTTTCTCAGTAAATGCCACATAAAAAGCGCAAACAATGCCATTCTATCATTCAATTGAGTTCAGTAAATAGTTAAAATTGACATTAAAAATTACCTACTACTTATTACAATGTAAAAAAATTCTCATAATTTTTTTTTTTTACAAAGCTCAAATTCAAAACTATTTTTTATGACCTCAGAGTTAGGCACATGACAGTTGGTTACGTGAGCGTGAAATAAATAAATATCCCCAGGTGTTTTTTCATACCCGTGACAACTGCGGTATGAACACCGTAGTTGCTGATAAAAGACACCCTAAATCACACTTTCTTTACAGCTGTGAGTGGTTGACATAACTTACAACAGGATACATGGAAACATGGAGATTCTTATTCTCATGGACACAATTAAAATTCTTCATTAAATAAAACATTTTAAACAAACATTTGTTGTGTATAGATTGAAAATAATTCAATGAATGTTATGAACAAGTTAATATTAACCTCCCATTGAATAATAAAAACACAGTAAAGTATTTGTGGATAGTTATATTTCTGAACACAATACAACATGCAAGCATTAAATAATGCTTTTAAGAAAAGTAATAAATAGTTAATTTCTCACTAAATTTGGTTTGCTATACACTGCCCTGATGGTAACTTTCAACATAAGTAGTTAGAGAATCTATTTTAGTCTAAGGAAGATAGTTTTTATTTATAGAAGCAGTATTTCATTTTCTGGGCATAGGATTCATCCTACGGAAAATAACCGGGATATAGGTACCACCCCACGGAACATTACCCAAGTTTCCTTTACTATTCCGAGTTTTGTCATCAACAGGGAATGTACCAGATATTATCAATTTAATTAATCACAAAGTAATAAAATACACAAACGGAATGTAAAGAACGGGATAGTATCGCGTACTCTCGAAAGTATAAAATGTTTTCGCCAAAAGGCATAATATTTCAACATGATGTCAAACATTCGATAGCGGTAGGTTATTACAGAAGATTTTGTATATATTATATATATATTTAAGATATATTGCTCGAGACAATCACTACGCCAAATTCGTCTTTGAAATCAAATCGAACATAACTATAATACATTTGTTCCAATATTATTCTCCTAAATTATTTTTACAATACTAAGCTCAATCGATAATTTGTAAAAACAGTTTACTAGTAACACGTAGCGAATCTGTCAGATTATTGGCAAATAGGCAATTAGTAATCTCTTTTATTTCCTATATGAATAAGGCCTTCGAAGTAGACGAAAGAACGCCTCCGTACGCCGCTATCTCTCTCCCCCCACTCGCTCGCGGCCGGTACCCGAAACACATTCCCGACATTATTCTATCTAAAATAAATATTACGTTTTATCAACAACATATAACGGTAAATTCATTGTGCTCGGTAGGATTAGGCGATGTACCAATTATTACATATTATTGCACCATCAAGTCTCAGCCGGGCTCTTGGCTTCTCTCACTCCGCGGTGTTTGCGGTGCGTCCTCTGGGGCAGCGACGCAGCAGGCGCGCGCACTTCTCCAGTGCCGAGCCCCCCAGCAGCGCGGAGCTCCCCAGCGCGCCGCACCACAGCATTGCCACCACAGCCGCCAGCCGCGCACTCCTGCGGACACACAGCGCATTAGTACTCCCGCACTCCCGACCTCCCGACCTCCCCACCTCCCCACCTCCTCACCTCATGCTCAAACACTACAGGTGCAAACATTTCTTCACAAACATACTGTATTCAAGTCATGGGTGAATAGATGATGTGAAAAATTAAATTATAAAAAGCGCAAAAAATGTAACACAATGCCATTCTTTCATTCGATTGAGTTCAAAAGTGCAGTGATTGATGATTGAAACATCACAAAAAAGTATTATGAAGAGTTTTTATTAATTGGGAGAAAATCTATGCTAATTTTATATTCCAGTAAACACATAATGAAACCTCACTCAGCTACAGCTACATTCCCAATTTCAAACACAAGACACTTGGTCATACAAATATATTGAAATATTAGCATTCATTATTCTAAAACAGTATTTTTATGTTTGTAATATATTTACATATTGATGTAATTTATTTTTTGTACTTAGCACACTTCTGGCGGGATGCTTAGTTCTAACTGCCATTTGGCAGTGAACAAAATTTGAAATTTAAATTACTATTTCCCAAAATTTCATTCAAATGTGTACTCAAATTCGCTAGGTTCTAAGAGATAGCGATAAATCTAATTGTCACCCTATATTTTAAGGATACTCGCTACCCACTGGTAAGCAGCACATAAACTACCCGCAAAAAGTGTGTTAATAATGTAAAAGCAGTTTAATGAAGTTTACTTTCGTAACTTTTATAAATAATCTGAACTTGGTATTAAAATGTGTAAATTGATAGCATGCCACAGTAAAGTGCAGAGCTAATAATAATAAAAAAATGAATAATGTTAAGAAAATGAGTATAGTTGTGGGAATATAGGTAAAGCGAGTGTGCGTTGAATGAATTTAGAAAAAAATGCATATTTCCAAACATGAAAGAAGCCAAATTTGGAATTATTTTGTGCTATACCTACTTCATATAGTGATGGCTATGAGAAATTAAGAGATTGCTGGGTATCCGATTTTGCTAACTAAATAAATAAAAATAAGATTTAATCAGTTAAGTACACATGTGAATAGTTCATATAAAAGTATAATTTTATGTTTTTAGCATTGAATCATCTCAAAATATTTAGTGTAAATATTTTCTGACACATTTTGCGAAAATATACAAACAAAATATGCAGTTTGATTAAATAAAGTGGTCGGTGTAGTAAAAGTTCTAGCTTGTCAAACTCACATAAACTACAGGAGGTGTTCACAGGTGTATACAAGTACATAATGTGATGAAATAAATATGTAAAGAAGCGGATAATGATAATAATTGACACATTGAAGATGAAATCGGAATTAATTTGTATGATTAACAAGAACGAGATTAGATAAAAAACTAAAGTGGCTTCTTAGAAAGGGAGTTGAAAGATTTCCGAGTGAGTGCCGCAACATAATAATAAGTGTGTTAGAGAGGAGTTGTGAGAAGTAAGAGTGAGGTGGTTACCGATGCACACAACACGCGATATTGCTCACCAGAGAGGCGCAGTACGGCATCTGTGAACAAGCGCAAATGTTAGCACACATTACTCATTATAGTCCAACTAGGTACTGAAATATCAAAACATTCATTTGTAACTTACAATCAATTATATATATTCATATTTTTGTACTCGGAGCACCTTTATTTCCATTTATTATATAGTATTCCCATTTCACTCACTCAGTTAAGCGTGGAAACAGTGCCATAGATCTAAAATCATAGACCAACTAAAACGTAAGATGTTTGCCCGTTTATAATTATTCATGTAATTTTCATGTTAATTGTCACAGTGGTATTAAAAATCAATTTGTGGAATAAACAGGATAGGATTTTTAACAAAAAACTTACATAACTTTAGCGTAATTCTAAAAGGAAGTACTTAACTCTTTTTAAAAAAAAAATTGTGATTATGATGGATTCGTGCAGTGCTTGTAAAAATACATCGTCCTCACTTCTCAGTGAATGTATTTTATATGAGCAAGTTAGAGAAAAAACTAGTTTTATGAAGTGGTCGTAACCTCACAACGCCATTTTTTGGTGGTAATATGGCGAAACTCATCAGTTTGGAGGTACATGATATGCGGAGAAACGTATTCTTAAATTGTCTAGATATAATGGATAGAAATAATGAACAGAAAAAGTAGTTTTTTCTTTTGTTGATATTAAATTATTGAATATTTTAAAAGTTGTGTTATGTTTTAACACCGCAAAGGAGGTGTTTTGAGGAGAACCATTTGAGTATCCTTACAGGTTGATAGAGATTGAGAATGGAAGGTACCTGGCAGTCTGGGGCTGCGTGGTGCAGCGCCCGGGGGCAAGGCGTGGAGGAGTTGGGAGAGCACGGGGGCGCCGCAGGGGGCTCCAGGGGTGGCGGGCAGCAGCGCTCGGCCGAGCCGCCTGGGCACTCCAGCTCCCAGCAGTCAACTTCTCCCAGCTGTAAGGCAATTGTAGAAAAAAACTGAAGACAAATACTGAGGTTTTAAAAAACGTGTTTTGCCATATACTATTTGCATATGACCAAGTTAGCGGAGCACACAAAATGGGGCTTTAATTTTTTTTTAAATTTTGAAAATGAGATTTAAATTTGAAAGAAACTGATCAGGTATCACCAGTATGGTAAGAATATTGATTATAGCTGTTTATAATGCAGTATAAATCATATCCCGATGCGTTCTTGTAAGCCTGCCATGCAAGGTCAGGAATTAAAAATATCACATTTCATACTAGGTACAGAAAAAGAAGAATGTTTTAGAGTAATAACTGTTTTGTCAATGAATTTTCAAGAGCCATACCCATAAAATATATTTTGGCAAACTAACCCTATATCACACTTTTGCCCTTGAATGACTAAACACTAATAAAAATCGTATCTGAACAAGCAGAATTGATTGGGCCGTATTACGACAAAAGGCTGTAATCTTAGTTGCAAGGTTTAATCATTTGGGAGCAGTCGTGTTGTGTGGATGGAGAGTTGCGAATAGGTCAGCATTACTCACCAAACATTCGCAGGTCTGACACTGGTAGACCCAGCGCTCCCCGCTGTGGAACAGCACATGGTGCAGCTCCTGGTGGCGGCAGTCGTTGGCCGCGTCGCACTGCGGGCAGCAGGCGGCGGGCGGTGGGCGCGCAGGGCGCGGCGCGGCGGGGCGCCCCTCCCCGAGCACGCGCACGCCAGCGCACCGCACGACACCACGCCGCGCGCGCACGAGCACGAGCGGCACCCGCCGGCCTCCAGCCAGCTCTGGCCGTCCGACTTCTCACTACCCTCGTGTATACAACCTGCAATGAGGGAACTTTCTATCATCACTGTGACATTTCAATACATAACCTACAGAGTTAAGTACAAGAATGAAGATGCTGAAGCGATCTTGAAAGTAATAAGCACCGCATCACTAAAATTGAAACAGTCCCGTATGGGACATGTTTATGTTGTATAAAATTGAAGCAGTGTTTTCCTCAAACGTAGAATATAAATTTTACTTTATTCAGGAACAGAAAAGTAACTATTTTTCATTAGACTTGAATGAATATCTTGATATTTTTGAAAGATAAAAAATTGATAGTGCTAGAAAATCCATTTGTCCTTTTGACTTCAGTCACCATGATGATCATGTTGTCACCGTAATCAGCAGGCCACCTAATAATAGTTACTGATAAAATTTCATTTTTCTTTTATAATTAAGAGTGAATCATTATCATTTAACATCCTTTTCCAATGCAATAACTCAATACTTACTTAATCTGCAGTCTGGAGTTGAGCATGTACACTGAAAGGATCCTTCAGTGTTGACACATTGTGCGGATTGGTGACAAGTATGTAATCCTTCTGTACATTCATTGATATCTGAAACACAAATGATAAAAGAAAATTAAAGTTTATGCACAGAGAAGATTTATAATTTGGATTTATAATCTGTCAAGGATTAAAAACTGGCCATGAAGGAAGAGATAAATAATTGAATAAAATTAATTTATATAGTTATTTACACGTCATTAGTGACCGGTTGGGCGGGCGTACGTAAGGTCGCTGGTTCAATTCCTGATGGCAGTAAATATGAAATATTTATTTGAATGTGACTTTACATACAAATAATGTTTCATATTATGTTATACCTTGGATTAGTGCTGAAGCGTAAGATTAATCATCTAGCCTTCATGAAACTAATTATCAAGATTCACTGCACTTGGTGTACCAATGCAGTGCCCTATGAACATTGGGTGCGGATTAGGGAGAGTGGTAGTATTAGTAGTAGTGACCACACTCGGAGACTCTCGGGACAGTTTTAGTAAATAATATTGTATCTATATTTACTAAGTATAAATGTGAGTTGTATTACCTTGACAGTTGGCCGGCTGTAGGTCCTCTCCCTTGGCGTCGGCCAGCAGCGAGCGGTACCCAGGCCGGCACTTGCAGTAGTACCAGCCCGGCATGTTAACGCAGGTGGCGGTGTGCGGGCAGCGGTGGCCGGCGCTGCACTCGTCCAGGTCGCGCTCGCAGTGCGCGCCCGTGAAGCCGCTGCGGCATGAGCACACCCCCGCGAAACACACGCCCCGCCGTTCAAGCAGCCGCCCGGGCAAATTGCTGCAAGCCGTATACATACTGATGTTAATAACAGTTAGTTGTGACACATATTAACAGAATTTCATTACGAAAATATGCACAGTGTAACAAAACTCGATGTAGATTTGCCAGCTTTCAGGTTGTTAGACGAGTTTTGTTACTCCATGTATGTTACAAACAATTATATTTTTAATGTCAACAATTATTGGGTTTATTAATAAATTTGTGTATAAAAATAAGCAGCACCCCTTATGTAGAATAAAACTCAAATCGGCGCCACGTATATTCCTACCAAAAATTAATTTTATATGTCAAAAACAACACTACACATTTAAGAATGTTGGTGGATTGTACTTTTTACTATGACTGTAAGAAATATTTAACAGCCAGAATGCGTTCTTGACATATTCAACTGTTTATAATTATTGTCCTTCAGTAATGAGGAAGATGAAGTCAAAGTTCATGTTAATATTGTTTAGCATGGATGTTGCCATTCTGACAGGTGAAATTGAAATTGGCGAGATCAGACTTTGTTCCATTAACACGTCACTCGAACCTACAAGATGTTTTGGAAAAATGCAATGGAACTTGAGGTAATCATGTAGTTTAAAATCGGTTTGTGGGCTTCCTATAGGAAACAATGAAGGGTAAAGAAGACAAATAATAAAAAGTAGTTAAACTCACGTTGGCAGTCATATCCGTCTCCTTTGTATCCCTGTATGCAGTGGCAGGAGTAGGACCCCGCAGTGTTGACGCAGTGTGCGTTGGGGGAGCAGCGATGTTCGCCCGACGCACACTCATCCACCTCAATACAGTTGAACTTGTCGGAGCGTGCGTATCCCTCCTCGCACTGGCAGATGTACGAACCCACCGTGTTGGTACATTGTGTGTGTAAGTGACAGTGGTGACCCCACAGGTCTCCATTTGATAAACATTCATCTACGTCTGAAAGGCAAAAACATAAATTCATTTTGTTGACAAAACTGCCAAAAAATTTTGCTGAGTAAAATATTACTTAACAATAAAATTCATGTGAATTATTGACATTGCTTAGCACTAAAAGTACTGATAAAAAACATTTCATTGGGGACAATGATGTGACAGCGCGTTTCACACTACCTAGCGGCAACCGTAAAAATAGCATTTTACAGAGGAGGAGGTCTTTTGAATTAATTTTAAATGAAAAACTTGTTTGATGAATATGCCCTGACTCGACACTGACTATCTAGGGAGTCGGGGCCAGATCATTGGCATGGGTCTCTACTGATTGAGTCGCCATCCCATTATTGTGATTATACTAAATGTGAAATGAAATAAATAAAAAGAATAATTTTATAACTAAAAATTCAGTTTAAAAAATTATTATTGTCTCAAATTCAAGTACTTTTGACTCTTACGATATTTTGCCGTCCCCTATTTCCTTCCGCGTCAAGGAGGAGTTAAATAAGATGGGTTTTTAAAACTTGAATAATCAAAAGTATGTACCTGTGCAAGATTTACCATCTCCTTGAAATCCCTGATTACATTTACATGAATACTCTGTTTCAAAATTTATGCAGGAAGCATTTTCATGGCAATTATGACCACGACTGCAATAGTCCACTCCTGAAAAAAAGAAAAATTATGGTCATCCAGTGGAACTGCGGAATTGGAAAAGGAATCAATTAAATCAATAAATATAGCAATAAGCCTGACCTTGTACATAAAGTTTCAAATAAATAAGTGACGGTTTACCTGGACAGAAGTTACAGCACTCTCCTGGAACGGAGAATTGTTCCTCTGCGCTGCACGGCAGCGGCGGGCACTTCTGCTCAGGGTCCACCCTGACGCAGCCCATCACTCCGTT
Source organism: Micrasema minimum (assembly GCA_022494985.1). Taxonomy (NCBI): domain Eukaryota; kingdom Metazoa; phylum Arthropoda; class Insecta; order Trichoptera; family Brachycentridae; genus Micrasema; species Micrasema minimum. Next base: position 121,547 of record JAGVSP010000012.1, on the reverse strand, counting down.
ACGGCACTCACACTCCACACACTGCTTCAGGGACACCTGGACTCCATGCTCGTATATCACACCCTTCAGTGAACATTGTTCTGAAATGGGAAAATCAACCTGTTTACATGTTCAGGATCAATACATAGGTTGCTATGTTTTGAGAATTGGCAACACTGCTAATGCTAGAATTGAAACTTTAAAATTTTAACAGCATACATTCAAAAAGTTTTGTCATACAGACACCATTTGTATTGTAAACAGTGAATTGAAAATTTTATCTCGGTTAAAAAATGGATTTGAATCAAAAACATTTTTGTCCGATGATTTTTTTACAATTTTTGACATTGCTTACTTCAACAGCAATATGTCGACTAACTTACTGCGCCTTTTGGTGATGAAGCACCATCTAAGATCACAATATACCTGTGGTTCAATGAATTCAAATGAGGCCGTACATTGCTGCCAGACAAATTTAAAGAAGGTAGTCCAAAATCACTGTGCCAGAAAACATTGATGCTGTGCACTAACTGATAATGCAAACCTATCGTCTTACATATCCTGGGTATTAGTATGACAACCATACATAAGATATTGCATGAACACTTAGCCGTCACAAAGATTCGTTCGTATTGGATTCCGCACAACTAAACAATAGATCAAAAAGAAATACAAATACTCATAGCATCCAGATCTACACTTCAAGTAGAATAAATCAGTTAAAAATAGCAAGGAGTGAGTTATAAAGTAGAGAGGATACGGTTAACTTTTCATTATGCCTGGACTACAAAGTAATGAGTTGATGTTTGTGTATAAGAGAGCACTAATGGAACCATGTTTGTTTATATAAAACAGTATTTTTTGCAGCTATGGCTTAATGTAATCGCTAATTTTAATTAGGAGCCATACCTTGAGCAATGTAATGGAAATTTACTGCGAGGCCTGCTTTTGTTTGATAATATAAAAGTATGTGTGAAGTGAGGTTAGGTTACTACTATACTAGGTACTTTCCCTTATCAACACCTAGTTGTGCATAGAGCGATTCATTGGTACACCAAGTTTATCTGGTGTATCTTGAGCATTCATTACATGAAAGCAAGATTTGTCATACAATTTAGAATATTATCACATAATTTAGAATATTTTAATGAGAAAAACTGCATTTATAAATAGGTATTTTATAATGACCCCATCAGGAATCAAATCCACGACCTCATACGTGGTAGCTCAACGCGCTAATAGGTTGGGTGAAATTATTAAAGCAACCAAAAAATAATAATGCAGAAAAAGCAACCAAAGTGTTAGTTTGTTATATCACTCACTAAGGCAAGTAGGACAGCAGTCTCCAGGGTGCAAAACAGGATTCTTGCATCCTGATGGAGCACACTCCACTGGTCTGCACGATATTTCTCCCTTCTGAAAAGTTAAGCAATTATTTGCATACTCATAATCGAATTGTATTTCTAAAGACTATAAACTTATTGTAACAATTTAACTCTTCTTCCATAGCTTGGATTCTGCGCTCCATGGCAGTATATTGTCCACAAGTGGGACAACCAGTCTGAACATTGGGGCACTGGCTTTTATAGCCATGAGGCCCAGTCACAATTTTTTACGTCCAATAATGTACCCTGCGAAGAAACGTAAGTTATATATTAAGACCATGCAATCAAAATTACTTTACTGGATGTAGGTAAAACAGCATCAGTAATAGGAATAGGTAATAGGTTACCTTAAAAAAAGAGTGTCTTCCGTTCCTCTGGCCGAGCCACAGCGACAGTTGTGGCTGCGTGAAGTTCCTGTCAGGGAGGGGGATGATCCTCTTGTAGAGAGACTTGCAGTCTATGAAGAGCTCCACCTGGGTGCCCGACACGCTGATGGCCACCTGGTGCCACTGGTTGTCGGCCAGGCGGTACGGGAAGCACTCCATCTTGGCCAGGTCGGAGCCGGCGGCCACGTAGTGCAGCCGCACCTCGTCCTTCCGCCCGCTGGACTGCATCTCCAGGTACCTGCGCCACACACCGTTACTCATCTCACAGGGGAACATGTAGCTCCGTTCCGAGGTACAGACACCTGAATATTGGGACGCCGTCGGTGCGTCCGTCACGCGTTACAAACAATATGCATGCAATGTGTAGGTGTAGGTGAATTGTTATACGAGGGAGCGATATGGCATGATGTCTAGATCTCAAAATCGCCACATTTACTTCATACATAGGGGGCTCATGTACCTCGGAACGCATTTCAATTGTAATCGTAAATTTTACTACTCCAAAATACTTTAGAAGCGGTAAGTTCTAGGTGAGCTTTGTATAATCAGACTATTCAGATTTCCACGATATTTATGAAACTGGAAGATTAGGCATAAGCGTTAGAAGATTGTGACAAAATAATATTTTCACATGTCGCATAAAGCGTGAATTGTAGGAGAAAGCGGATTCTCATGTTACTTGGAATGCAGTTAACGCGACTCAAATAATGAATGCAGTATGGTATCCTCCTTTCTTCAGAAATTCTACATTTACACAAAGATTTTAATAAGTGACAAAAGGATGCAGCTTTTTTGCCATAAGATAAGGAGATAACATTTAAATACCTTACAAATGGTATTAATGGAAAGTGAAAACATCAAACATCGAATATGGATTGGGGCAGTAATATCACATGGGAACCACAGAACATTGAGGGTATATAACAATGGGTTGGGAAATAACATGACAACACGGATCATAACATGATGGAAACACGAGTCACGCATGCGATCAAAATAAAAGCCGGTAGTTAAAGGAAAACCTCACCAGAGAGTGGAAGCCAGTACACGGCTAGAAGTAATCAAATGCTTCGGGTAGTAGGAGAGATGTAATGAAGAGATTGTAAATAATATAGTTCAGCAACGAACATGCATACAGAGTAATGAGTTTACTGGTAAGGTTTGGTTTAGGAGGACCATTCCGAGGTACACACATTCCAAGATACATGATTCTCCCCTATATACAATATGTCAGGAGTGGTACATACGATCCACTACACATTCCAACAAATATAATTAGTGGATCTTGTGCACCTAATGACACGTATAGCTCACCAATATGCGATGTTGAGATTTAGAACTCACCAGCCTCTGGTCTCGCACTACCATCCCGCACCTGCAACCAACAAGCAACACTTACAGGACTCGGGGGGAATATCTCTCTTCTGTTTCAGTTACTACCTACTACCTACTGATAGTAACTCTCATCTTTTATTCAAAATCCTTCTAAACAGTCATATATAGCAGATTATTTCAGTGCCAGACAGCATTTTCATAGTTTCAAGAAAATTAAAAACTATTTCTTGGCTCGTTATATGATTTTATGTGTAGATGCAGTAGAATAAAACGAAAAAGCACAAAACCGGGTGTACGTATAGTATAGGTGATAGCAACCCCAAAATTGACAACTTCTTGTATTGATTCAATACATTTTTGCTATTTTTTTTATAAAAGATTTAATGTCAAGATTAATCAAAACAATTTTTACGGGAAAACCTTAAATTTTAGCAAATTCCCCGCAGAAATTGTGTTATGTTTCTAGAGTAGATTTTTACCTGTTATATCCATGTGAAAAAGAAATGATTGTTCCGGAATTATCCAATTCCTGCTTCAAAGTAGCCATCATAGTGAACTCCGGGGATGCCCTTAATAATTCTGTTGTCTTTTGAAACGCTTGGGGAGGTAGCTCTAGTTCGCGATCATCACCTGAAAAAATAAGTAGAAATATATTTATTTATTAGTACGTTGACGTGAGTAAAAAAAAACAATGTAAATATAAAAATAATATTGTATAAAACATTATACACAAATTACATTGGAATATACAATATACCTAGGTACACCTCTTTGAATCTAAACATTTTAAAAAAAACATAAAACATAATATCAAATTATGTTTTCTTATTGCATATATTATTTTGCACACATTTCAGTTATTTACAAAGTTTAAAAAAAATTATATTGAGAGGAAATCCAACAGTTAGGTACAAATCAATTAAAGGTTTTCACAAGTAGAAAAATTATAAAATTATAAAAGGGTAGTAAAATTATATTCCCATCATAAAATTACTATCTAGTATATCTATATTTATATCTATAAAATTACACATAACAGTAGCTATGTACAATTTTTTTAGTCAATCATAAATGATGATAATAGAAGCATGGTTGTTCAAGGTAATTTGTCATTAGGTAGGTATTGTGCTATAGGGAATATTTCCTTAAGATCCAAGAAAAGTGTGAAACTGAGAGCTATAGAAAATTTGTGGGTATTGACATATGAGATGAGACATGACCTGACATGACCCATGCCATGGGGCAGATAGAAATGCTGTTTACTTGACAGTTTTTATATTTTTTTTGTTACAACTAATTTCCAATACGTGAATAGTGTTAAATATATTTTTCTGACACATTCAACAGATTTGCGTCGCAAAAAATCGAATTGAGATCAAGTTAGGGGAATGGAGGAAGGGTCGTGAAAGTCGTGATTTGGGGAACAAAGCGGATAGGCAAGCTTGCGTCATTTAACAGGGCTAATAACGCGTTCGCGAAATTTATTGCCGTGTAATTCTCATGGCGACGACAGCCCAGAATAATTCAATACCCAAATACAGGGAGACTAATGTGGCAAATACATATCATTCCTAAAGTTCTAAAGCATCTTCGTCGCCAGTGGTATTGAAATTCAAGACAAACTACATACATATAATTCAATAAAGTTTTTACTAGAAGTTTGCAAGTAAAAACCGCTTAAATAAACAGACGAAACTCTGGTTATTTCAAAGTTTAAAAAATAAACAAAACCGTTATTTTACGGCCCGACACGGAGTAATTTAAAAAGTCGGAACACGTGTTTATGGACTATTTTTAAATAATATAGATTCAATAAAAGTCAATTGGCGTTAAAACTTTTTTCTATCCATTTGAAAATTTTACATCTGAAAAATGTTCACAAACAGCGCGCGACGTCTTTTTATGAAAATCAGGCAATCTGTGTGACACCCAAATAAAAATGGATATTATTATTTTCACTGTTGTCACCTCAAAGCTGACTCCGTATTATTTCATCTCAATGAATGAAGTGTCCCATGAAATTACATTTTGACATCTCAACAGGGACGAGAAGTTTGGAAGGGAATACGGATATCTAGGCGTTTACAGGGCTTTGGCTGGGTTAAGTGGCCACTTGATGTAGGTATTACAACATTCCCCATTTCGCCTAGTATTTGATATCCATTTAGCCATATCTGCACATTATCAGAATTATATCACCTACTAGGAAACGCCTGAAGATGACTCTTCAATTCGTTATGCTTACAACTTTTACCAGCTAATTTTTATAAACAACAATTCCATGAAAATTCTAAAAAAAAAATAAAAAAAAATTTCTTTGTTTTTTTTCTTTGATTAAGTACTATTTACTTGCACGTGTTTATTGTTTTAATTTAGGTTTCATTATTTTAATAATATTTATCAACTATCTGCTTTTATATGTTTATACTTTAAATTCGCTTTACTTGTGCAAATATTTCGTATTTTTCTTCATTATTGAATATATGGACTGCTATTTTAAATTTTCACAATTTTCGCTGTCCCACGAGAATAAAATAGACCGACACGACATAGCTAATATCTCTGGACATAGCGACTAATCTCAGGGTAGTGGGCTTGAACTTGGTTTAAAATTTAAAAAATCGCATTTAAAAAAAAATAAGGCTCGTAATGTTATCTATCTCAGTGATTAGATTATTTATTGATATTGCTAGAAATATTATCTATAAAATACAATGAAGTATTTAAAATATAAAAAAGGAATAAGTATATAAATAAACACACTTGAAAGTGCTAATCAAAGTATTCCGATATTTTTTTTTTTTATCTATAAGTGGGCTACTTAAATCTCCCTTTTTGAATATCGATTATTATAAACCAATAGGTAGTTAAATAATATGTTGTGGCATCATCTGATCACCATTGTCCCCGCCCGGCGATCCCTAATACTATCCTATACTCTTTACACAGCAGGGTAACGCGTTGAGTTGATAGTGTTTGCTAATTTATTAAATAAGGGATTTAGCCTTTCACAAAATGTCTGTATTTTCAACACCGATTCAACCCTTCACCCGAGCCACGTGGCAGGACATAATATTAGCACGTGTGACCGCAAAATATCGTCCCTACTTCGTGTTTACTTTAAAGGAAATCATAATTTAGAACATAATTTCTTTAAAAAAAATGTTTTTAGTATTTTTGTTATTTCCGACACAAAATCACTGATCGTATTATTAAAAGTTGATAAACTTCCCCCGAAGCACTTTGCAAATTGACCGTTTATCACGGTTCCATTTAGCCGAAGTTTGTCGCGAGTTAGTACCTAAGTAGGTAGTAGGTAGGTAGGGTAGCTTCGGGTGCTTGTGCCGCACGTTGGGTGTCGCGGGCCAATATTGCCGGGGTATTAATTGATATTTATTCAGGCGAGGGATTAAATTGCCCGTACAATAATCACCACAAAGGGCTTTCACACCGCCCGTGGGGAGATGTTTACTATAATATCAAATGTTATTCAAAAGGGGGTAGCGAGCACATGGAAATGGAAGCGGGTTGAATTACTCACTCTATTGCTCTCACGATTTGGGGTTCCAAATCCGACAAAGAATTGCGTCACTATTTTCTTAAACTTTATAGTTTATACTAAAGTTAAATATGACCTTATTCCGAAAGCCTGTTTATACATCTTTAATCGTACTCGTATACTTACCAACAATATTGGATAGATATTACAATATTCATTAATTAGTGGATTTACTTAAATGATTTTTTTGGGTTCAAACAGTAAATTTGGGATAACGTATTTCTTAGTAAATATGTTAAAAAAAATTCATGCCAAATATTCATAACTCATTTTATCTTAAATAAAACTATCGTTAACTTTGTGAAAAGTTAAATAAGATTAATTTTATTTAAATCAAGGTGTTTCGATTGACTTATTTATACGCACATTTCGCACTGTGAATTCTAATCTGCACTAATTTAAAAAGTCAACTTTAGGGAAATCGCAAAAATGTAATTTTTTTTCACTACTGTTTCATTGAAATTGGATTTTTTAAATTTAATATCTCGAGATAGGAAAGAGATAGAAACATGTTTCTTGGACAGAAATGTGGCGATTGGTGTGAGCTACATCTCTGTTAATTTTCGGATAATTAAGACTTAGTACAGTGTATTCATGGAGGGTTTTAAAAAATATTTATAACCTATTAAATCATCAAGATACTTTTGTTTTTCGCATTTTTATTTTCAAATAAATGGACGAGTATTATAATCAAGTATGATTAATTACTGTATGAAAAGACAGTACTATTTTTACAACTTCATATTTCACGATTTAAATAATAATACGCATAATAATTTCACAATCTAAGTAACGGAAGTAGGAACTAAAGAAGGGGAACCTCGAAGGGTGGTTATTTTTAATAAAATTATTTTAAAATAATTTTGAATTGTTCTCATCTAATTAGAAAATCACCGCTTAAAAATATCAAAGATTTTCCATTGTTTTCCTGCAGTTTCCCGCCCTTGATATCCCCATAATATCCCTCCCCAACATGCAGACACACGACCGGGTGTCATTAGACCCCCCGACAAGAAAGAAGAGATCTTCCTTTCCTTTGTTTAATCACTTATATTTCCTCAATAGGGGATGAAAGACGTTTTTTTTATTTACTTGGAATAAGAAATGTCATGGCATTAGTCAGGTTTTGGAAAATATTTAAGGCCGGCGACCGCCGCGCGTTGGGTTTTTTGAATAATTTTACTGTCGATTGTTGTGATCTCGCCGAGAATCGAACCCGGAATAACCTATTTCGGGAGTCAGGTTAGGTGTAGATTTTAAACCCTCTCTATACGACATGATACATGGCCTAGCATACTAATATAATAGAAATATGAAGAGACTGCTGATATTATATCTAACACTCTGCAAAACTATAAGCGCTCAATGTTAAACCAATTTATGGCAGCTCGATCAAGTAATCTTGAGTTGTGATTTCCTTTTTATTAACTTTTATACATAAGTATTTCGTAACTTTTTACAACTTGTTTTTGAAGTAGTTTATTCATCTTAATACCCAAATTTATTAATTGTATGTATTTTGATGCAATGTAAATGCCATCAGGCGTATATGTGCTAATAAATAAATAAATAAATAAATAATAGAAATAGATGGCTGTAATCAATGGTGTTATATGACATCTTTTTTTCTTAACGTTGTTTTTTTTATTACGTGGATAATAACACATTATACTAGTGGTTCACTATGATTTTTAGTGACGTTCAGCCACACTTCTTGCGCAAAATCGCCCCTGAGATTTGAAAAAAAAAATACACTTGATTATGTCGTAAATCTCAAAATCGTAGTTTTTAGTGTTCATTTATTATTTTTTCTAGTTTCTTCCGAAGAATCCTAAAAACGTTAGATACTGAGCAAGTAAGCAAGTATATCAACTTTTTATGTACCTTTCACAATAAATAGGTACCTACTCAAGAGATAAAACATCAGAGTTAAAAGGGCGAGCGTACCTAAAAAAATAATGCTATTATTTTGAATGCATCCAACGTCCGTGATATTCAGCACGTGTCATAGATAATTACCATCGAAAAGTATCTACTTCAATCTTTTTATATTTATAACTAACTCAACTAATCTCCCCTTTTGGAGGTGTTATATTTCCATGGGGATGGGTCATACAAAATAATTATTTCTGCGTATCTATTAAATGCAATATCTGATTATTTACAAAAAGGTTTTAAAATTATTGTCTTGCCCCATTAAAAAACTACTACTACCGCTTTTTAAACATCATGTTTATATGAAAAACCACACTAATAAATATTTCATATTGATCTCGTTGGGAAACTAACCCGCGACCTCATGCATAGTAGCGCAATGCGCTATCCACTACAACACGAAGCTGACTATTAGAAAAACTACTTTTAATAATTTCCCTTATCCGCATCCAATGGCACATAGGGCACTGCATTGGCACACCAAGTGTAGTGTATCTTAATAATTTTATTACATGAAGGTAAGTTGATCAGTCTTGCAGTATCAGTCCAAGAAAAACTCGATTAAATATGATTTTATGCAAGTCACTAATCGAAATTCAAATTTTTATTTGTTATACTATTAGGTACTTGTTTCTGTTTATGAATAATTTACCGCAGGAAAGTAGAAAATCAGCTAACAGCCCTGTAAACGCTTTAAAATCCATATTCCCGAATACGAAAACAAAACCACTTCATCTCTGTAGAGATATAAAAATCCGTAAATACCTACCTACTCCAGTCATAGGAAAAATCCAGATTTTTGTGCATGTATTTGAATACACTCAAAATGTTGTTTCAAAATAAAGGACCTTTTCAACCTCCACAACCTTTTTGATACAACAATAACTAGGTTAGTAGGTACCTATATATTTTTTTTGATTCGTTAAAAAAGATGTATTTTTGTGATTTACCCAACTATTTCAATTAGCAAAGAACCTTGGGGTTATAATTCGAAATTAGCGACTGTAGACCATAACCCGGTTCAATATAAGCAATCTGTTAAAAAATGTTGCTAAAAGCTACTTCTCAAAATCGTTCATTCGTTTCGTTAGTATTCAAATATAAAAAAAATGAAATCAAATAGTGGGCTGCATGTATACATGTATAGGCCTAAATAATTGAGTGGAACAGTAGGTTAGAGTGCATTCAGTAGATAAAATAAAAATCTAAGATAGGCATCGCTTGCTATTCAAGGGTGGAGGCGGCACGCCCAGCGCCCAGCACCCCAATGGGGTCAGGTTCAAGGGGAATTTAAACAGTATTAAAGGCGAAGGGAAAAAAAGCTCCACCCCTTACTAAACTACCCTGGTGATGACGTCCCTTCGTCTCCAGTTTCCTCTTGACAGATTGCATTCAAATATTAATGGAGGAATTTCAATGTTTTGTCTATTGCGAGTTGATAATGCTATTTTCAATCTGCATCCACGCGGGAGGGACCATGATAGTCAGATTATGTTACTAATCAATCGTGTTGACTTAAAAAGGGGAGTTGGCAGCGAAATTACTGTTTTAGACTTGAAAAAATGCAAACTTTATGCAGGGATTTCGTCTTGGTAAAATTAGCTAACACGAACTGCGTCAAATAAAAGAGATTATAATACATAAAAGTATATTTTTTATGTAGATGTTTAAATCGTTATTTATGTAATCAGCCGACAAAATACTCGTATGGTGTAAAAATGTATAATGTTCGAAATGTAATTTGTTTGTAGTAGTCTTATGATGATAATACTTTTCTTTCTTTTTTGCCTATTTTTGTTGCTACCTGTGCGAACCTCTAATTGGTCTACTCTGTTTTCTTTTAATGTTTGTCATAATGTTTTTTTGACTGTTGGTTTTCTGTAAATAAATAAATAAATAAATAAACATTTTCCTAGCAACAGAGTTGCGAACTAGATTACGGTATATTTATTTTTATTTTAGCGGATATCGCTACGAACATTCGGTACAGAGAAATACTTGATCGATTGAATCAGTAATTCAATTAATCAGTAATCAGTGATTGAATTACATAAGAAGTGATGACTGGTAATGAATATAAGTGAGTTAGTGTTAATTATGATTTGCTCACCATTAAATTGAAAGGCCGGCCGCTGCTCTACCGTGACGGGCGCCACCCCCTGTCGGGTGGAGTTGTGGAGGGACATAGCCCCTAGCAGGTCCACCTCTGCGGCTGGAAGGGAGAGGAAATCACGTTACACATACATTAGTCATAAACATGAGTTCATAAGTTTATCTTAACAATACTGTAATTTGTAAAAGTATGTAGGTATTTATACACCATGTATGGAAGCGAAGCATGGAGTTGGAAAAATAAGTATGAAAGTAAATTGAACGCAGTTGAAATGCGATCTCTCAGGCGAATGTGTGGTAAAACTATGTATGATAGGTGCACTAATGTTGAAATCAGAGCAGAATGCAAGGCTGAGATAAGCATTATCGACAAAATTAAGAAAGGTCTTTTACGTTGGTTCGGTCATGTGGAGCGAATGGATGATGAAAGAACGGCTAAAAAAATATATGATGCGACTGTGCCTGGATGTAGAAGTCGAGGAAGGCCGAGAAAGACATGGCGTGATCAAGTAAAACAAGTGCTTGAAAGTGGGCATGTAAGAAGTCGGAACAATCGACGTGCGTGCATGAGAAGATGTATGAATGTGGAGGAAGCAAGAGAAGTATGCCAGGACAGAGTGGTGTGGCGTTCTATCCTCTCTGCCTACCCCTTCGGAGAAATGGCGTGATGGTTAGTTACTAGTTAGTTAGTTAGTAACAAAACTCGATGTACAAGCGGGAAACCGGTGAATCTACATCATATTTGGAGTCGATTTTGCAGAATAATATATTTTTATTTGGCCCATAGTTTTCGAGAAAATTTATTAAGAAGTTTATTTTTTTCTCGATACATTTCGGCAAATTGTTATCAAATATTATTTATTTAGTTAAATTAATACTATTCATAAAGAACACGAAATAAAAAAACCGCATTTTAATAAGAATTCATGCAATTTTACTTAATCTGTGGTATTTCTGAAAACTTTTATGATTTTTTATTTATTTTTTAAACTTAGATTCAAAAGTCATATCATTACACGTTCGACTTCATATATAATATAGATTCACCAGTTTTCGGGTTGTACCTAGAGTTTTGTTACACTATGTATACATTAAATCAGCCCCTTAATTGATTGTTAGTTTTTTAAACAATTTAGAAACAGCGAAAGAAAGAATCATACAATATTACTACTACTACTACTTTCCCTTATCCGCGCCCAATGGTGCATAGGGCACTGCTTTTTTTTTAAGTCACTTAAAAAGCTTTTAACACTTGCTATACCCACGACTCGGGGATTTCCGAGTCATTTTACGTTGTTTTTGTATTTTTCACATAATGTTGTAATAAAATATTGACCTGTTTCTTTCGAGCTAAGATTGATGGTCGGGAGTAACGATAGTTCTATGACGCAGCTTTTTTTGTACCCTGCATCTGTTAGACTTTGGAAGCTCCACATGTATTTATATGTCCGTTACGTGAACTGCCCAAGGAAATTAGCTAACCGATGAATAACGATTGCGTGGTTTTGGAACTTTACTGGTAGACGTAACACAACTCACCACACAACTATCCAACCCCTCTCCTTAATTCGCCCTTTACATATGGCGTATATTGTTATTATATAGCCGGTAGGTAGTATGATATTTCTTGGGGTGGCCGAATGTCTAATTGGACCATATCATTCCACTTCGAGCTATCAAGTTATTAAGTTATTTGATATTGCAGGCAAACTTGAAGGTTTCACTCTACAATGTGCAAGGGGTGGGGGGGGGGGGGGGGGGGCAGGCTAATTAATAATAGCAATGATGACGTTTAAAACCATGAAAAAACGTGCATATTAAATAAATAATATATTTTACAGAGAAAAAATAGGAAAAAAAATTTATAACAATTTATTTTAAAACTTGTTCACCAAAGCAAATTAAATTACAAATTAAAAACATTTTGTGCAGATTTGTGTTTGTTGCGGAGAAAGAAAATATGTAATATAATTAAGGAATTTAGTGGAAATAAAAAGGAAGCTTTATATTCTCTCTATGCGTACCTCTTCGGAGGAATGGAATGGCGTGATGGTTTGGTAGATAAAAAAAACTTTTCAAAGTCAATTGATTTAATATATTGTTAAAAGAAATACAAAAATTCATACTATAAATACCGTAAATAATTCAACTAAAATATTCGTTAAAAAACGTAGTCGGACTGAAAAAAGAATAACAAACTAAACAGGTTTTAATAAAAATGACTCGCACACCTTCTGAACTTAATTTCCTAACGGAAACGCGCAAAAGAATAAAAGTAAAACAAAAATAGGGAAAGGGATTATCAAATAATTCACAAAATTACATGCTAAGTAAAAAAAGCCAGTAGTAACTTTACTACGAACTAATCGTCCTAAATTTCTAACTCTCCCCTTTGAGGAAAGCTTAGAAGGTTTATGGCGGGAAAGGGGCACCTTAAATAGGGCAAAACTTACAAACTCTAACGGAGTTAGGGCAACTTGAATTCATTATTGCCAACTTAACGGGTAATTTAATTAAATTAAATTTAGAACTTGCTATTATGTATTCGTTTATAATTTATGGTGTGAAACTAGCTAAGATTGAATATTTAGGAAAAAATCGTTGTATTTTTTGGCAATATTTATTATTGATCTAATTTACTTATTATTTGTTTTTTTTCTTCTACAACAAAAAAATATTAGATTAAATATATGATTGTGCATAGTAAAAAACAGAAGTACAGAGCACACGCATTTTTTGTATTTTATATGGCATCACAACAACAGTACCTCAAATAGCTAGCTTAAAAAAGTGTTATGCACGTTATGCAGTATTAAAAATGTTATATTATATGTTCGAAGTGCACTAAAAAAACGAAGTTTTAATTATTTTGCGCAATTCCAGATTGAGTAACAATTTTTTTGTTTATTTTTATTTTATTTTCACCCACAGTTTAGTAAGAAAATTAAAAAAATCTTTTCACTAGTTGACATTGCCTGCAATTTGATAATGGTGGATTATGAGTAAGTATTAGTGTAAAAATGTTGATTCAAATTGACACAATTTTTTTAAATTACAAAGATAACATTTGTCTTGTATTGCTCGCAATGTAAAATCTTGTTTTCGTTGAAGATATGCAGATTTTTTATAAAATATCTTCAAACACGTAAATATTGCCTCAAAATTACATTTTACATGCATATACATTTTTTTTTAAAATTTTTTAGATGACGCTTGACATATTTTGCAAGTGCAAGGTCAGGCAGGCGAGGGGAGCCCAAAGAAGAGTAAGGTTTGTAACCCGGCACCTAGTAGGTAGGTACTGGCAGTAGACAGTATTAGAGGTAGGTACCCCGCGCCCTGGGGCTGGGGTTGTCGCGGCGCGTATCGACACCCGGCGCGGCGCCCTCCGCCACCTGTCGGCAGTAGTTACCGGTACCGCACTATCGGGGACTCCACCAGCCACAGCAGCAACCTACACCCACACCATACAATCATCGTTCATCATAATGTTCCATAGCGCGACATTACAACCAACTGTTGGTACGACCTCTGCCAAAAATTATTTAAGAAAATATTTTTATTTTAAATATATTTATTTAAATATTAAACTTCTATACATGTGAACAAAACTCGATGTACAAGCGAGAAACCAGTGAATTCTACATAATATTTGGAGTTTGGAGTCGATTTTAAACAATAAAATTTTTTTGGTCACAAAGTTGTCGATTTTTTTGGATAATATTTTTGCAAATTTTTAACACATCATGTTATTTAGTATAATTTTATACTATTCTTAAATAAAACAAAATAAAAAACATCATTTTAATATGAATTTGTGTAATTTTACATAATCTGCGGGTACTAATGAAAGCTTTTTGAGATAAAAATTATTTTTTTTAAGCTCAGATTCAAAAGTCAAGTACACGTTCGACTCCAAATTTGATGTAGATTCACCATTTTTCGGGTTGTGCTACAAGTTTTGTTACACCGTGGATAAATAGTAATTCCCCGTAAAAATAAAATTTAAATAAACCCTGCATTGCGATCACCAACGTATCTACAAATCTACATCACCTTCGTGACGCGTATATGTCCTACATATAGATACTTTGGTGATCGCGGTGCAAGGATCAATGTGTATATCTACCTAAATTTGGATATTCACGAAATTCACACACCAAAAAGGAAATTGGACCATAAATATCTTACTGCGTTATAATTTGTAGACACAAAATAAATTAATGTATTATAATCTTGTTTTCACCCTTCGCACATCTAAGTGTTCCCGCCTCACGGTGGCACAAGCCTTGCACACGGTTCTAAGCTACTGTACATTACTTATTGCATTTAAATAGAGTGATAATCTTACTGACGATTAGGTAGCCGATTATAGCCGATCAAGGTTCCGATTGAATGGCATCATGGAGATTTACAACCAAAAACAACCGTTGCGTTAATTTGAAAAATAAAACTTAAGGCGAACACGAAAAAAAAAATGGGTATAATAGGAAACATTCCATTTCGATTTTGTAAAATGTATCTTATTCATAAAACTTTGTAAAAAGATTATCTTAAGTTTTCTTTTTTAAGGCGTTTTTATATATAATTAATATTTAAAAATAGTATACCTTTACCTAATACTCTCGTTAAAACCCGGCAACCTCTACATGTTATTATAGGGTGAGGTACTTGAGGTATTATTTACTATCTTATTCTTCTTTTAGAAGTTTGTGAGTGTGACCACACCTACATAATTATGTAAAAAATTAAGATAGACCATATTGCGCCAAAAAAATTACTGTCCATTTTAAGTGCCCATCGTATAATATTTGCGAGGGCTAATTTACATAAAATAATTCTAAATAGTAAACATAACATGTTTATAATATGGGGTATAAAGAATTTTGACCCATAAAATGTACTTCTATTGCAGTAAAAAGCCGTTTTATGAACCTCCTTATTACCCTTTAAATATGTTACATCATGTACATTTTTTCTTGTAACTAAACAATTTTTTATGCTAATCCAAAAACACACATTATAAGCACTAAGAATAAGGATAAAGTACTAGGTAAATTACTGATTAAAGCCACACTTAATCTCTCACTGTATTTAAGTTAACAATTGGATGAGAAATATAATTGGTAGGTACTATTGACTGATTTGTTTAAGTTAACAATTTTAAGCCTACTGATTTGTTAAAAAAAAAAAATTGTGAATTGAACTTCTTACATAATTTATTCCTTCCCCTCGCATTTTAAAGAGACGAATACATATTATGCGAATATAAAAAAACGTTGAAGTATTGAGAAGCTAGCAAACTGTACAAAATAGTTAATTGAGAACTATTCTAAGATGCCATAGACGAACCAGAATTGCCACTATGTTAAAACTAGTGATGTTTACAGTAAAGCAATTAATAATGTTTAATATATCGATATTTATTTTTAAATTGAGGAATAAAATGCTCCCGGGATATTTGTATTAAAATATAGGAAATTCCAAAGACAGTCATAACTATGGGACTAGGTTTCGAAGAAACTTTCGTTCGCTCCCATGTGGAGCATGTGGACATCACTATTTCCCTCCAGGAGACCCTGTCACCAGCCAGCTCTCTCGCCTCCTCCCACGTCAGGCCCGCATCCATCAGCTCCGCCAAATACATCCGTAGGATGGTCATCGTCCGCGGGATCCTGCAGGCGTAAAGAAGAGGCAGCTCAGGTTTAGGCTGTCCCGAGGCATCCGGAGTACATGTCCAGCCAGGTCCAACGCCGCATCTTCACGACTCCAGTTATTGGAGGTTGCTGCGTCCGTTCCCGAACTTCAGCGTTGGTTATGAAGTCAAACCACCTAATGCCTAGAATCCTTCTCAGACACTTGTTCTCAAAACTCAACAAGCGAGCATTCTGAGCTTTTGTGAGGAGCCAGGATTCGCATCCATAAAGGAGCACCGGCACAATGGAGGGATTGAGAGTTCCTTGTGTGTGCTTAATAAAAATGTAAGTACAAACAAACAAAACCTACACAACACAATAATACAGCAAGTTTTCCACTTGTTTTATATTATGACGATTATTTAGATTTTGATCACAAACATACATGAATACTCATTAATTGAAACTTGAATACTATCAACATACTCACTACGCACATACTTATCTGTTTTATTTCTTAATTCAAATTCAAATCCCTTTTTAAATATATGTAATAAAAACGAAATTAGAGCCTTTGAAACCAGGGTAATTACATACAAAGAGATGAATATCTCTAAGTTTGTTTATGCGAAGAACCAAACACGTCCTAATTAACAAAATACGTTTAATTCATCGGCTGTTATCTGTTCTGTATAAGATAACAAAAATATCTCACTCGGTTCGGTCGCGTGCCAATATACGAGTAAGTGTCTAGGATATGTTTTTACAAAGTGCACAAATTACCGCGTATGAGAAAGCCGTGTAAAAGAAGTTGAATTATGGAAAATGGAAGCCGAATTTTAATTAATTTATAAAAATAAAAAAAATGTTTATACACTCAAATAATATAAAATAATTACATTAAGTTTATTGGAGTATTCATTTTCAGTATAAAGACACAGGTAACCCGCCTGCATTCGTACTTTACATGTAATTGTATAAGTGATAATAAATAAAAATGAACCTTTTTTAGTCAATAATAAAAAATAATGATTAGTGTAAACATAGAACCCATGCATTTTGTTCGAAATTTATCGAATCTTTTGAAGTTTATTTTCTTTCTTTCCCTAACCCGCACAAAATGATGCATAAGGTACTACATTTATACACCAAGTGCTGATCAAATATTACAAAAAGGCAAGATGACCAATCTTTCGAAATTTAAGAGATTATAATTTCGAAAAACTGTGTTTATTAATACAATTGGGTTATTCCCGATTTTTGATTAAAAAAAATTGTTTGAAAAATTTACAATATCGAGGGAATTTTTGTTAAAATTTTTACGATGTCATATGAATTTTCTAGCGCGGTTTGAAATAGCACTTTTTCAAATCGCTCGCAAAATCCTCCATTTGGCGCGCATGCGGTGTGACGTCACAGCAATATAGGCGCTCACTACGGAATGAATTTCACACCTTTCACGGTGGACGGGAATGACGTCATTGGCCAATAACGGGCGTTAAAAATCATTCGTATTTTCGTGTTTTCGAAACATAAATTTATAAATGAAAACAAAATTTTTGATCATTGTGTTTTATATCGTTGGAATTGTAAAAATATACTTTAAGTATTTATAACGTTTTCAAGGATATTCATGCTATCGGGAAGAACCCTATTGCATCAAATTGGAAGGATTCATTTCTAGAGCGTGTATAAAAAGATCGCTGAAAGGCAGAAACGAGTAAGTACTGTACACGTGGACATAACATGATCATTATAAGACACACTTGGTGTGGCCAGAGTGTGTGGGCGGGAGTAGACACTATAGGGATCGTATTTCGGAGTGTTTATATTACAAGCTAAGCAAGTTTATTAGTAAACATTATTATTACTATATTACACAATCAGCGACCTATATTTCTGTAATTATACATATATATTATGTATAATACAAAAGCCATTAGCCATTGTCTCTCCTTATGCATTTCTAACAATAGGGTTCTTCCCAATAACACGAATATTCTTAAAAACTTTATAAATATTTAAAGTATATTTTTACAATTCCAACGATAAAACACAATGATCAAAAATGTGGTTTTTCATTTATAAATGAAAATACGAATGATTTTTAACGCCCGTTATTGGTTAATGACGTCATACCCGTCTACCATGAAAGGCGTGAAATTCATTACGAAGTGAGCGCCTATATTGCTGTGACGTTACACCGTATGCGCGCCAAATAAAGGATTTTGCGGGCGATTTGAAAAAGCGCTATTTCAAACCGCGCTAAAAAAATCATATGACATCGTAGAAATTTAAAAAAAATTCCCTTGATATTGTAATTTTTCAATAAATTTTTTGAAATAAAAAATATATAAATCGGGAAGAACCCAATTGACGCTTCATTTTCGGACTTTCAGGTTCGGAAACAGTATAAAAATAAAAATAAATAATTAAAGTACGAAAATTTTTAAATGTCCGCTTAGTTAGATAACCGCTGGTCTGAGACTTAAAGCGTCGCGTTGAATTATTACATTTTTATTTATTTATTTAACCACCAGGCCAGGGGGCCCAATGACAGAGGGGAACTACGTCACAAACACCCAGGCTTGAGAAAAATCACTTTACGTTTTTTTTGTGTTCTCACCGGGAATCGAGCCTGGAGCCTCCGGTATCGTAAGCCCAGGGTCTTGGCCATTATGCTACGATAACTGGTGAATCTACATCATATTATTGAAAAAAGTTCTAGCTTGAAAAAAATTTTTTTTTTTTCTAAAAGCTTTCATTAGTATGTCAGATTAAGTAAAATTTCACAAATCCTTATTAAAATGCGATTTTTTGTTTTTTGCTTTCTTCATGTATTAATTTGACTAAATATTTGATAACAATTTGTAAAAAAATATTGAAAAAAAAATCTACTTCGTACTCAATTTTCTCGAAAACTGTGGGTCAAATCACAAATATATATTACTCAAAATCGACTCCAAATGTGACGTAGATTCACTGGTTTCCCGTTTGTACATCGAGTTTTGTTACACCATATATTTTTTTAACGCATATTTAATCATCATGAAAGATTACCCTTGGTGAAAAAACTATGATGGTGATAATATTATGATGAAAATAAGTACGTTTTAAATCAACTCTGAATCCCAAAAGAAAATGTTTCAGCACTTATCCTAATATATGAAATTCGGATAGCGCCCGATACGAGGTTTTATGGGTCACTTTTAAAGCAATAGCTCGGGCAATTATTTTTTACTGCTGAATGTAAATAAATAACAATATTATGCTTCAAGGCCTGCGGCAGTTAGAGAAATAATAGCGAAGTAAATAAGGAAATAAAGAGAAATTTAGTAAGAAAATAAAATATCATGTCGGAAATCTTGCTGTAGTCGAGCTGTTGTATCCTTCAGCCATTGTACTTGTGACTGTTACTACTAGGTACCAACTTTTCCTTATACGCACTTAATGGTGAATAGGGCAGTGTATTGATACACCAAGTGCAGTAAATTTCCTACTCGGAGCCAAGATGATACGGCCTACGCAGCTACGGTGCAAAATCACTAGCCATTCCGAAGTGTCGCATGCGACTTTCAGTCCAGCATTAGGCCCCAGTAATTTTTATTTTTATTTATTTATTTGACTTTTTGTACAAATAGTTGTGTACATTGGCGGGTTTATTGCCCAAATTTGGCAATTTCTTCCAACCAACCAATATAAGAACGTAGTGCGGGTATTTATCGTAAGCGCAATAACAGATCTTCAATTTTTTTTTACCTTTTAACATTCTCTTCATCCTCCCCATTACCTATAGTAATACCTATAACCAAAATTATTTTCACCATTCGCTCACTCAAAATGCGACGGTAATGGGATATACGTAGTATGCATTTTGTAGATAAGTACGGCAAATTGTGTAGAGAAGCCCCAAGAGCTTTTCGCTTCCTTTACAGATGTGCAAATTTGAGCACAGGAAATCGATATGGCCAACACGTGGACAATGTACGAGAGAATTATTTACACAACGTATTTATTTTGAGGGTCCTCAATTTCAAATACGTATGTAACACGACTCATCATCATACCATATCCGCTCCCTATGTGGACCTTCCACAAAATGCCTCCAGACCAGGACGCCGAGAACCCTCGGGAGGCATACGTAGTATATGGCCTAGCCAGCCGAAACGCCTTCGTCGGATGACAGGATAACGCCACCCAACATGACTACTAATGTTATATTGTATATGATGAAAAATGCTATCTGTATCACAGCTCCGGTCAATTTATTACTCAATGGTCCATTCTCACCTATCATACCTTTGTTGTATTTGGGGTTTCGCAACAAAGCAAAAGATTTCGGAGGTCCAAGTAATACAGAATAGAGCAGTTAGAAATGTTTTTCACTTGCCGTACGATACACATATAAAAGATTTATACTTTGAGACAAAAATCATGCCCTTTCACATGCTTCCTACATACGAAATTACTAATTCAATATTACATACAATTTTTGATTCAATGCACACAAACATCGAGACCACTTTTAATAGAGACGTTCATCAGCACAACACCCGTTCACGCAACAAAATACATTTAGAATCAGCAAATACAACCAAATTTGGTACAAGATCCCTAAAATACATAGCATTTTCCGAATTTAATTTGTTACCTGACATGTTTAAGATCCCTGTATATAACTATCGAAACAGGACCTCTGATTGAAAAAATATATTATTTTATAAGTATTTTGAATGATACCTTTTCTACTTGCGTCCATATAATATATGGTTTTGCTGTTACTGTTATAATTCACTTTATTGTTTCTTTAGGTTTTATGTTTTCATTGGATTGGTTCTGTTTTTTGTATATACTGTGTTTATTTTGTGATCTAAGTGATGTCAGTGCGTATTAGAATAAAATGAATATGTGTTTTTTTTATTTGTCCCTAAATGAGTTTATTGTTAAAACTCCTAGGGAGCATTGTATTGAAAAGAAAAAGAATTCCTTATTTTTCTTTTTCCCATGTAATGTTATTTATGTATAAATAAAAAATAAAAAAAAATAATTTTTTTATATATATTTCCCTAATGTTTTATTGTTTTTACTAATGTTTCATAGTATATTTGTTATATATTTCAACCACTTTCGAATAGATAAAGTCTTTATTGCATACGAAAATAACGTTACATAACACCAGAATAAAAAAATAATTGTACTTTCATCGGTATTGAGCCGGAGATCTCGGTGGAGTAAATCCAATATTTTAACTACTACCTCACAGACTAATACTCTTGTTTATGCTTTTATCACCGCACTAGGGGTATTCTAATCAGTCAGTTCTCAAATCAAATTAAATACGAATGATTATATGTATGTTTTGTACCGTCTTTTGATTGCTATTAAATCTAAATATTTTTTTAAAGCTTGACATTATTGAGGTGTTCTTGAGGTATTAAATCACGAAAATGGCACTAAATAATTTGTTCGGTGAATAACTAAATAAATATGTAATTAGTTTTAATAATTTCGGCTTAGGATCAATTAGGGTTCGATTCCCGATGAGCGTCAATATGAAACATGGGTGTGATTGGTCTTAACGGTACTATAGGGCCATTGTACCACTTCAAATTTTTGTATCGGAAATGTTCATAGAGCTATTCCTTAAAACTTTTATCTTCCTTGGTACGTATATGAAAATATCGCTTTGGTTGAATTTTCTCCGGACGAGCTTTAAAAAATTCATGTTTTTTTTATGGATGACGTAACAAATACAATTATGCCTAATTATATTTCCGATGTTCCCACAACACTTCGATCCACCTGTCCCCGCCCCCGCCCCCACCGCCGGGGACCATTAATAAATGGAACAATTTAACTTTTGGCTTGTCATCAAGGGGGTAGCATGGGGTGACTTTTGGTAATTTTCATATGGCATGTGGTCGTTTTGCTGACGTGCGATCAAGCAGAACGAGGCTACGAAACTTACTGATTTTTTTACCAAAAGTTGAAACAAATTAACTATGGGAATGTCTAGTGCAGACGGTTTTAAGATTTGGTTATCATTTATTGCTAACTTCAGCTCACTTACTTAAAAAGGGTTTGTTGGCCTAAGTGATTCAAATTACAATCAATGTTACAGTAGAATCCATAACATTAAGTCTATGTGTTTTTGTTGGGTGTTGTATAACCCCAGTTTGTGCATTTCACTATTTCTCAGTGTAGACAATGAAAATATTAGCTTGGAACATGGAATGGCAGAACGACATTATGGAAAACATTTCCCGACTGTCGAGTGTTTCTAAGAATGGCTGTAGGCACTTCGTTCGTCATTATAAATAGAAATTTATGAATTCATTGTAAATGTGTAATTCAGAAATTCAGATTACTTCAAAATAACTCAAGCACCAATACCCATACCAAAAGTTAAACGTATTAGATATTACATTTACGAAGAGTACCAAAAATTAAAATTCATTGTGACTGTCCCAATATTGACTCCTGCAGTGTGTTTATTGGTCTGCTCCGCTGGTAAACATATCACGTGGTCTCTTCACCAGCATTAGCCCTGTAGCTCAAGCACAGATAACTATCGACGTAGTTAAAAGCGTGCTATTCACGTGCTATTGATAACGATTTGAGCGATCCCAATGACATAACGTTTAATACCGCGAGCATTGACGATCTGATCCGAGCGGAGCCGAGCGGAGCCGAACTAAGCTATATATCGCGGCCTTATGTCAAACGTCAAATCATCGCGCTTGACGGATTTTTATTATTTCGACTTCTTTTCTTAATATTGTCTTGCCGAAAACCGACTAAATTATAATAAAGATTAAATGAAGATTTGTGCGAATAAAGATATATGTCGGGAAATGGCTCGCGACTAGTATGCGCTCGTTTGATAATCCCGATCGATAACTTTTAACGCGTGTTCCATTGTGATCGCGAAAACGTTAAACATCCATGGGTAAGAAATCGTTATCACGTCGCTTATTACCGAATCGGTTCTGATCTGTGATCGAGCAACTGACTTCCCTCGACTCCTGCGATCAATCACGTTGCAATCACGACCCAACAGTCCGGGGGATGATACGCGGTACCCAGTATAGGGGATGAAGACAGGAGAAGTATTGCAGTCGGATTATTAAAACGAAATAAATTACAGACAGTAGATGGTGGTGGTATCGTGTTCGTAAAAATTGCAATAATTAGGGGTTTGGTTCGTTGATCGTAATCATTTACTTGTTTTTAACACTCCAATAATGTCTATATTCCTATACATGGTAAAATAATAATAATAAGGCAATTATTATTAAACGTTTTAATGTATGCATATCGACGCCGACGCGCAAAAAGTTATTAGAATATTATTCTATTGGGTACAGCAGAAAAATGTTTGTTACCAATGTCTTCCAAAAAGGAAGCAAATCGATACAAAAAAAGTTATTAATCGATTCATGATGATTAGATTTTTATATCATGTAAATAATGTAAAAGTAATGAATTTCATACAAGAAATAATTTAAAGCGCTATGCGCTACTTTAAATTTAATTAAAGTTAATAAGCGAAAAATTTGCATATTATTTTTAATTTCGAAGTATTCTTTTATGAAGTACAAAGTGGTCAATATTACAAAAGAATCCGTCTACGTCTGTGCGTGCAAGTGATGAAAAGTTTAATATTAATTTATGCTGAACTACGATACTCTCACGCTATAGACGAGACGGCTTAAGGGTTAAGGTCCCGGCGCGGCGTTCATTTTTATCCGTCTGCTAATAATAACGGTACCTTTAATACAAACATGCATACTTTTCTGATTGCACCTATAAGTTATGTCGAGGGGATGAATAAGACTACGTATAATACGAATCGCATGTTTCGAGTTAACGATCTAAATTGAATAACAAAATGTTACGGTATTCCCGTATAAGAAATCGTTCTGATAAAATAAAAAGAAAACGGATTAATAAAATATGTAAATGAAATGGCACGTAATAATACTATTCTTACGATCCACGAATTTTACATATTTTACAGATACATACGTCCAAATATCAAACGTTCAAAAATCTTCAAAATTAATAACGATTTTGATATTTTTTTGTAATATTTCACGTTAGAATCAAGTATTGGCGTTAGAATACATTCATGTGCGAAAATATCTGATTCTATAATGATTTCCTACTCAATTTTTCTGTGAAAAGAGTGTCCTTCGTGTATACAGAGATTATAATAAAAAATATATGTCTACAAATATATATTTAATAAAATTAAACGCTTTTAGGATTTGGCATTCCCTAAAATATATACTAGGCTAGGTATATCTGACTATTTGTACTAAAATACTTTTCAAGTGAAAACAATTCACTTAAGCTTATACAACAATAAATAATAAAAAAAACAAAAACAGGTACTTGGGAAATGGTAGGCAATAATTAAAAGGAAAGGTCTACCTTCCGGTTGATAAACCACAAATTTATAAGCCGGAAAAACGGAGGGATAAACGAAATAAAATAAATTTTAAAGATAAACGCTGAATTAAAATTGTAGGTACAGACTCACGATTTCAACACGGTTAAATTATTAATGTTACAAGGTTTTGATTACCAATTACCATCTAGTGGTTAATTTTGGTGGGGGTGGATAATAAAGACAGAAGGAATTAACATTTGGATTGCGGCCAGTAAAGCTTTGTATAACGATGGAAAGAAGGCCTTTGTTAGGATTACAATTGAATGTACACATATACTCGTAGAACTTCAAATCAATTAAGAAATAATCTCAATCGGTATAAGACAAAATAATCGGATTACCACAAAAAAGGAACGATTTTCAATCTGTTGGCGTTGATTAATTTAACTATCAAAATGTGAAAAGTATTATTATTCACTGTGAGCTATAACTTCATAAATTATTATGAGTAAGTTATTTACAAAACACATAACACATACTAACGAACAAAAATAATCTGCAAAACCATCGCCTAATTCTATTGATATAACAAACTTCCCGTGTGAACCAATAGCTTTGAACCTGTGCTGTGTGTAAACTGTATGAATGAAATTAATATTCCATGTAGTTGAGCCTGAATACAAATAATAATCGATATCCATACACCTGCTTTAGTCGATAATACCCCCATCCCTTGCCCGCTTTACCAACAGTCCCACCTTTTATTAATTATCCATAGCGTACCGCTATATTAAATTTATACCCTTTCGAGGTTAATTTACTACACTAGCTAGGGGTTGTTTTGTTTGTCGTGGACGTAAGTTTAACTTTTTCCAATACTTGGCTAACTCTTACTCCACTGAAATATGGCAAAAATTTATCAGAAAACTTTTAGATATCACAGTCGCATTCATAAATAATACATTATATGATTTTAGTAAGGTGCGTTTTTGTATTTTAAAAATTGAATATTTATGATTTTTTTTTAAATTAAGAGGTCATATCAATACGGGTGCACAATTTAGGAACAAGTTATCAAACCATTATATTTCAGATAAAGATAAATGGCCACAAGTTAACTGTTCACGAGTTCAGCTTAGAATCTTAAGAAAATATAAAATAAAAGTCACCGATTACCCACGTATATAAACCTATATTAATGTCGCAATAGCTAATGTACATATTATATAAACGTATCACAGGTCGCAGGGTTAAAGCCATTTTGTTGTTTACCTTAAAAAGTAGAGCATTACTAAGAACGTTATATTTTTTATGCAAATCTGAAGAATGTAGAAATAAATACGTAATTGACTTTCACTTTCACCCCTTACAGAATACAACCAGCAGTTTTCCAAGAAATAAGTGATTACAGTAATGTAAAACATCACGTGAACAGTGAATACATGTTAATACTATACGAGTATAATTATATCAATATAGTCACAGAGGGTGAAAGTATGTTGCCACAGATTCAGTCAAATTATGTCTCAACATTTTTAACAAATAATAATTTTAAATAAAATATTTTTGGATTAACGTAATTAGTGCAAATTAACGAAACTGATTTAGTTGTACATTTCGATATGGATTTTTTGTTAAATACAATGAAAGTTTAGGTCCTATCGGTTTCGTCAAGGGAAACCTTTGAAACCGTTTAATTTAAGGAAACGTTATGGGTACAACTAGAAATATTATGGCATTGAACCACGATTTTGTACTAAAGTTATATACCTAATAGTTTGAAATTATGTTATTTATATTAATTATTCCGTTTTTCAAATAATTTTTAACATTTTCATTAAAACTAAGTAGTTTTTACCACTTACGTAATTCTCCAAGACGTAATTTTCTTTAAATACATTTCCTATTCGAGACGTCTATAAAATAAAACAATTATTAAAAAGGGTTATTGTGCTTAAAACTTATGCGAAAAAACAACAAACGTAATATTACGGCATAACGATACTGTTAAATTCTACTACTAGGAATGCATAAAACTATGCATAATGTATATTTAGAAATTTATATTTAGAAACACAGGTATGAACGATAATACAATTCGAGATTTTCCGATAAGGCGCCGAGACGCGACGCGCCGATCCAATGCAGCGTCGATATTAGAGTATAGTATAGGCGTTGGAAGCCGGAAACATAACACAGCCTGCAAAGCGATCGAACACCGATAGGAGCTGTAACTTTCATGGAAGGAAATATTTCACGTCTTTTATTACCATAAACTGCTACACCGCGATGCTTAGGCATGCCTTGGCATACAACTTTACTAGACTTTATCTTCTAAGGGGGATGGAAATCTACATATACAACTAGTTTATCGCTGTCATATCGTATAAAATATATTTATACGTAGGAGAAAATATGAATATAAACTGCCTAAACGGCTCAAAGATGAAATCTTGTTTTTTTCCAATTTTGCTCAAATTTCAACTGTATATTTACTCAATTTTTTAACTTTCGAGGACTGAAATCTGCCAGTAAAGTATGTACACAATAATTTTTACAGGGATAAAATTATACAAGATACGTTTTTTTTATTTATTTTATTAATTTATAGAAAATCCAACAGTCAAATAATCATTATAATCAACATTAAAAGTAAACAGAGTAGACCAATTAGAGGTTTTCACAGGTAGTAACAGAAATAGATTTAAAAAAAATCACCATGGTTATTCTTAAATAAATCTATATTCAATGTTTATGATATTTTAAATAAAGTTATTGGAGACTCGCTATCTATACGTATGTACGGGGTATAAAGAAGAGGGTTGTTATATTCTCATCAAATAATCTGCCTTGATTGTGGAATCTACCTCATTAATCAAATAGAACTAGATCACAAACCGAACTTTTATCCATATTTTAGGAGCACGAACAACTATGGCAAAATTACGTGAAACAAAAGAATGTCAACGAATTTTTACCCTATAAAATATTCAAATGAGGGCAATTAATTTTATTGGATGCTTTTTAAATAGTAGAGGTGAAATTTCCTGTTGACCAAACCTAAATTCGCAATGAAATAAGCCACCAAAATTAACGGAATAGAAAACATTAATAAAACATTAATTTACTTCGCAGGTTAAAACTGACAGTACACTAATCTTTGTTTATAAAGGATTAAAAGAATATGAACAATTACCAGATAAAATGAAATGTTCGAAGAGCTTAAATTTAGTTTAATAAATTTGTATTTAAAACAATATGTATAAAATGTAAATGTGTATTTATTTACATAATTTTATGTTAATAATAAGTATTATTAAGTGTTGTTTAAAAACATTATGAGTAGTTTATAAGGAATAAAATATTTAGAAAATAAAGTATTCTACTAGCTGTATGAATTATTTTTATGGCTTGATAAAAATGTACAAACAAACAAACTAACTCTGCTAAGAAAAAAAACACCTTATACTAGTCAGTCTTATAGTCAGTCCAACATATTACACAATTGAAATATTAAATCATCTGAAAGCCACATTTAAATAAATATTTGTCAATAATGATTGATATTAGCCCAACATGGGTATAATCCAGTAATTTAATAAATAGAATCCACATTAGTTTCCAGAGTTTCTCTGTCTCTGTTGGGATATCAATAATATCTGATATCAGCCCAGCAGGGGTATCCAGTACTTAGTCTTCAAGTATTTGTACACATTCAAAATGTTATTTTATATTGATTTCGTCGGGAATTTAACCCGCGCACTTATGGATTGTAGCGGCAACGCGCTGTCCACTTCTAATGTTTTTACTTTACATACGTAATTAATGATTTTTATATCGAATTTTCATTTTACAATACGAATAGTAGTTAAGGAAATGTAACGACTAATAATTCGTTTAGTTGCTAAATAACAGCTACAGTATACATTTGGTACGTGGTGCGGCTCCGTAGCAACAAGCTGTCGGGGAGGGGGCGGCGCGCCGGACACAGAGTTGAATTATCACCAAACATTTCATTACCTTCACTAATAATATTACCTTCACTAATAATATTACTGCCTATAAATAATGCAAAATACTGGTTTACAGATTTTTTTTTTCTGGGTTATACTGGGTTTTTCTGGGACTGGTTAGTTTATCTGTGAAAAGTGTCAGGGACTAAAATATTTCTTGGTACATACATATAATATGTAAATAATATCTCATGAAAATAGCTCACGAGCTTTGGTGATTAATGAATGTTTAATACTTCAACAACTCAATAAATTGACCATTTTGTAATATTTATTTTACCTGCTAATTTTCTCTATACTGTAAAAGAACTTAAATATGATATTTATATCATGTTTATAAAAAAAAAATAGTAAACAAAACCATTCACCGACTTTTCTATGTCTACCGGTTTAAAAAATAATATTCCTTTGATCAATAATCAAGTTACTTTTCTTATTCTATGCTATTTAGTTCATTTAGAAGAGCTATTTTCAAATAATTATAAAATGAACAAATTAATTAAAAAAAAAAATAGCACGAAGTTTTTATCATTTAGTCTGATTTTAGAGAGAATGTCAAACTTTAAAATTGCGACTATTCCATAACATTTTATGGACTTACCAACTTTTGGTAGTAACCCCACGATATAGTCTATTATTCGATATTTCATGGTAATGGTCACCCTACTCTTCACCCCCCCTCCCTTCCGCTACAACTGTTAATCCTTTAAACTATTCGCTTAATAATAAATCAGTAACCCTTGGTGGTGGCTTAGTGAAGCATGTGTCTAATCAGCATGCGGATTTAGTATTTTTGTGAATCTATGGTGAAGGTGTATAGCATGTTAGTTAAGTTGTGTTTGTCCTGACGAAGAGACGGGCTACGTCTCGAAAACGGTAGACGTAAAAGAGTCGGTGAGTGATTTTGTACAAAATTCTATTAACATAATATTAACATATTATTATTTTGAATCCGCCTCGTGGCATAGTGGTACGGCGTTTGGCTTTTGGAAGCGTAAGACTGATAATCTTGCCTTCATGTAATAATAAGTGATCAAGATACACTGCACTTGGTGTACCAATGCAGTGCCCTATGCACCATTGGGTGTGGACAAGGGAGAGCAGTAGTATTTTTATTAAGATATTCATATTGGCCAGTTCATTGTCATGGGTCGCTACTGAGTGAGTCGCCATCTTTTGAACATTTATTAACTATTTCGATTATATACTATAAAATGTGATATGCAAATAAATTAAAATTTAAAAAAAAACTGTTGAAACTAGAATAGCATTGCTGAGCAAAGTAGGTATTTTTGCCATAATTATCTTTATATTCGGAAGTGATATTTGAAGGATATAATTTGACCTGAAAGTTTTCAAGTCAAATAATTTCATTATTCAGCTGAAATAATTTAACGATCAGTTAAGAACGAAAACTTTTTGTTTATATATTGTTTTCGAGTTTAAGATGAAATACATCTTATATTTAAAAGAAATAAAACCGTTTTGTTATCAATTAATTTAAATTCCACTCTGTCTGTTAATTGGAACGTTTGGTTTGGAATCCGGTCCTGACCAGCCGTGGATTGGGAATGGGTTATTTAGTGGGCCGTGAAGGGAGAAGGTGGAGGAGGGGGTGGGGCAAGGTGAGGGGGGAGTTCTTGCGGATTTGGTATTGATCTTTTTTTTATAAACTCTTTAACCAAGTCTCCACTCCTCAAAACTACTGACTATTGGCGACTGATAACTGGCGACACACGGCCGACTGCTGACGACTTAAGACTGGCTTGATTGACTGACTAGATAAACTGGATGGTCGTATATTATTGATTGATTGATTTGGCATCAACATTATCTAGTAACGACATTGTTTTTTTCACCACATCATCATCATACCATATCCGCTATATGTGGAGCATATGGATTTAAAAAACTGCCTCCAAGCCAAGAGATCGGTCGCCAGTTCCCGCTCATCCTCCCAGGTTAGGTCCACGTCCCGCAGCTCTGACGCAAACTGCCGAAGGATTGTCAACAGCGGACGTCCAGGACGCCGTAAACCTGATGCCTTTTTCCTACGCACGTGTTTATTTAATAATGCGTGCAACTGGAGGTATTAATTATACTCGCCCTCTTACTAGATTGACGATGGCTCAAAGGAATCACACATTTTTAGCCCCTAAATTTTTAAATATATTGCCAATAAACATAAAGACATCCAAAAATTTAAATACTTTTAAGAGAAATACACAAGATTGGCTGATGCATGGGAGTAGAGAAGAGGTGGCAGATCTATTTAAAGTACAATCTTGATTAAGAGAAACATTTTATAGGAAAATTTCAATGTATTTACTTATGTTTATGTCTATTGTTTACTTTTGTTCAGTTTATGGTTTTTCTTATTACTTATTTTTATTATATTTTGTTTCCCTGTCATTGAATCAATTTAGTTTTATTTTATTACTATTGTTATTGTTTAATTATTAATATGTTAAAATTTTCAAATAATATATACATGTACTATTTCAGTTCAACACGGGGTTAGACCTAAAGAACTGAAATATAAACACTCCAAACTGCAAAAAATATTAATGTAATGAAACGATAAATAAATAAACCAGTTTCAAACGTCAGAACGTTCGTCTTCAGGTGTTTTTTGTTTTTTTATTTAGTAATTTAATTGGACGGTCCTAACCGACATATTCATGTGCCTGGACGTAGGTTCACATATGATTTACACAGAAATAGAGAACAGATATCCAAGTACAAATGATAATTATTTTAATGGGCACGTAATTAAACTGTACTACATACCTACCACATAACTTAAAGTTTAATAACAACTTTTTTGAGAATCCCATTTTCATTTATTATTCTTTATTGGTATTTTTACAAAAAAATATACAAATGATGTCCCTACACAATCGTTTGATAAAGCATAAGTTCCGTACACTAGCCAATTTCATTATTTGGCACATCGCCCTTTACCAACCCTTCAGGCTTCAGACTGGGTAGTTACTACAGGTACTCGCTAATACTCGGTGTTAGTGTTTAGTATCCGCAGACATGGCGGGGGTTGTTCACATCACGTGTATATCAAAATCTAACTAGGTACCCCATCAATGCCACCGCTTCCCGGCAAATACCATGAGGAGGATGGTAAACTCATAAAATACACAATGCATGTTGTAGTCTTCCTCGTAATGGGTAATAAATATGTCTAAACATTAATTATTTTCCTAAAAATATTTTGAAATCGAAGGTTTCTAAGGAAAAGTAATAAACCCGATATTCACATTATACATTATAATAAATTGTATTATTTAAATAAGACTTGTAAATATCGAAAGTTGATGCGATAAAAATTTCTATTTTAAAGCAAAATTTTTTACAAAATATACGAAAAGGGATGTATTTTTGTTATTGACTATTATTGTATTTAAATGTCTGATTTCATAATCAAATTTTTATTAACGCTTTAGAAAATAAATTGATATATTAGTCCGCAGTGTAAATTTTCGATATAATATTAAAAGAAACAAATATAATGACAGTTTCACAATTGATATTTATGAATATAATGGTTTTTGTATATAAAAAAATATAACGGTGGTTCCTCAAGAGAGTTTGACAAAAATAAATATATATTAATCAAAATCAACATGGCCATGAAACTCTCGAAATACAAATAGACTGAGGCTACCGTTTCGTAAAACAGCTTAGTCACACAATTCTCTGATGCACCGAGCAGTGAAAATGTATGAAGAAACTCCAGAGGAGAAAAAAAAAAGGAAAAAAAGTGTCTTTATTTATGTCTTTAAGAAAATATATCTCAATTAATATTAAATAATTATGTTTAAGGTTTTGCTATTTGTACAAAATAATAATTGTCTATATTAGGACATACGTAAAATATTAGGTATGTTGGTACTATTTTAAGAACAAATAAATAAATATCTCCATCACCTATATATTAATTTATTCTCAAATAGTCAACCAAACCGTTTTTAAAACGAAGCACATTCTTGAATGGAAATTAAAAAATTTCACATAAAAAATCAGAAAGCATCCATCTATCAGTTTATACATTCCTTGGAGGACTAACTTAGTACAATTCAAACTTCTTTTTAGTTTCTTTGCTCTAGTTAGGAAGTACGTTATACAGTATTAATCGCCTTTTTTCAAAGAGGAAAAAACTTTGGTTTTCTGAAAGGGTAGTAAAATGTTAATAGGAAGAAATCGTCTGGAAAACAGAGTTTTGTAAATGGTTTGCTAATCTTCCCACCCCCCTCCCCCCTCCCCCAAGACACGACGGGCGCCGAGCGGAAAGGAAGCCATTACTTAGTCCTGTAGGTAATTTAAGGTGTGATACTCGATATAAACATTTTCCTGTTTTTAGAGCTTACAAATTTACTGTTTATAAGAATAATGATTCCTATGAATTTTTTTATTTATTTATTACATTTCACACATTTAATAATCACAATAATGGGATGGCGACTCAATCAGTAGAGACCCATGCCAATGCTCACTAGATAGTCCGTGTCGAGTCAGGGCATTGTAGTATTATACATAAGTTTGATTTCACAAATTTAGAATTTACAGCATACCAAATTTTAATAATTACATAGCTATATTCTGAGAACAACCTATTTTTAGGACAATTTTTTTACCATTTTAGGCGATTTGTTTGATAGGCGTTTAATACACAGCTTTAATAAAATTATTGAAAAGTTGGTTCCCACGCACTAATAAATTAAACAAACAATTTATCAAACATTTCATATTGTCTGATGAAAATTTTCATATTTTAATAGGTACTGTAAACTGAAGAAATAAAACTGATCTCTTGAATTCGAACTCCATTTTGTTTCCGGTTTAAGAATCAATAAATTTGTTTTTATGATCCGCCACCTCGAGTCACGTGGTTACCAATACTATTATAATATAATCGTGCCTTATCTCCATCTGCATAGTGACAACCAACCCCCACTTTCTCAGACTAAACTTCTTCTAAGCTTCGTATTATCTACATCTTCTGTTTAATGGAACTTCTTGTTGTTCCCGATCAAGTAGTAAGGAGCGACATGATGTCGGGGGTTAGTCTACCGGAAGGTTACTTGATAAACTTGCTAATAATTTAAATGAATTTGAAAAGTCAGATAAAAAAATAAATCCAACCAATTCTAATTACTAATTATGGTAATAAAATACATTGCACTAGGTGTACCAAAGCAATTGGGTGCGGATAAGGGAAAGTATTCGTATCTAGTAGTATTTTACGACTCGTTTTTATCACCCACGACAGTCATTAAAACTATCCGATTGTTAAATATTGAAGAAAATAAAGAATATACTATATTTATTGAATAAGGGCAGGGAAATTTTAAAGAACGCTGAAACCGATGTATATTTCACAAATTATAGGAAGATATAAACTCTACTTATAAACACTAATACTGAAATAAAGTACCTACGGTGATTGTTATTCGAAATATTTATTACAAATAAAGCGACACGACATGGTAAAAATATACTTGTTCAATACTGAAAACTCTAAGCTTTTGAGATATTAAAGTTTTGTCCGGAAGCAAACCAAAAGTTCCATGTTGTAGAAGACAGCTAATAACTTACCTATATTATCCAAGAAACATGAATATAAACATGGTGTAGTTAATAAACGAAAATTCATCTGAAAATTCATATACCCAATTGAACTATTGCCTCAATACGTAACGTCTGATGAGTCTGATGACGTAAAAATTTACAAATAGAAAAAACAAGTTTTATCATACTTGTAATGTAATATCGATGATGGGCGAAATCTATATGTTTGTCCTTTAAGAGACGTTAACAAGGCTGTATTCTTTCTGTGAGATGTGTTCTACTGTCCCATACGTAGTTATCACCCTAGCTTTCATCCCTCCGCCTTTTTAGTGCGGAATAGTTCCTAATAACACTTAAGTCAATTCCCTCCCAGGAATCCGAACGATTTATTGACGTAGACTGGACGCCACCGTGCATTATCTATGTTATCGAGACTAGACTTTGCAACAAGTTTAATTCGGTAAAAAGGAATCCAAAATACACTGTACAAATAATATATATGCCTTTGTCCGCACCACCTTCAATTTGATTCTTTGTAAGCGAACTTTTGGCAAGTTGTAGACTTCAGATTTATTATCAAAGCTCTCGAATTATTACTGCGCCGAATTCGTAAAAAGTTAGAATTCCTCTCGTAATAAAATTATTCTCCGCAATTCTCAAATTAATTAGGCCATTAATCAAAGTAGGTCGTGGTAATCATTTCGTCCCGTTTGCGAAAATGGTTCTGACTTTTGATCTTAAATAATAATTAACACTTCTGTCTTTCTATGAAACCAATTCATCAGATTTCAAAACCTCTGAAATATGTATTCAGGAAAACCGTAATTATAAATTGTACTGTTTTTACGGAAACCAGATTGATTCTATATCATTTGAGCACAAAAACCTTTATTCTTCAGGTCAAAGGTACAAAAACAAGGATACAATGTCATCAAAGTGTTTTTTAAGGTACCCATGTACAAAAATGGTTACTGTTTATAAATTGTTTGTACGCCATTATATTTGGTAGGTTTTTTTACCAAACAGCCTTCGATTTACTATATGTAGGGTGTTTGTGTTGTGTTTTGTTTGTTAATACATAGTTGCGGACAATAGGACACGATATAGTTATATTATCCACACAATACATTATACAAGGAGTATATCCTGCAGAGAAGACAGTAATGGAATTACACTTTCAGGATATAAATGTTACACTGTCTACGCGAGTAGAATAAATAAGGTGCCGAGAATTGTAAGGAATAGGGTGAGAATTATGTACCAAGGTATGAAATAATGTTTCGTAATAAATGGTGTAGGTAGTATGAATTAAGATGATACTGAGATTTAACGCTAGTGGAATAATAGGTACGATGAAAAAATTGCATTAAAATAATAAGTTTTAAGGGTCTTTTACGATGGTTCTGTGCCTGGATGTAGAAGTCGAGGAAGGCCGAGAAAGACATGGCATGATCAAGTAAAACAAGTGCTTGAAAATGGGCATGTAAGAAGTCGGAATAATCGACGTGCGTGCATGAGAAGATGTATGAATGTGGAGGAAGCAAGAAAAGTTAGCCAGGACAGAGTGGTGTGGCGTTCTATCCTCTCTGCCTACCCCTTCGGAGAAATGGCGTGATGGTTAGTTAGTTAGTTTTAAGAAAACTTATATTTTCACTGTGGATTTAAGAATAATTTACCAAAAATAATCAATATTTATTTTATAGATCGAGGTAGGTAGGTACCAAAAAAATGGGGTAGGTATTACACCCCAAAACAACGGAATAAATAAAAAAAAGTTCGTGCTTATTTATTATGTGATTGGGGGAAAGTATGATTAATTTCCGTCACGTGCTTGGAGAAATCTGGAGGCTGTTGGGGGTAAATGAGGCGTGTTAGACACAAAGGGATGAAGAGATGGAGGAATCTCAGATCCAGGGGGGAGTTTAGTGTTACTATAATAGTTACTACTCGTATCGTCCGCTGCGCTGGCGCTGGGGTCGCGGTTCGTGTCCGCTATTGTTCACAAATAAGCGGACATTCTGTCCCCCTTTGTCCCGAAATGAAGACATAACTTTCGCAATACTATTGTGCAATGTAAATATTAGTTTTGAGGAATGTTTGAAAGGATTTCAGCCGATGAAAGGTAATTTTATGTAACAACATTTTGAATGTGTACAAATACTTGCAGACAAATTACTGGATTATATCCATGCTGGGCTAATATAAAAAATAATTGATATCCCAAAAAAAAAGCGTAGTGAAGCGTGGTGTTGGAAAAAGAAGGATGAAAGTAGATTGAATGCAGTTGAAATGCGATCTCTCAGGCAAATGTGTGGCAAGACTATGTATGATAGGTGTACAAATGTCGAAATTAGAGCAGAGTGCAAGGAGATAAGCATTATCGACAAAATTAAGAAAGGTCTTTTACCATCCAATGGATGAAGAAGGAACGGCTAAAAAAATATATGATGCGACTGTGCCTGGATGTAGAAGTCGAGGAAGGCCGAGAAAGACATAGCATGATCAAGTAAAACAAGTGCTTGAAAGTGGGCATGTAAGAAGTCGGAATAATCGACGTGCGTGCATGAGAAGATGTATGAATGTGGAGGAAGCAAGAGAAGTGTGCCAGGACAGAGTGGTGTGGCGTTCTATCCTCTCTGCCTACCCCTTCGGAGAAATGGCGTGATGGTTAGTTAGTTAGTTAGTGATCGATATCCTGTAACTGCTTAGCTTTCTTAACAGATGTCGCCAGTAAGAAAAAATGACGAAAAATGTAAACGCGTACGAAACGTTCTGTGTTGGTTCATACATATAGATTTAACAAAAAATTGTTATTTATGGTTATCAAATGAAGGACGGAATGGGGAATGTTGTAATACATCAAGTGGCCACTTAACCCAGCTGATGTCAGGTCATACGCCCTGTAAACGCCTCGATAATCCACAATTCGTTTCCAGAGTTTCTCTGGCTCTGTTGGGATATGAATACTATTTGGTTGTATGTATTTAGTAATTGAACATATTGCATTAGCTAAATAATGTCAATCAACAGAAATTGTTTTACGAAGTGAGAGGTTAGTATGTTATTCCATTTTGAAAGCACCCTATAATGTATAAACTTGCATACAACACCCCTTCATATCTCTCGGACGTATACAGATTACGGAAGAGGAAGAGTAAACAATATTTCTCTGTGCCCCGCTAAGGGCTCAGGTAGTACCAACCTATATGGAGCACACGCGGTTTCTCATATTGTGCATCCGCGCAGTCGCGATATATAGCGTAGTTCGGCTCCGCTCGGCTCCGCTCGGCTCAGATCGTCAATGCTCGCGGTATTAAACGTTATGTCATTAGGATCGCTCAAATCATTAGCGTTTAGCACGTGATTAGCACGCTTTTAACTACGTCGATAGTTATCTGTGCTTG
The DNA here is from genome assembly GCA_022494985.1 of Micrasema minimum. NCBI lineage: Eukaryota > Metazoa > Arthropoda > Insecta > Trichoptera > Brachycentridae > Micrasema > Micrasema minimum. The sequence goes on along the minus strand of JAGVSP010000012.1, from coordinate 83,825 downwards.
AGCTACTGGTCTTCTCACATCACCTTCTCATCAATTAACAACATTTTTTGTACAACGAAAGATTCCCGCTCAAACTGCCGAACGGTCTCGCTTCTATATACTTGTGCATGCGCAAAGTAGTCGCGGAACGCACCGTAAATGGCGTGAACGCTCAAAGCATTACACGGAACGCAGCGTGCACATTTTCGTCTGCTCGATATACAAATAGGTATTAGTATTTTAAATGTGATTTTACTTGGAACGGTGATATGAGCGAGACAGATTAACGTCGATTTTATGAAAAACAATAGAAGTACATTAAAAAATAAATTGTTTTTAAAAGATAAAAGCGGTAAAATTATTTTACACTGATATGTTTCATACATATAAAATTAATTTCCCGGAGGATGAGTTTTCGGTGACGACTAGTACTTCTTCCATGACAAATTTTAAGCACCATGTCATCGAAACATTTTCACAAATGAAGGATCGGCGAATGGATTTTGTGAGATATGTGTGTGAAAGAGACTGTGTGTGAGGGTGACAGAAGATGTACGAACGTGTGTGTGTATGTAGTATGTCTACTGTGTGCCCGTCATTCCCAGTTAGAGCTCTGAGCAGCTTAGACAGTTAAAACTGTATTATAATAAATTCGTCATATTGTCACAGCCGTGTATTACTTTTAAGCCCCCATACCAATACATCACAGATTTTTTTTACAAATAAATTCATTGTAAATTGTAAGTACCAACTTAATTTTTTTTACTGAATTTAATGTAGATAGGTACCTATCTTCTTTATAAAACGCTACTTTCGAACCAAAATGCACTGCCGGCAATTTCAGTCACCGGCCGCTTCTGATATGGAGGAACAGTTGTAGTATTCTGACTTTTCTAATCTCTCTAATCTCAACAAACACTCCATCATACCTCACGAATCAAATGTTGACCTGTTTTTTTTTACAATCGAGACTAATGCGACAAAGAAAGAAATATGATACACTTACGAAAAAAAATTAAGTTTCTAAGCGAATTTTTTTCTTAACTAACCACATAATCGACCAGAAAGCTCAAATAATATAGAAATGGTACAATAAATTCTTTAGTTTTATGGTGATCTTGAAACAAACTGCACGTTTTATGGTAGGTATATTGGAACTTATATTTATTTAGGAAACAGAGTTAATGGTGCCTTAAAATCGATAGTGGCAAATAAGAATTTATCGAAAGACGCAAAATTGGCAGTACATAACGAAGTTCTGGTACCAAACCTTATGGGGGTTCTTTATGGGTGCTTTAAAGGGTTTATGGGTTGCACAGTTTAAACCCGCGCTGTGCAAGCGGGTGCCCTGCAAGGCGTCGGACCCTCCTGTATAGTAGTGAAGCGTGGTGTTGGAAAAATATGGACGAAAGTAGACTGAATGCTGTTGAAATGCGATCTATCAGGCGAATGTGTGGTATAACTATGTATTATAGGTGTACAAATATCGAAATTAGAGCAGAGTGCAAGGTTGAGATAAGCATTATCGACAAAATTAAGGATGGGCTCTTACGACGGTTTGGTCATGTGGAGCGAATGAGTGATGAAGGAACGGCTAAAATAAGTTATAATGCAAGTGTTCCTGGATGTAGAAGCATAGGAAGGCCGAGGAAGACATGGCATGATCAAGTACGACAAGTACTAGAGGAAGCGTAAGAAGTGTGTCAGGACAGAGTGGTATGGCGTTCTATCCTCTCTGCCTACCCTTACGGGGAAATGGCGTTAAGGTTAGTTAGTTAGTTATTTAGTAACAATACTGCGGAAATGGATTGACGATTGAAACATTTTTTAAAGAGGATTCAGGAATAAAACAAAATCAAACTCGTGGCTCCAGAAAGGGCGAAACAACGCCTGCCGGGCCAACTAATAGTAATATAAAGCCATCGGTATTATACTGTATAATATGGAAGATATACATAGGTACTACATATTATTATGATGTGGTGTGGAATGGCTAAGTTTGGATACAGATAATAGTAGATAAAGATCCGGGCCTTGATCAAACATTGACGAAGTTCTAGAGCTCCACATTCTGGGTTGAACCATATACGAGTATATGCGGCCCCAATACAAAACTCACGATATTTTGTTGAAGAAAAATACGTGAGAATTACGTAATATTGTAATATGTTATTGTATCTACGCTGTTTTCCATCAAATAGCTTGAAATTATTGGTATCTAAAATACTAAGGCATTTGACCAAACCTTTTCTCATAATGGTTGGAATAATTATCGTTTTGAAAGATACGCAATGAAAATAATATTGTGCCACCTTTGCTTCCCATTGCAATAAAAATATTATAAGTACACAAATCATTAACCCCAATTACTGATATCAGATATAAGCTGGCATTCCAGTAGTCCATGCGCTCTGTAGCTGCAAGATGACCTTGATTCTAGACTCTATCTGCTATCAGTAGAATTAGTATTTCATTAGTATCGCGTTTTTAGTCAAATTGTTTGAATTTAATTTGTACGTGGGTGAAGCTGAAATTCCAACCGTCCATGCGCTTTGTAGCTGCAAGACAAATTGGGGTGAAGCACTGATGCTTCACATAGTATAGATTTGGTATCATTTCTTAAATAATTGTTGTCTCAGATCCTTTATTCATAAATTGGGAATGGAATTAACTAAGAATATCGAATGTACACGTACAGCGCCCTTGAGGTGATTTCTCACAAAAATGGCGCCTAATAAATTATCCAATTAATAATAATCATAATAATAATTGCACCATACATGTTCAACCAGGAGTTTAGCCCAGTTAGACTTAAATATTTTTTTAATGAAAAAAATGCTAGTCCAAAGGTATGAAAAAAGCAAGATATGTGTGATTTACGTACGAGTAGAGAACGTCGGAGTAGGGTGAAGTTTGCATCATTTTTGCAGTGCAAGTTTCAGCCGCATTTACAATATCATAATAATTGAATGAGCATAACTCAGAGTAAGGTACGTGATTCAATTTCTCAGTAAAATAAATGTCTGTGACACAATTCAATTTCCTGGGAAATGGGGTGCAGTGAAAGTCGGTTAACATGATAAACGGGAGTAGAATAATAAATATGGTGTTCTAGACTGTATTGAGATTTTCCCTTCAGGATTGTAAAACGGGTCTAAGTTCCTTTGTACAATATTTTTTTGTATCAAATAATGTTTTTTCTATCTATAACTTGATTTTCACGGAAATTGATTATCTCAGGTCTCGCCTTTATGTAATAAAATGATCAAGATACACTGCACTTGGTGTGCCGGAGCAAATGCAGGAATGCAGTACCCTATGCACTATTTGATGCGGATAAAGGAAAGTAGTAGTCTAGTATTTGTTCCAAATTTATATAATTTACATAATTATCTGTAGAACTTTTCTATTTGGGAAATTTATAACTACGTAATTTTTAAACCTTTTCCATATTACTCTATTCTTTAATCTGAAGTTATGTTCACCCCTGTTTTTTCTGTATATTGTTTTTATTGAAAGGCATTTCTCTTTCTGAATGAGATGAGATTTTCCGTCTATGTTGGTCAACATGATATCGCCAAAACATTAAGATCCACCCAAAACTGCTCTTCGGAAATAAAAATGTATTGGAAAATACATTTTTTTCTGAATAGTACAAATATATTGTTAGTTATTTGTTTTATTTGGGTGTGTATATTTAGTGTACAATAAATATTTCATTTAAACACATTTAATTATCATTTTCAAAGCATGGGACAAATATTCGCAGTATTTAATTGAAAACATACTAAAAAATAAATTATTTAAAAAAAGAGAAACTCTGGGTAACTATGGAAACGAATGTGGGTTATCTTGGCGGTTACAGGGCTTATGACCTGTGATTGGCTGGGTTAAGTGGCCACTTGATGTACTACAACATTCCCCATTCCGCCCATCATCTGACAACCATATACGACAAATTTTTGAAACTACTATATATATATTGAATTTGTACCGAAGCTTCCACATTTAAGTTTGTTTTTTGACAATTTTCCACATTTTTTCTCTCTGATGACATCTGTTGAGAAGATTGTTAAGCATTTTTGGCAATCAATCTTTATTGGTGTAGGTAAGGCTCATCGAGCTTTATTACTTACTAGAAGGCGCCCAGCATGGGTATAATCCAGTAATTTGTCTACAAGTATTTGTATGCGTTCAAAATGTTATTTAAAAAAAGTTTAGAATTTTTATGTAACGAGGTATAAATTAACCAACTTACGCTATAACATATCATTATCTTAACGTTTTTGAGCTCCTTATACAACTACAAAAATTAAAGCCCGTTTTACATGACATGTTTTCTACTCGGTTGACTTGACATTAAATAAATGTATGTAGACGATACAATACAATATTAGGATACTTCTCCTTAAATATAGTATCATGTATGGTCACATTAGTTCATAGTTACAATTAACATATTCATTACTTGGCTAGGAGCCAACGGCAGTCAGAGGGTAGGGGTAGTTTCTGGTTCCGCAGAGGAAAATTTTAAATACTTATTAATAGACATGCAACCTAACATTTCAATCTAAATAAATCTAGTCTTACACTAATCGCGTATTGCAGTTATTACTAAATTTCTACCCTAACTTCCCGAATTCATTACCCTTGAACTCTAGAAAATGTTAGTTAAGATATTGCCAAACACATTTGTCCGCTTTGTGGTGTAGTGGGTACCGCATTGGACTACCACGCATCAGGTCGCGGGTTCGATTGCCGTAGGGGGTCAACATGAAATATTTATTTAAAATATGATTTTCATATTAATATTTCATGCGTGATACCATGGATTGGCGCTGAAGCGTAAGACTGGTCATCTTGCCTTCAGATAACAAATAACCAAGATACCATTGCAGTGCCCTATGCACCACTTGGTGCGGGAAAGAGAAAGTAGTAGTAGGATAATGATTATGAAATTTCAGGTAACCGGCTACTAACAAAAATGGCTGTGTTTTGCGTTTCATTGAAATTTGAACAAGAATACAATATAATTTATTCATAGCTTAAAGCTTACGAAAAGCTTCAGTAAGCCAGTAAGCTATGAAATTGAATTAACCGAATGATAAATGATCACATTTCACCAATTTAAATTATTCTTCTGAAGGCCGTCTATTTAGCATTGTAGGCTTTCCTTGAAAACTTTGGGCAGTATAAACGAACGAGGAAAGCTTATATTTCGAACAGTTTTCAATAGTTTAGTCATTTGAAAAGTTAAATTGATTATACTTATAATTGTTTTTCAATACCCACAGTTATAAATATGAGCTAGAAAAATGTTTATTCAAGATTTTATTCAATTACTAAAAAAAATTCAAAAGTTATGACGTGAAAGATAAACTAGTCGAGCTTTCATACTTGGCTCTATTCGGAGATCGAACGCAAGCTCCAGTATTTCCAGCGGTAAGCTTCCATCACGCGACCATTAATCTTCCTTATTACAACTGTCAAGTATTCAAGCACGTAAACGGTGACCACTAACTCGTGGGAGGTATAAACAAACATTGCCTTAAAAACTACTCATTTTAATAAAATATTGACAAGTAGATTCATTCGATGACAGGTGATTTTCAGTACTGAATTCCACATATTTAAAAATTATTTCATCCGTTTATTTATTCTTTAAGTTTAAATACGGTTAAAATCGTTAATTTTGTAAAAAAAAAGTTACAATTTCGTTGAATTTGCCGCCACAAAACTATACCAATGCGCACTAATTGATTTCTGTCGGACCATTGCAAAGGAGAATAACATCTAAGTGAAAATCATTACAGTAGAAACGTTTACTAATTGAGAGAAATCAATGATATTATTACTAATTCATTAATTTTATTTTATTTTTTAATATTGTTTTTGTTTTAAATATTGTTTTTGTTTTAAATATTGCAGTTCGATACGGGGTTATACGCAAAGAACTGAAATATAATCATTCTAAACTGAGTATTAAATAAATAAATTTGAGGTTCGATAGTAAATTCGAACACAAATATTCTGGAAAAAAACAGCATTCTAGCCTTTTCAGTACGGGCTGCCATGCTATGCTAACATGTTATTTTGTTCATGCTAGTTGATTTCCAATACATAAATAGATAATATTAATAAATTATTTTATGCTGTTATAAAAAAATATAATCAACGCTTTGGTACATTATGGAGGTACCTACATAATAAAACGAAATAAAACTCTTGCTATGTGCATTTAAAAAAAATCGTTAAAAATATGACTTTCTAATAAGTGTCTTAATAAGTGTCCTAACACCGTGTACCGTGTACGTGTACATGCTAAACTCTCTTGGTATTATTATCTAATGCTACACATTAGGGTCGTACCAGGGCCCGAAAGTCTGTGTGAAATATTTTCAGTAACCACACAAAGCTTTAAAGAAAAGCTCCAGTTCGTCTAAAATGATGGAAGGTGCAATAAAAATTCATGAGCCTTTTGAAACAAGTCGATGTATAGAAGACTAGATAAAAATGCCTACAATTCAGAATTCTTCTTAAAAGATTACATATTCCATCCAACTGTCAGATATTTATTTATTTTATTTGAAGAAGAAGAAAAGGCGATTGTGTCCTTTTTGTGGCAAACAATGCAAAGAAGGGTGACTTTCACAGTAAAACAAACTTTGAACATAAAAAAATAAATATACTTTATCAAAACATTGTGAAGTCAACTTTGAAAATAAATTTTTGCATAATGGGATTATTCGGCGTCTTTTTTAAGCTACACGTATAATAGACACGAAGACTAAAATTACGATGGTAGAAATTGTGGAAAGTTTCATATGCATTTCATTATAATATTGCAAGTGATAGCTTAGTAAGAAGATAGCTTGGATGGTACTAAACGAAAGACTAATCCATTGACGTGATAAAAAAAATCAAGTTACACTGCACTTGGTGAAACAATGCAGTACCCTATGCACCATTGGGTGCGGATAAGGGAAATAAGTAGTTGTAGTTAGCATAAATATTGTACCTACACCTAGTCAACTGGTAAAAGTGTATCGAATAAAAATCGATTATTCAGAGGCTGGTTTAATCAATATTTCAAAAGTACACATAGGCATTGTCAGACTATTGGTATCTGCAGTACTTTGGCTCGAGTCCAACGATACTGAAAAATCGATGCTTATATTTTGATCAGCATTTTAAAAAAAAGACAACGAAAATGTATGCGCATCCCTAAGTAGGAAATTGACTAACAATGAATAAAAAACTTGTTTAAAAATAAAAATTAGTTCATAAATCTAGAAAAATCGATTTTTGGTAATTACGTAATTTGTAATACACATTTTCTTAATTTTCTCCTTGAATGTATGATAATAATTCATAAGTATTATATCATATCGATAATAAATGTAAAGCTTACACGAATCACGTTGTTAAAACCAATCTAATCGAAATAAAAACGAAATACAATTGAAATCGAATCGCATCATCGTCGTTGTTACATTGTTGATTTTAATTCACATATTACCGATTTAACATTTTTATTTCTGAATTTGGTAGCTTTTTGCTGTCCTTGCTGGCGAATAATGTGCTGAGCCGAGCTTTGAAAAGAGGCTGTGGATTGATGTTAGTGTGTCAGGTACCAAGTGTGGGGAATCAATATCCCACCCCCCTCACCGCACTCTACTCCCACACCTTACAACCGCGAGGGAACTTTCATAACTTACAAATTCACCTTAAGCCTTAAAGTTGAGCTATTTACGAGAAATGTTTTGTCTACAGATTATGTTTTTCTGGGTTATTATGCCGTGTTTGAGGGCATTGTGTTGCCGACGTTTCGGAGAATTGCAGTGACACGTGTGTTGGTAACACAAGGCCCACAAACACGGCATAATTACCTAGAATAACATAATATGTATTCTGAAGGACGTGAAAACTTACGAACGTTGTTTTATCTATTTATTCGAATTTTTAAAAAAAAGTAATGAAAAAGTTGAAAAGTGAAAAATTCGTAAACCTATTGATACATTTTACATTTTCGGTTTTCAATTTCATCAAACTGAATAGGTACTAACTAGGATTAATACAATTTTTAAGATTTTTACCTGTCAACCATTTCTATAACGTCCTTTTCGTAAACTTGTGCTTTACCCAAATTATTTTCTTAAATTCAAATTCACAATATGAATACTACTATTACTACGCAATTATTATTATTATTTATACAACGTATGTCCTGTATTTAGTATGAAATATATGTATTTGTATTATTCAATCAAATAAATCAAGATAAAATTTCAAAAAGTAGGCAATTCCTCTTTTACTTGTCTTTTACAGACTTTACCCCTCCATTTATCATCGGTAAAGGAGCAATTTATAAAACCTTCAAAGTTGATATCTTTCGCGACAAAATATTTACTTGAATTTAGTGTTTTTCGTTATCAAGTCTAACAAGTATATTCCTAAGGGTTGAGGGAGAAACGTAATGTATGAAATAAGAAATGACATAAGAGGAGCCCGTATGTCTACGACTTTATTACTGTTACCGAACTGAAAAGGGGTATCTTGCTGTTTTCGTCCCCAACTCAACGCATTCAACTTCTTTTGTAACTTTGAACAAAAAAATATTGCAGACAACACAAAGTTTTTAAAAATAATTATTACTACCAGGAATACATAGATATTATTACTATTATATTTGAATTATTTTCAATCCGTTAATTTTACATATTTTAAAATTTAATATATTCGAAAAACATTTTTTGGTTACTTATTTATAACATACCTACATATTATGTATGTTAACAAAGTTGTTGTATACTGAGATTATGAAAATAAATAAACACATTAACTCACCGGCACACGCTAGCGATTGATGGTATCATAATTATCAATTAAATAATATATTTTAATCGCTCAATTCAAATCTACTTATTTGATTTACTTAGCGATTAAATTAACTTTCATTTATAAATCAACTGACACGTGTAAAAACTCTTCTGTGGCATACCTTCAAGCCGCAGAGAAGTATCAGAGATAAGATAAATCAAGACATAAGTGCCCAACGTAAAAGGAAATAAATTATGTAAATTAATACCGAATGAGGAATATGAAGCAAGGCGCTTACCGCGGTATCTTTGTCACTGAGTAATCCTACACGAACTAACTCATACATTACGTTTGTTTATAATTGCAAGTCAAATCGTGAACGATATCATTCATATCCGAGGGTCATTGGACTAAAAGCATATATTGAAATATCAACATTTTTTACTGAACTAAAAACAAGGACGAAAAAGGATGGTGATTAGTGACACAATTTATTTCATCTTCGTTCACATAACAAAGTAATTTAGAAAGTAAAATTTCTATTCAGTGAGTTTTCGTGTTTTCTTATCGCATTTTCAGCTCGAGTGTTGGTACTTATGTATGCACAATAGTATTGTAATAGATAATCAGATTACATTTAAAGTGTTGGTGAGCTGATAAATGTGTCAAGATAATAATGCCATAAATTTACACATTTAAAAAAATATGTGAAATTAATCTTAGATACCTGCAAAAAAAAGAGTTCATTTTTAAAAACTTATCGCAGCATCAAAACCTTGTATATTCCTGCGAAAACCGATTAAAATATTCATAGAAGCCACATTAGGCTAACAATTTTTATGGTAATAAAATGGAGAAGAAGCTTAGAAAAAAAATATTCATTATCAATAATCATTACCAAACACAGCGATGAACATAATGTTTGCTTGTGAGTACCTGCTTAAATAAAATAAACACAATATTTAAATGGCTTTTTAGATAAGATCGCGAGGAGGAGAGAGTGAAGGTAAGAAACAGAATCTTCGGACCTCAGACCTCATATACTAAGTAGGTACCTAGTACCCCAGTACCCTCAGAGCAGAGGATCGTTTTAGGGCTGGTATCAGAAACAGGTATCTGCTGGGATACCTAAAATAGTTAGAAACAGCATAACCAAATTTATTATTTGTAATATTAAAAATGAGTAGATCATTTTAATTTAACTCCGTCAGCAACGCAACCTAATTAATACACATAATATTTTAGCGTAAAAGTGTTTGTTAAAAAATGTAAAAATAAATGTTTTTACAGACTAATAGATTGTGTCCACTTATATTTGTTTAGTTTGTTTGTTTATTTTAGTTTATTACATATTATCTCACACTTCGATCAGCCACATCTACAGCTATAGGCAGGGTTTTAGTACCGACCCGCAATCAGCGCACAAAATTTGGGGAGCGCGCTTTTGCGGTTGCGGGCCCTGTGGCTTGGAATGCTCTCCCACCAGAGGTGTGCAACTGTGAGAGTGAAGCGATGTTTCGAAAGAAACTTAAGACCCGTTTGTTCTCTAAATCTTTTGATTAATTTTGATAATTGTATTTTCTACTCAGAAATTGAGTTTTCATCCACTTTAAATTTCCTATTTAATTCAATATTTGAAGCGCCCTTAAGGTATATTTATACGTAAACGGCGCTATACAAATTATCCATAATAATAATAATAATAACTGTCGATATTTTTATGCTTACTTTTTTTACATGAAATTACTTAAAAAAATTAATGAATGTCCCTATTTTCCCAGGTAAGAAAGAAATGGAAAAAACACGTAATTTATGGAAACTTTTTATTTTATTTTAGAATGTGTGTTCTTTATATGTTAGATAATAAATCATAACAGGAAATAATGTCCATTGCAGGGATCCCCAGACGCAATCGTTAAGTGGATACTAGGGCGAGTTTTATTGTCGCGAATTGGAGGTTTAGTGCCACCCAGCGCCATTTCCCGCCAGAACTGTACCGGAAGCTAGAAAGGCGACCGAATAATAACTTCCACCCTGTATTGATCACAGATAAAAAAAATATTGCTGAGTAAAAAATTGCGTTTTTTTTTTACTCAAATGGTTTTATTCGCTATGGCCAGAGCAGAATTTGTGACCGAGGAATATTATTCAATCATTTGTATTATAGAAATATTGGTCACAATATTACTATTAAAAGTGCCATTATATTCTTTTTTTTTTACAAATTAAATGATTTATAATTACTCTTAGTTGTGATTCAGTTGGTTATCTTTACTAAACTTTTAAAGTTAAAATTTTATTTACAGTTTAGTTAATGTAATTAGTTATATTAAAATAATTACTCGTTATTCCTGATTTATTTGTTAAAATACCTGCTTTCTGGCACAGATATTATATGGCAGATTATAAGAACTCAAATATTTCATTCTATATTTAAAAAAAAAACAGTATTAACTCCTACTTACTTAAAAACAGTTAAATACCTACATGATAAGATAAGTGTTTTGTAAAATAAAAGTGTGGGGTACGTTTATAAATGTTTAATAAAGATTCCAAACATGCACCATAAAAACATATCTAGCTAAATTAAATATGCAAGTATTTAAAAAAAATATGTTGTTGCCATGTACCCTGTGAAGCTTTTAAAAAAATGTAAAAGCCCCAGGGGCGTTGAAACCAAATACGGAATACAATTAAGGATTAATTGCATATAAAACATGGTAGATATTACAATATTGTTTAGGGAAATTCAGTCCGTTCCTATAGTTTAACGGTGTTTTTATGACTCTTGCATAGCAAATTAGAAGAAAAACGAATAGTCTCTCTCAGAAATACATACCTACTAACTTTATATTCGAGGTCTCGCGTGTAGGGCGTATTATATTGCTGATAACTTTGTGAAATTCAAGGCGTTACTTATTTTCGTCAACACATTTGTTAAAGATTTTATTCGTGCGATAACTATTATATTACCGAATATTTATACCTACTGAACTCGAAGCTCTAATAATGTGGCTAACAGCCTAAAGCTCTATTACCTCAGGCGGTATGTGGAAGGTGTAAATAATTAGTGTATTTGTATTTGGTTGTATTCTGATTGTAATAATATTTTTTTTGTGTTTGTAATAACTGTGTGTTCTGGCATGAATATATATATTTGTTTATATATATTTTTATTTAATGTAATTATTTATAGGCCCAAAATGAGTTTATTGTAACTCATGGGGAATACATGTAAAATGTATTTTTGAAATTTAAAAAAAAAAAAACTAATTATACCGAAAAAATAATATTCCTATACTACGGTTTTAGTGTTAATGCTGAAAGCGTGATTATTTTACTTGTAGGCTATATTATATCCAGAGATGTTTATTGAAAGTCGTTAAAAAAACAAGTTATAGTGATAATAAGATCGGAACTAAATCTATTACAGTGTACAAATAGGTCTATTTGACGAAGACATATATGAGGCACCTCACTGGTTAACGAATTAGCATAATATTTTCGTACTAGACTAATGTTTGCCCTTACGGTTGTAAATGTTTGTGCATCATTTTATATTTTAATGTATTATTTTTTTTTACTATTTCACTTCACCTTCAAAAAGCGTACAAGTATTGAAGTATAAATAATTTTACATTCAATAAAATGTAGGCTTTTAAAATAATTTTTCAAGGTTGTAATTTTCATTTTCTCTTGTCAATTTTATCTACCACCACCCGTCAGTTAGTGGCGGCTTTAATCCCCTGTGAAACCAAGGTCGTAATTATAACAATAAAATAAATGAAGATTATATCAGAGCTTTGTAATGCTTATGGTATAGGAAAAGCTATGTAGGTACTATCGATTATTGCATTATAAGTTAAATTGAAGAGCGAGAACGGCGTTATAAAATACAGCAGACATTTTACAAATAAAAGCTTATCGTATCAATAAAATCGCATTTGAATTGAAAATTCGTAGTGGGGACGTTGTTGGCGCCATGGTAACCCCGAAAACAAACGGTGAAACATTCGTTATTAGACTTCAAGCTCATCCAACTTTCTGTAGTCGCAGGGTTGAAAATTTAAACTGTATTGATAGCAGAAAGAAGTTCATATTGATAACGGCAGCTACCAATCTATAAAGCACAATGGTTCATATAGAAAATTTAGAGAAAGTGCATTGTTTATTTATCGTTCTACAAAAACCCCAAAGAATTATTACTTTATTAATTATGTCCAACCGCAGCTATTATTGTGCTTAGGATACAAAAAACGAATAAAACTCATTTTATGTAAAATTGGAGATGGTACTCTCTATGTGGGTATGTGAGAAGTAGGAATAATCGACGTGCGTGCATGAGAAGATGTATGAATGTGGAGGAAGCAAGTCAAGTATGCCAGGACAGAGTGGCGTGGCGCTCTATCCTCTCTGCCTATCCTTCGGGGAAATGGTGTGACGGTTAGTTAGTTAGTTACTTTCTTCACAAGAACGGAAGAAGTAGATTTGTTATAGTTCGTAATTTTTTTAGACTATTTACCATGAAAATAAAAAAAATAATTTGACTAATTAAAACGTGGTAATAGTGCATTTAAATTAAGTAAATTTTTATGACTCTTATATTATATCACTCACAGATTAGTACTGAAATAGTAATCACAAAAGGAGAACGTTTTCGGAACTTTATTCATACTTTCGACAGGCTTCAGGCATAAAATAAAATAAAATCATCTACATTTACTTGTAATTTGATACTAATCAGTAATAATTTTACTTAAGTTCGTATAAAAACATTTACGCAGTAGTCATACAAGAAATATTACTATTCTCAAATTTAATGCAAACTGAAGGGAAAATTAATATATAAAATATAATAAAACGGCAGTTTTCATGCGAGTGTCAAATTTAATAAGATACAATTTCTAAGGAACGTAATGGTAGAGCCATATTGCAATAATATTTAAGTACCAAAATACGCAATAACCATTTTAGGCTAACCAAATGGTTATTATTTATTGAACCTATTTACTATTCAGTGCCGTATGAGAGTAATCCTTCCTCACACATCTCGCTGAAGTTAGGGGATGATGTAAGCCACCCCTAATCTGGGTATTACGGGATGATTTGTTGCTGGGGCTGGTAACACTGCCCACTGCGCTAATAATTCCGGCTACAAACTGTAATTCCGCATTCACTTTGCTGCATTATACCGAGTATCATGGAAATAATTTCATGCAAGTTTGATTTATATTCCTGGTATTACGTTATTTATATTACGTAGCAGTGAATTTCATAAATTAATTGCAAATGTTGTCAATGTGACTGGATATATACATGGTGTAACAAAACTCGATGTACAAGCAGGAAACCAGTTAATCTATATAATATTTGGAGTCGATTTTTACGAATATATATATATATATATATTTTTTTTTTTTTTTAATTAAAAAGAAACATTTGAGCTCTTATTATATACTCAAATATTTCAATTTCGGGCTGCTTTCAAATAGTCGGAAATAACTGTGCCAGAAAGCAGGAAACAAGTTGTGGTGGAGTGGGATTCGAACCTAGAGATTCTAATCCGGAATCCTCGAATCTACCACTAGACCACAACCCGGTTCATTTGACCCTTAGTTTTCGAGAAAGTTGAGTACGAAGTTGATTTTTTTTTTTTTTCTCCAAATTGTAATCAAATATCACTTATTTAGTCAAATTAATACTATCCATAAAGAAAACCAAATTTAAAAATGCGTTTTAATAAGAATTTGATCAAATTTACTTAATCTGCCATACTTGTTGTAAAACTTTTGTGAGAAGAAAAAATTTTTTTTTTTTAAGCTCAGATTAAAAAGTTGTATTACACAATCGTCTCCAAATACGATGTAGATTCACCAGTTTTCAGTTTGTACTATGAGTTTTGTTACACCCTGTATAAATGTAAATGGTTAAAGCATCCAGGGACGATCATATTATTATATAAACTGTGTTGATTATTTAAGGAATTTTACTAAAATCTTCTGCACATTAAATTGTACAACGGTAAGGGCCTTTCTTATCACCTCCGTTTAAAACCTGATTATCGCAAATGTCCTACTAAATCGCAGTTAAGTTTGAAAATGCATTTCATCACCTCTGATTATCGCAAAAATCGCAAAAAAACGTGGTGTAAAGATAGTCAGAGGTTTGTTTCCCTTTTAAATCACATTTAAATATGGCGTCCCGTTTGTAACAGTTATGACATCTCGACTCAAATTTTTAATGCATTGAAAAACAGTCAAAATGGAAATAATATAATGATAATCCAATATTTTATGTTGTTTTGGATTAGTATCACATTATAAAAACATAATAAAAACTCGATTATAACTAAAATAACGAAATGTCTTGAAACATTTTTGCCGGGTTGGATTTTTACAGTATTTGACAAGTAGTCCGGTAAAATTAGTTTTTTCTATCCCACCCTCATTGTAAAACGCATTTAAAAATGGCGTCGTATTTGATCGTTTGACAACTCGACTCAAATTTTTTATGGGTTGAAAATAGCTTAAAATGGAAATGTTATAATGTTAATACAATATTTTAAATTGTATTGGATTGGTATCACATCAAAAAAACATATTAAAACTTGATTCTAGCTTGCCAAAGGAAACATCTTGAAAGCATTGACAACACCGCAGGCTGCCGCCGCACTGTTGCCGGACGAAAGTCCTGACTAGCTAACCGGAGGATTGATTTGTCATTATTTCTGTGGTGAAATCGGTTCGTTGTAAATATCGTTTAAATGTGGTAGCAAATTACAACCGACATTTAGTTATCCGGGTTTTAAACGGAGGTGATAAGAAAGGCCCTAAGTCTGCTGTTTTAAGTTCGAGCACTCAATCTCGATGTTAATTTGGGTACAACCCCGATCGATGTCAACAATTGTCATCAATCAGTACATTTACTAAAAATTTCCGAAAGACTTTTTCCATACCTATTATTCTATACAGTTTACTACGCTTTGGTCGTCCTATGAAAGAAAAAATTGAAAATAAAATGTACTAACATAACTATTTTTTATTCTCATAAATATGAACATTAATATTATGCTCTCGGGGCGGGAAGCACGCTAAATATGCACTATGGAGGTGGGGAGGTTCAGATCCAAACGCAAAAATTAAAATATGTTTTCTCAATCCTGGGTATTTGAGATTATTCCTCTCTACAATTGGATACCGTGGTCTCTTCGTAGGTAAAGAGGATAAAACTCATTTAGTACGACGTTAACCCAAATGCATAAAAAATTTCGGTTTATCTACGAATCATAAAAATATTTTATAATACGTAGATGGAGAATTCAGTAAAAACACTTTGTATGGTAAATAATTGTTTATAAAGTAAATAACTCTATCTTTACTATGACATTAAAAGTTTATTGACAGATGCGTGAAGCACATGCTCTTATCTCTTAGGATAAAAAATCAGGCCCATATAAGAAAATCATAACGTCAAGGTTAAGAACACTAGGAGGTGGGAGGTAGTTGTATAAAAGTGTCATAACTTTAACTCCACGTAAAATAAAGTTGGTCTAAATAGTTTCTGCTTTCTACAACCGGAAGTAAGAATTTACTAGGAAAATCTATTAATTACGTGCTATAATACTGTACTATAGTGCTTTCTGAATTATGGTAATCAACGTAGTCAAAATGCTGTTAATTTGTTTAGATTTTTTTTCTTTGCTAATTTCCAACCTATTTCACTTAATGCCGTCTAGACGTCGCGTCGCCGTCGCGTCGATCGGCGTCGTTACATCAGGACTAATATCTACATATAAAGCATTTAAAAAACTTTTAGTGAGGCAGGTGCTTCATTTTAAATTAAATGCAAAATTAAGACGTAGGTACAGTTAAAAAATTACTTAAAAAGATAATAAATTATCTACATAATGAATTATTCTAATAAAAATATCTTATTTACTCATACTCTCTCCCTTATCTGCACCCAATGGTGCATAGGGCACTGCATAGGTACACCAAGTGCAGTTATTCTTGATAATTTTATTACATGAAGTTAAGATGATCAGTCATACGCTTCAGTACCAGTCCAAGGTATCACACACGAAATATTAATATGAAAATCACATGTAAATAAATATTTCATGTTGACCCCCTACGGGATTCGAACCCGTATAATATCTTATTTATTCGATTATTTATAAACATAAGAGCCCTTGAGGTGATTTCTCACGAAAACAGCGCTTTATAAGTTATTATACTATTAAAGTAAATATAAATAGGTATTGTGCAGTGCGTACAAAATTTTCCCCAGATCGGTTTGTTTAGGACATAAAACTGGAAAGAAGACGCCATATTACAAATATTTTTAATGATTATTTATTATAATATATATGTATAGATACCTGTATTTCATGTCAGTATGAAGAATATAAGGCCACGGATCATTCTGCGGCATAGTTCAAAGTAAATTATGAAATATAGTAAGTGGGCCATCTTTATTTACACTCCTGATAATGGTCGGTATCAGACAACGCTTGTAGTTACTCGGCCTGAATGGTTTCGTACATTACATGAATGCATACTGCAGATTATTAAGTAAAAGACGAGCGTGAAAATGGACACTAAACTTTACAATAATTATGCTAAGTTCAAGGCCGGATATTCTTTGCATGATCGCGTCCATTTGTGGAAAGCTATGCTACCGCTTATCAATAAGTCTAGTTATAAAATCAATATTCTAGTAACGTAGGTTATGTTATAAATAAACGTACGGAAATTTCTCACGTAGTGTTATTTTAGTATTACCTAACTAAATTATACTGTGGTAGCAAGTTACTTTTCGACGAAAAATACAGCAAAGCCGTACTGCTGAAATTAGATATTATGTTCCAACCAATCTGCATTGGTGTAAAATTAGTTTTTGTACCGAAATTTTTAAACCGGTTCATAGCTTTAATACACCAAATACAATATAGCAGCATAATGCACAATATAGCATTATTTACTTATATTAAAACCACTAACTTTGTTAATAATTGTAAATTTAAATTAAATAAAACAACTTTGTAATATGACTCACTTTTAGGTGCAACTTACTTTAACTGTTAGTTTTTTGTTAGCTCTGAGGATGACATGGCATTGTCGAAACTAGTTAGCACTTGTTTTAAATAAAGTGAATCATATTACAAAGTTGTTTCATAATAGTATAGACTGAAATAAATTGTGGCGGGTAATGTATATCCTTATTTATAAAATGAAACGCAGTTGTTTTTATGATGAAATTTCGGGAGAGAATTTTTTTGGGTAAGAAAATATGAAAATGCGTTATCGAATGTTGTAATTTCCAGGAAAATCTTATGATTTTCCCCTGAATCCTTTAAAATTATTTTGTTTTTAAAATATCAATATCCCGTATGCTTTTGGATTCAAGCTGCTTTAAAAATACGTGACGTAATAAAACATGATAAAAGATTGAACGTTAAGCTGGGGTGAGATAGAGAATAGAGAGGGGTGCGTTGTGTGGACACGCGATATCTGCGGGGAACGGAGAGTGGAGGAAGTTAGGAGAAGGTACTAGGTACACAGTACAGACAGTCAATACTCATTATTACTGACATCTCCCATAACTCACGTGCACAGCTAATGGAATTAAGGTAAAAATGATTAAGTACTTCGGTGCCTTATTTTTCTACTTGGAGAAATCTCAAAGTTTCAACTTCACCGGTCGACGGGAGAACTTTACTCCCGAAACCAGGTAGTGTAGGTACATTATTTTCCTATAGAATAAACTAAATAGTAACATGACATTGTTTTATTTAATCATACTTCATTGAGAAGTGTAACGAAGTAAAGCCGAATCAATTAACATTTTTTTAAAATTGTTTAGATTTTGTAGTCCCATGAAGGAAGGAGAGAAGTGGAGTGGCGGATTTATTCAGAAATCATATAATAATATGAAGCCTCTAGTATCTTAACTCATATTAAATTGTTGTTAAAAATTAAATTAAATTGTTAAATGGTTGAGATGAGCTGGTCACATAGCGGGATATGTGCACTGTGCAATTGTTCATAGACTCCCAAAAACAATGCTAAAGAGTATTGAAAGGACACCCAGGCGCCAGGGGTAAAAATAAAACTGGAATACCAGTGAGTGGGTGAAATAAAAAAGACGCAACACAACTCCTGCAAGTGACCGGTTGGAAGACGACAGCCGAAGACACGCAGTCCTATAGGCTCAAGTTTTAGGAGGCCAAGGCCCGATTTGGGCTGTAGCGCCACCTGAGAGAAGGCTCAGAAGTTGGTCCTTGGTTTGACTCCCGACGGGGTAGGAATAAAATAATAATACCGAGTAATCTTTTCTACTTACATAACTTGAGCTGTCGCCATAGCTTAACAAGGATCATTGCAAATTCACGTAACATCAAAATATTTGTTCGGCTTAGTGGTAAGTATGAAGTATAGCGGGTTCGATTCCTGACGGAGTCAATGTGATTTTTATCACAAAAAAATTCGTATGTGAAACCTTGGACTGGCGCTGAAGCGTAAGACTGATCATCTTGCCTTCATGTAACAAATGATCAAGATTCACTGCGCTTGATGTACCAATGCTTGATCCTATGAATTATTGGGTCTGGATAGTGGGAAGTGGTATTAAGAGTGGTTTTATATTCGCTGCTATCATTAGGCATACAAGTGTTAGCTATTTTTACATTATATCTTTGTAGGAAAGGAAAAACGAATAGATAAGCTTTTTAGATATTCGTATAAAATATTGATGTAAGTAATGTACGAAGTAGAAGGAGAAAAATACTACTAATTCCATGGATTAATCTATCTTCTCATACTTATATAAATATTGGCGCACTTACACAATAAAAAAAGGACCATCTGTATTACGTATTGTGGAAATTAATTAATTTAATAAGTAATGAAAATAACTAATTAAATATAAAAAAGCGAAGTATAACATATGTAAGGATTCTAGGGAATAAAGAATTATAAGTGAAATTTTGACTAACCAATCAGTGCTCCTTTCTTTAAAAAAAAAATATAACATAATATAATGAAAACGTACCTACTTTCTAGAGTAAAGAAAAATGTGTAAAAATAAATAACTCGTAACTCGAAATAAAATAGGGGTCGCAAGTATTATTCTATGCTGGAACTAATAAATATTATTACATAAACGGCGCGGCGGAAGAATTCGGGGGCTGTCATCCAAACATGTCCCCAAAAAGGTTTAATGTCACTCACGAATAAAGGACGAACGTGACGATGGAGAAAATGCGTGAAAAGGAAATGGAAGGATTCTTTACCCTTCGCATAAAAGCCTTTTATTGTAGTAAGTAAAAGAACACATTTTCCTTCAATGCGACGGTTGTAAAGAATCGGTAGGTAAACGGAAAATTCAAAATTTTAACGCCAACGTGAAAATAATAAACAAGGAATTTGTTACGTAAATTGTGAAAAATTTCACGAAACGTATTTTTTAAAACAATTTGTTTTAAATGCATTAATAAAATAACGATAATTTGAAAAAATCTCATTTAGAATAATATCACTTTAAAAATACATAACACAAAAACTCATTGCAAAAACGTACAAGTATTGTTGGAAAATTATTCAAAAGTATTTCGTAACATTTCACGGGGTGGTTAGAGTACGACCTTCGTAGGCACAGTAGCTACATATTTGCCGTATATAAAATACTGCCGTTAAAATAACACAAAAAATCCTTAAATTTAACAAACATGAAATAAATTATCATTAAAATTATTCAGACACACGATTGAAAAAGGGGATGAGTAATTTTTGAAAAAAAAAATTTTTTTCAGAATTTAAAAAAAAAAAAAAAAACATTAATCGCACACTATGAAAATATGTTTCTGGAAGTATTTTTTTAAAATATAGGTATTCGAATGTTGCGAAAACTATCGCGCGAGTGTCCAGTATCCATGTATGTGGAATGTACAGGATAGTATAAGTATCGGTAGATACGATTGCGGGGTGTATTGGATAATATGTGAGTATTAAAGTACAAATCGATAAGGGTTGGGGACTTACCGGCGGCAAGCCGCAGGCAGCACAGGCCGACCAGTAGCGCCAGCGGGCCGGGCATATCTCCTAGCGCGGCCGCATCCTAACGCTTCCGCGGGACGTGCGCGCGCTGCGGCTCGGCGCGGCAGACTGACTACTCGGCGCTCGGCGCTGCCGACCCGGGCGGCGCGCGCTCGCATCGATACTTGAAGCCTAAAGCCTACCCGTGCGAAACCGCACTAGGAAAATGAGACCACTACATGAAAAAGAGACATCAACGCGTAGAGCTAAAAAACCCTTATATACAGTTAATTAGATTTTTTGTGTATTTCTTCCAGTGCATTTTCTTTGGGGTTGTGTAGACGCCTGTGCCCCCTCCGCGGCGGCTTTTCCCGTACCCCCTAGACCAGCCATACTCAACTTTTCTCTCTTTGGGCCTAATTTATTTCTCGGAGGTTTTCCTCAAAAGAACAATATGCGGCGCAGGCAGGTCTACTAAAATACACGCTTAACTCATATGCGGTTCAGCAAACTCTCTGCCGGCATTAATCTTATCATTATGTAATGTATGTAATTGTAAAATGTCGAGAAACATTTTAGAAAATTATGTCCTTAAAACCTATTTCTACAGACAAAATATTTCATATGCCCCAGCAAGCAGCTTTTTGGTAGTAAAGTCGGGCATTACTTTTAGCACATATTTATGTTTATAGACATGGCCACCATCACGCCAAAGTTGGTAAAGGGGGAACATTTTTTAAAATGTTTTTCCGGTAAACATCTTTACGATAGTAAGGGATCGCTAAAGAGTTAATTGCCGTGCGTCGGCCAAGTTGATTTCCGCCATAAGACTATCACAGCAGTTGCGAGTCGCACAAAAAAATTGTAGGGCCGCAGGTTGAGTATGACTGCCCTACACTTCGACACATTTTGAAAGCAGCTTGACCTCAGCGTAAGAATCTATGCTTAGTGTTGTTCCTAGTATAAAATTTTAGTATGCGTAAAAACCACCATGATCCTACCTAAATGTGTCAGTCTCTACCACGCTGTATGTCGGACCCCACCCCTTCCTTCCCCTCGCCCTGAGCCGCACTGCACCGTGACCCGGATTGTAGTGCAGCGGGAAGGTTTTTTTTTAATTTTTGAGAAAAAAAAAGATGAGAAAACGCGGACGAAAACAATGACGCCTACAAAAATTTCGATAATTTCGTATCATTCAATAAAATACTGTAAAAATACTTAATAAATTAATAAATGTAATAAATTAACGATGTCCTGTATGCAATAATTAGATGGCGTATTTCTGAAGCCCTAAAATACGCACATTCGAAAGCTTTCCTCATTGTATTAAGCTATATTTGTTTAAAACTTAATCTGCGTATCACGAAAAATACGTGAATTAACTAAATAATCTTTTTTTCAATAGTTGAAGTGTAAATTAATAATACTTGAAAACTGTGGGTGTAATGTATGCAATTTTCTCTACAATAAATAACAAATATATAATTTGAAACTAAATAAAAAATTCGGATTTGAACATAAATATTTGGATTTGAAAAAAAAAATGGATTTGGAACATAAATACGAGTATTGAAAATAGGCACTCAAAAGTCAGATAACTTCAAAAAGTTAAATATGAAGATATGAAAACTCATTTTTTCTTTTTTATGATCCATAAAAAATACATAATTTCTTTTATACCCACATAATATTATATACTTGTGCATAAAAAACATTTCTCACAACATCGTAGCTTAAATTGACAAATTTTATTTCTCAACATTTTGATATTGTGCATTTTGAAATATGCGATTCAATTTCAAATTAGGTTTAGGTATTATAAGGATCGAAAGGATCAAAGAGATAAAAATGCTATTCTTATATTTTTAATACCATAGTATTGGTTATTTGTAATCACTGAATTTGTCCATCTCGTGGGGTAGCGGTGGTGCGTTGGGCTACCATGTACGACGTCGCGGGTTTCGATTTTTGACGGAGGTCAATCAAAATTTATATTTTTTACATAAAAATAATTCATATTCTTTGCCTGAGTATAAATATCTTAAACTGGCATTGAAGCGTAAGACAACTCCTTCATTTAAGAAAGATCAAGATACACTGCACTTGGTGGAAATTGTTCAAACAGGAAAATTTACTCGAGTATTTTTCAGTTTTCTGCGACTTCAATGTTTTTGGGCAAAATGTATATTCCATAATTTGTTTCTATCGTAATCTAGTAATATTAATTATTTATGTAAGTAGGTGGATTGACTTTGTAAGGAACACAGAGGTGGGGCAGCGGACACAGCAACCCTAGGTATCTACTGTCATCCGGCGAAGGCGTTTCGGCTGGCTAGGCCATATACTACGTGTGCCTCCCGAGAGCCTTAACCATGCTTGCCTATTTTACAAGTCATCAGGTTTTCGGCGTCCTGGTCGTCCACTGTTGACAATTCGTCGGCAGTTTGCGTCAGAGCTGCGGGACGTGGTTGACTTGGGAGGATGCACGGGAGCTGGCGGCCGATCGCTTGGCCTGGAGGCAGTTTTGTGGATTCCATATGCTCCATAAGGTTCGGATATGGGATGAAGAAGAAGAAGTAGGTACGAATACATAATGTTTTAGGGCAAATTCTGACGAAAAAAACCAAATTTATTGAAATGCTTTCGGTAGTAGGTATTTCGAATGTTATTGCGAATTCTCATAAATTCTAATTCTTATTTTCATACTTATATTTATAAATGTGTATTTCTGCCATTTTCACGTCAGTTTTTAATAAAATGCTTCATCAAAAAAGTTACAGTAATCATATGAATAAATAATAATTAAGTCTCGGAAAATGCAGTCGGCTTTGAAAGAAGTTCTGATGATATCAAGTAATACGATTTGTATCAATTTTAGTTGTAAAATTGCTGATTTTTAAAACAAATTTCGAGGTGTTAGATTTCATAGATTGGCGTGCGGCGTGCGGCGCGCCAGCTGGCTATTGGAGTTTGTTTTCTTAATAAGTAATATGTATTATGACTCTTCTGTGCTTATAAAGAATATAGTTTAATTTCTAATTTACTTATTTACAAAAAAAATACAAAATGGTTAAATAATTTTTCCTAACTGGGGTAACACGCGCCGAGGACAAATTTTATTTTCAAACTACTTACATAAAATGGATCCAGTACTTCGATCACAGATCACTATCGACGCGGTAATAAGCGACGTGATAACGATTTCTTACCATGGATGTTTAAAAACGTTTTTCGCGATCACAATGGAACACGCGTTAAAAGTTATCGATCGGGATTATCAAACGAGCGCATCAAGTCGCGAGCCATTTCCCGAGATATATCTTCTTCGCACATATCTTCTTTCAATCTTTCTCGAGTGCCGTATTGCATCTAGCCGGCGTTCGGCAAGCCAAATATTGAGAAAAGCAGTCGATATAATAAACAATCCGACACGCGCGTTGACTTTCTTGATTTGACGTTTGACGTTTAGCCGCGATATTTATTATCATCTATGGTGCTCGGCAACGCGAACGTGGTATGAATGTATGTTCATTGTGATCGGTCAAATGGTTAGCGTTAGCACGTGGTTAGCACGTTTTTAACTACGTCGATAGTTATCTGTGATTGAGCTCCAGAGGTGTTTTTTTTAAAGTAAGTAACCCAACCGGTTAAATAAAAAAGCTGAGAATAGCAATTGTTATAAACATATTATACATATCTTAGACCCGCATTAGAAATAATCGAATAATTAAATAATAATTACTTATACTTCTATTTTTTCCCTTAGCCGCTCCAAAGGTGCATAGGGCACTGCATTCGTACACCAAGAATATAATCGAATTATCTCAAAAGAAAATTCAAATAAGAACTAGTTATATGGACTGTGATATATCTCGCTTTTTTCTAATGAAAAAAGCACAGGTATTAGTAGTTTATTGAGTTACATCGCATTTATCGATAAATGCATTCGTGTATTAATTTGTGCATTAAAATTTAAGCACATTTATTTTAGTATTTATTTATTTAATTACAGGTAATTCAACAATGTGACAATATCTATATAAGAAAAAAAAACGGTTTCTTTCATTCGTTAGGTAATTTAATCGAATACTTTTTTTATAAATAAAAAATATACATGAACACCTTTTTTAAGCTATTAATTTATCAATATGAATTAACGAAACATTAATATCTATCTGCAATTTTTCATTGTTTAAAAAACGTAGAAGGAAAGCCACGAGACATAATTTTCACTAACACGTGTGTCCTATTTTTTTGATCTATCAGTCTTTTCAACTCGCATTACTCACGTCTTATATTGCTACAGAAGACAAAAGGAACTGTTTTTGCTCTAAAAAGCGATAAGTTTTGGCTGCCAAGTTAGCCTTCATGCATGTGATTGCACTTTGGATCAAATAAATTGGTTGCTTTCAACACACCACACTCAAAACAGTTTTGTTAGGTACTGCATAGAAAAAGTCGACATTTTACTTAAGGAGCTTACCGAGGCTAAAAATCATGTTTGTCCCATACTTATAACATGAGACCAAGAAAAATTGGGGATTTAATATTTTACGGAATTAAAATAAGTAGCATTAGTAAATTAGGCGCTACTAAAAAAAAAAATATATAGCCTGGTTCTACGCATCAACTATATATTCAGTACGACCCTTTTTACGCGCTTAGAAGACGGGTGCTTTTAAAGCATCCGTTTGCGGTCATTCGTTTTTTATAAGCTCTGTTTTTAATATTTTTTTTCGAGGAATCTTTTGAATTAAATTTTTTCACAGTAAAATTTCAAATATGCATTACTTACTATTTACACAAAAAAAATTTAGGACATTTCCCTATTAAATTAATATTCTAAACAATATCATCTTGTTGTCTCTGAGGGACAATATACCAGTCAATTTACAAAGTTATGTGTATATTCCCAAGTTGAATGTACATTCTACTTAAACCCGAACTACCAAACTTTGCACTTACCCCTGAGTAAAGTGCCGTACTAAGTCCCAAACAACCCCTAGATTCTAACCACCTCCCCCAACATCACCTCAATGTGAATGTGGGTGTAAATTAATACTTTAATAATAATTCCGCGTTTGACAAACTAGGGGTTATTAATTACCAGTTAGTAGCCTTAGAAGTTGAGAGTTTCAGTAACAATATCAATTATAAAGTAATCCATCGATTTTCCATTTCATTGCTCTCATTAAAGTGTTATAATCAAGTTGAAAGGCTTCGTAAATAATTACATTGTTTTACTTAATTCACTGTGTAAACATTTATAAAGAAAAGTTTAATAAAGCAACAAACATTATTGAATGCAGTAGGCAGTGAGTATCGCAGAATTCGGTTAGTTTATTGGTTTAAACCATAGATATCTAATACCTACTACTAATTTCCCTTATCCGCACGTAATGGTGCATAGGGTACTCAACGTTATCGTTTTTATTACTCTAATCTAAGGCAAGGTAAATGCTTCAGTGTCAGATACAATACGGATAAGCCAGACTTGAAGATATCGCCTCTCTAACGAGTATTTGGATTAAGGCGAGCGCTACATAGAATTTTCAATACGTTTTTGGCGAGAATAAGGTAAACAGCTAAATACGAGTGTTTAAAGCAAAACGGAATTCAACATTAATCTTTATAAAGATTGAAAGCTGAACAATACTATCGCATATTTTTTTTTATATTACCTTCTTTATTTTATAACATGCCATAATAACTCCAGTATAGATATATCTGGGCTGGGAGCATGGAAATATCGACTTGTAGTAAGTAGAAGTAGTAGATTTTTTAGTCGGAAGTAGTAGTAGTAGATTTTTTCTAAAAATCTAGGGAACTTACAGCAACAATATATTATGACATTTTTTAACCGCCTCAGTAAAGACTTACATTTTCAAATCAGCCCTTATAATTTGTATATTACTACCTGTATTATGTTTTTACTATTTTCGGTATAGGCAACTATTTTAAGTTGTTGAAAAATAATTTTGATGGGTTCGAAAATTGTGTCAAAGTTCGCAAAGGTTTTTGTTCCGTATTAGCGCCTGGTTATCAGGTAATTCGCGTAACACATTGAATAAAAAAATAATGATCCTGAGCCCCGATTCTAAATGGCTTGACAGGCCTTCTGCGCATATGAATTTTGCTGTTGGATAATTCGCTAGAGACAAAAAATGAAATTATGTGAAACTTTGTGACAAATTAATGCCGAGATACGCTGCACCGTTGCACGTTTGCGTCGGCCTAAACTCTAAACCCTATACTGTAAACTCGAAACTCCATCGAGTCTGAGCCACAGATTGTTTGTATATACCTACTAGTCTAGGCAGACACGCACCTTACATATTATTATTACCTATTAGCACTAAAAAGCCATGCATGATGCCGCTCCAGAGTATTTAAATGATCTTTGCATTCTAGAACGACGTCTCACACTTCGATCAGCTACATCTACAGCTCAATCAGCGCACAAAATGTTGGGAACGCGCTTTTGGAGGAATGCTCTCCCACCAGAAGTGCGCAATTGTGAGAGTGAAGTGATGTTTCGAAAGAAACTTAAGACCCATTAATTTGTTCTCTAAATCTTTTGATGAATGTATTTTCTACTCACAGAGTGAGTTTCATTCATTTTAAATTTCCCGAGCCGTTAAATTCAATATTTAAATTCGGCGCTATATAAATTATACATGGATAATAATAATAAATTGCGTAAGTGCCCTTATGATTGATTCGAATACTTTTATGCCCTTCACCTTTGGATAGGGAAATGAAGAGAAGTAAAATAACTTACCCATTTGAAGGTGAAGCATATGGATTTTACATCTTACAAATCGTTTATAGATATTGAGAATTTTAACGGTAAGTAGGTACCACTTGCGGAATTTTTGTATTTTTTCTGAGTTAAATAATAATCTTGTAGTCTATGGAATAAAATTGAAAGTATAAGCATAGATAAAGTCATTTGTATTTTGTCTCGTGTGTACCAACAAAACAAAAATACACCAACCAACTGTCATCTGTCATAATAATATTACCAC
This sequence comes from Micrasema minimum, assembly GCA_022494985.1. Classification (NCBI taxonomy): domain Eukaryota; kingdom Metazoa; phylum Arthropoda; class Insecta; order Trichoptera; family Brachycentridae; genus Micrasema; species Micrasema minimum. Next base: position 55,963 of record JAGVSP010000012.1, on the reverse strand, counting down.
CCAAAACTGTCATTTGAATTTTTTAAACAATTACAAATGGTGTTAAAATGAACCTATAAAAATGATCTAATGTATTGACTTCTCCTTATTTTTTTCATTAAGTTTAAATATCCAAATTCTGTAGGGTAATAATTAGAAATATGGAGAAAATAACGTATTGGGATATACTCAAAAGTGTATCTATTTGTAAACCTCAAAATTTAGCTGTGATTTCTTATAATATTAATGTTGTTCATAAATTTTCCTACGGACAAATATATGAGATATCCGAGAAGCTATTCACTGTACTTAGGGAAAGGATCCCTAATGGAGAAAATGTAGGGATTTTGTTTAAACATAATCCGATTATTCCGCCAATTTGCTGCACCTTTGTATTCTTGGATCCTGATGGAAATCAATGTGCGAATGAACAACTTATTTCTGATTTAAATATTCGTAAACTTTTTGCTATCAGATCAGATAATGTATACAAAGGGTTTTCTTGTATCAATTTGTCAAATAAGTGTGAAATTGATGAATTATATCTCTACTTATGGACTTCAGAACTTGACTCCGCTCCTATAAATCACATTGAAGATATGGCTTATTTGATTAAAACGTCTGGATCAACATCTATTGCTAAAATTGTAGCGGTACCCCATCAGTGCATTTATCCGAACATTAAGTCAATAAATGAAATATTTAATGTTCAAGATGATGATGTTATATATTTTTCCACACCGCTAACTTTTGATCCATCAATTGTAGAACTATACCTTGCGGCCATGAGCGGAGCTGCATTGTTACTAACTTCAAGTCCTTCTAATCATTTCTCTTTGCTGTTTCCCTCAAGGGATTCCGATTCGATAGGTGTCACAGTATGGCAAACCACACCATCTTTATTTCTTCTATCAGGCCATGACAACATAAGTGACCTTATTTTATCTGATAAATCACGACTGAGAATATTGGCTCTTGGAGGAGAACAGTTTCCAGATTGTAAAAAGTTAATGAAAATAAAGCATCCAGATAACAAAACAGAAATTTACAATCTTTACGGCATCACTGAAGTATCCTGTTGGGCTTCTGTAAATAAAATAGATTTTAACAATATTAGTTCTGATATTTCTATTGGTACTCCGCTCACTGATACTCTTATTGATGTTCGAGAAAATAATCAAGTTTTAGATTCCGGGTGCGGGGAAATTTTTATTGGTAACTACTCATCAAATAATTTCATTTGATTTTAATTAATTGAATTTAAATAGCTCAAAATCCTAATGAGTCAATTGACTTATTATTTCATTTAAATTCCAGGAAGTTATACTAGAAAATGCTTAGTTGGAGCAGAAATATCAAATTACAGGAGTAATCAACTAATTTTATCAAATAATCAAAACATTCTCTGGCGTGAGACAGGAGATCTAGGAGAGAAAAAACAAAATGGTCAAATATACTTCAAAGGCCGGTGTGATAGAGTGATCAAAAGATTTGGTCACAAAGTTAACTTATTAGAAATCGAAACTTATGCTTCGAACTTACCTGAAGTCTGTCACAGTGCATGTCTTTGGTTACCGAAATTCAACTCTATTTTACTATTGTATTCTTCTAAAACAGATGTGGATGATACATTATGGAATCACTTCAAATCCAATTTAGAGAAATATTCTCTGCCAGACAAAATACACAGGGTAGATAAAATTCCTCTGAGCAGTCACGGAAAGGTGTCTGTATCTCAATCCTACTCTATTTATGAAAATTTATTGAATAATAAACCAAAATTGGTCTCGTTATTTTATGAATTTCTGAATGAAATATTGTCATTACGAGAATATGACTTGAAAAAATTTGAACATAAATCATTTTTGCATGTTGGTGGTAATTCCATCACTGCCTTACAGCTAATAAACCAATTGGAAAATATTACTAATATAAATCATTTAAACTTATTTTCCTACCTTATGTCAGAAACTCCATTGAATAAAGTATTTGAGATAATCGAAAAAAAGTTTCTGGATTCAAAAAATACATTGAATTTTATTGCTAAGGAAGATAAAAATGATGTACTGACTTTAAAAGAAGGTAGTGAAAAAATGCTGAAGAGAAAAATTGTAACCTCATCCCATAATATAGAGCAATTAAAAAAGGTTAGTAGCGGACAATATATTTCAAATAGTAAATTTGCATTGGATGTGCTATGGAAAATTGACCTGGGGAAATGTGTAGATGCCAGTCCTGTAATTTACTCTTCTGACAGGTAAGAATACTTGATAATCGGTTCTAAATATACTTTAGTAATAAAATTTTGTCTGCGAATTATTGCCACGCTTTTTTAAATGTAATATTACTAGGATGCTTATGCCTCCATGTCAAAATCTTTAAAATATCGTTAAAATATCATTAAAATAATAATTATTGTCGTAATAATGATAGATTAAAGGCAAAAAAATGCAAAGGCACTGTTTATTTATTTATTACTGATTGGTATACAAACAATAAGCTTCTAATGTACTCCTCACTGGGAGATCTCATGCTGAGGAATACTTTGTGCTTATATTAAAACACCGTGTACCTAAAAATTTTTAAAATACAATTTGTATCCACGGTGTGTTACGATTTATTGTACATTAAGTGCCTATTTATTAACAGAATACCACCATTAGTTTTGGTCGGGAGTCATTCAGGAAAAGTTGTAGCCGTGGATGCCTCAACAGGGAATATAAGAAACATGATAGATGTCTCTTCTCGAGTGGAAGCACCCATTCTCTGTTTTGAGGATGGATTGTCAAATGCCTTTGCTATTGTTGGATGCTATGACGGATCGCTGTGGTGCTTGTCAATGATGGAATTCAAAATGATCTGGAAATGTTCACTCAAGAACATGATTAAGAGCAAAGCTTGTTATTACAAATCCACAATATATGCTGCCACTTACGATAGTTTAATTTGGAGCTTGTGCAGCAAAGTAAGTACTAATTATAATGTTAATAATCATTATCATCAACATCATAGATGAACATCATCATCATCTTCAGATCTGAGGATGATGATGATGATAATGATTGATTCCCACCCATATCAATAAAAATTGTCCTACTTTCAATAAAAATATTTTTATTACAATTTGACGTCTACAAGTATTTGGACACACTCAAAAATGTTGTTTATATTTTTATTATTTAATGGCACTTTTGTGTCTACCTTCACCGAGTCTGAAAAACTGCTATTTTCAATTTATTTGGTTTAATGGAGATAAATCCTTTTACAAACTGCACTAAAAATAGTTGGTGAGTGATAAATAAATAAATAAGCTTGCTATGCATATTTCAACATAAAATATTATATTTTTCAGACAGGAAATATTCTATCAAACATTAGTGTCGGGGAGCGAGGAATCTGTGCCGATTTGGCTCTATCAAGGAATAATGTTTTTGCAGCGACCTTGGATGGTACAATTGTTTGCGCTGAAGCAAAAAGCAGCCATTTAGTAATACAATGGAAAAAACAACTGTCCAGTCCAGTTTTTGCAATGCCAAAGTTCCTAAAGAATGACTTGCATATTTTATTTTCTGAAGTAAAAGGGATTGTGCACTGTTTGGATGCTTCCAATGGAAACACGGTAATAAAAACTAACTTCCATAATTTAATAGTTTATAGCAAAATTTGTTATTTAAATGGTGAGAAAATCATGATACTTACAGCATGTATACATAATCTTATTTTTCCGTTCAAAGATATCTTCCTTATATGTATAGTAAATGTACATACGAGTAATTTAAAAAATGCTTTGTCTAATTTTTCTGTCCATAATAATCTAACAATGTGTACAGTTATAATTAACACGCATATTAAAAGCTCTATGGAAAAAGTTTATTTTGGAACGGTGATGCAACAGCGCATTACACTAACGAAAATCTCCAGCTTTAATTAAATTATTTTATTTTTTCATAAAATAGTTCAGTAAATAGAATGCAATGAAGATGAATGTTTTAGCACCACTACGGAGGTGTTTAGTGACTCACCTGAATATGGACATGCTATTAAATTTCATTATTAATTTATAAAGTGATAAGTTTTTATTAATTATTCTATGATAGAAATTTGGTTATTGGTCACTATAATTATTCTATCACTAACAACTGATATCCGTTTTCTGGGCGAGATACTCTGTACCAAATCACTACATCATTATTTATCAACAAAAAAAAGTAAAATGTAGTCGGTACAAATTTTTGATATCTTAGATAAAGATAGATACCTAGTCTCAGGTGTGTATCTGTGTTAAGGAAATACAAAACATTATTGGGCATTAACAGACTTATGACCTGCCATTGGTTGAGTTTAGTGATCGCTTTACACACTGTGTAACATTCTCCTTTATGCCTTATAAACATCCACATCTACTCAGTTTCACATGTGAGTTTGTAAATTATTAACAACATCCATATTCCCTTGAGTATGTATGTCTTCTATTTCTCTTTTGGGATATATCTTTATGGTAATATTTGTCGTTTCATGATAGATTTGTTTAGATTCATGTTCTTTGATTTTACATTACTTTCTATAATAATCTAATAATTTTTACCTACTTGAAAGTTAGTCTGGTAGTTGCTGTAGAAAATCAATGATAAATGTATACGCTTTATGCAAATTATCTGAAATAATTATGGAAAACTAAAAAAAAAATAGTTAATATCTGAAATAAGCTTAACAATAAATCAGTTGTATCCTCTGGATGGTACGAAGTCCCACTTATCACTATTCAGTTCTATGTAGGTTCACTTACATGTTGTAAATTAAAATTTAATATACCTTATTGGGATTTGTCATTATGAGGATCGAGGAGACACTGCAGACATTTTTCAAAGAAAATATTTTCCTAATAAACGGGTAAAGCAGTTTTTATTTCAATAAAAAATGTAATAAAAGCGACACCTTATTCTAAAGATAAACATTGCATATTATTGTTACTCTTTACATTCATTTATCAATATTAGTTCAGTTGTTTGAATTGTTATGGTTCGAAATTAAAACTCAGATAGATTAAAGAACATATTATATTTGAGCCAATTCATTAGATATCGATAACAATAAATTGTAACGAAATACATACAGCAATGGTACAATAACATTTTCATAAAGCAAAGTTTCCATATGCTCGGGTTTACAGGGGGTGCTTTGTATATTATTTCAGTGCTATTAAAGGCATAAAATTATATATTTAATTTACCCACCAACTAAGCAGATAAGAGTTAAAATAAAAATAATAGTAAATAATAATCTCAAAAAATACTCCAATTGACATTGTTCATTTCAGATATGGAAATTTACCGACACAAATGGGCTGATATTTTCGTCCAGTCTTATTTATACCCTTCGTGATGAAGAAATTATTGTTTTTGGATGCCACGATCACCACACTTACTTCCTTCATAGTCCCGACAGAGAACATTATGTCCTCCTTACCAGGATAAAGCACACCTCCGAGGTGTACGCAACACCCGCAGTAGGAGAGGGCGACTGTATCGTCTGCATCTCCACCGAGGGAAATTTACAAATCATGGATCGGGAACTACAACTACTCTCCGCATACAAACTTCCAGGAAAAGTATTCTCTTCTCCTGTTACTTCACAAGGAATGATATATGTTGGATGCAGAGATGATAATCTTTACTGTATAAAAAAAATTACAAAATAAACAACAACAAAAAAAACCACTAAATTGACACTTTTTATTTATTTTTATCACTTTGTTTTTAGACATACATAAAAAAGAGATATGATAGTAAATACAAATAGGGATAACATACCACATGGAATGCGACGCTTAGATAAAGTAAATGTATTAACAAGCCAAGATGTCCGCTGCTTTAGAACAGTTGGATGGGATGCTACAACGTACAAAATTATATTATTAATTTTAAACCAAACTGCCAGCTAAATATTTTTTTGAAATATTCAATAAAAGAATTTAAAATTAATTTGTCTCGAGATGTAATTAACGCTAGGATAACTGTCATAAAAGGCTTAAAATAATAGAGGAGTCAGCATGCGCAACACGAGTCAGCATACAATATTCTATTCCACGTAACCTATCCAAACATCCGAAGCATCAACATATAAACATTTACAGATACAACTTAAAGATAACGAATATCTATATAATATACTAAGCGATACGACATGCTCCCGATGCCCAAGTGTGGTATTTTTTTTACAATAAATTCCTGTAAAAGCCAGTCCAGGCGGTCACCACGCCTCCGTTACTGCTCCTCGTCTCCCAACTCCAACTTTATTTTAGAAAAGTCAAACTCCTCGCCCGTTCCTCTCTTGAAGATGTCCAGCACATCCAGGCACGTGGTCTCGAAGTGGGTGGTGGCGTCATAGGACTGCGAGATGAAGATCTGGCTGGCCAGCCCGTCCTCCGTGGGTTCCATGTAGTCAGACACGGACAAGAACTTCTGGCGGATGGAGCCCAGCAGGTCCAAGCCGGGCTTGATCTCCGCCTCGGGGTTGGCCGTCTCCACCGTGGTGGACACCATGCCTACAAACCAGCCCTTTGCGCTCACTTGGTGCGTGTACGAGATCAGCGACACGTAGATGTCCGAGTGCCGGCCCACCTGCTTCTGGGGAATGATGATCTGCGTGGACAGCGCGTCCTTGGTCTGCGCGATGGGGTGGTCCAGGAGGCAGATGCAGCGCACCACCTGGCCGCGCTTGCGTACGCGCTCCGGCACGTAGCTGGGGTCGCAGTACACCTGCTTGCAGCGCGCCACCTCCGTGCCCGACCGCACCCCCGTCACGCGCCCGCCCTCGTCCAGCACCAGCCCGTCGATGGGCTTATCCAGCATATAGGTGCCCCCGTAGATGGCGGAGAGGCGCGCGAAGCCCTGGGGCAGCTCGCCCAGCCCGTACATGGGGTACAGGTAGGGGGACTTGCCGTAGCGGGCGAGGGAGTCGGAGTACAGCTTGATGCGGCGGATGGTCTGCTGCGCGGGCTGCAGGAGGTAGTCGTCATCCCGGTACAGCGCTAGAGCATGTCCAGTGAAGCCTTGTGTCTCCTTGTCTAGTCCGAACTTGTCGTATAGCGCCTGCATATTGGCAGTCGTAGGATCGAAGTCCTTCCATGTCTTGGGGTCATCTTCTTGGAAGTCTTGAACGTAGATCAGGAAGTTGCGGAATCGACGTTTCTCGAAGACGCCCATCAAATCTGATGCCAGCGCCTCTTTTTGGTCTACGGGTACCTTGGAGATTTTTCCACCTTTATATACGTAACTTCCCTCGACCGATTTGAACTCTAAGTAACGGGTGACGCCCGTGTGGATTAGCAGCTTGACAAGAAGGCCGTTCGCCATAAGGAACTTGGGGATCAGATCGACGTTCCAGTCCCGCCCACGGCCGTACGTCTCGTCGGGCGCTGGAGCCCCGAACTTGGAGAACAGTTCTTCTAGCGGTGTGATTGATGCGGAGTCACCGCCGTAATACTTGTTACGATCGATGTGCAGTACTTTCTTTCCAGATACGGAAAGCATACCGCTAAGAATGCATTCCTTGAGGCCAGTGCCCAGGACGATGGCGTCGTATTCTTCATCCATCTTCAATTTACAGTAGACGTCACTGAATACGAAATTTATAAGATTTCTCTCCCAGCCGGGTGGAAATGTCGGACAACGCACTACGTCAAATCCGCTATACCAACGTGCAGAAATTATAATAAATATTTTTTGACAATTCATTCCCGGTACCTACCCATTATTACAATAAAAAATATACGAAATCTAGTACCTACCTAAAGTAAAAGTTTCACAGTATCTTGAAAAAATATGGAATACGGAATTTAAAAAAATATATTTGAAGAATGAATCAAGGTTGGTGATGAAAACAAAATAATTTAAGTCGTTTTTTCACCGTTTCAACTTATAATAATAATAAAAAAATAATTATACATGAACGGTGTATACTAAAACAAAAAAAGAAAATTGGAAAATGTACAGGGCAAGCTAAAAATTAATAACACCGATATTTACGTCCAGTAAAGGTTATCCTCAGCTCTGAAGAAAGGAAAAAAACTTACATTTATTATATATGATGAAACCTTGGAATTACAAATAGTGAAATCGCTTTTAAATTATTTCATATACCTTTTATAAGAAAGAATACAAACAATATTTAATAGGTACCTATATCATTGCATGAATTTTGAAAAATTTGATAAACAACGAGTTTGAGAACGGACGCATAAACCCTTCAATAATAATTAGCCGTGAAGCAAATCACGGCGGTAGACCTGGCTTGGGCATGTACTCCGGATGCCTCGGGAGAGCCTTAATCCGAGCTGCCTTTTCTTTACGCCTAGGCTGCGGGGTTCCCGCCATCCTGGAAGACCGTTGATGTCAATATTTCGGATGTACTCGGTGGAGCTGATGGATGTGGGCTTTACGTGGGAGGAGGCGAGAGAGTTGACCGGCAGTTGGGTCTCCTGGAGGGGTCTAGTGATGCCACATACTCCACATTGAAGCGAACTTGGTGGAAGAAAAGAAGAAGAATCGTAGTATGTAATTTATGAGTGTTGGAAAAGGGTTGACACTAATTTATTTAGGTGGTGCTACCTCCTGCCCGCAGCCAAACTTCCAAGTTCGGAGAGAGGGCCTTCGCGATAGCCGGACCCGCAGCGTGGAATGGTCTTCCTTCAGATGTTCGAAACTGTTCAACGGAAGCGCTCTTCAGAAAGAGACTTAAAACTTACTTGTTTAAGAAATCGTATCCGAGTGCTGAAGTTACCGTTTAGTTTAGGTATTTTATGTCATAAGTACGTATTATTAAGCGTAGTACCTATTAAGTCTAGTATAATTTTGTAAAGCGCCGAAGTGATTGAAGTGATTTACTCACAACAAACTTTTTGGTACAGTTAGTATTAGTCACACACAGTAGATGGCAGTACAGTATATATCACGTGGTACCCAGTCTACTCTATGCTTTTTTGTTTATGGTCTAATCAAAGGAATCCCGTATTTAGTGTATTCTATGTTGTGCGTATTACGCGTTTGAAATTTTCATCCGACTGCAAAAACAAAGGTAGAAATGTATACAATTGTTTGGATACATTACTGATTTTACTTTTCCTATCTTTATTGAGTCTTGTGGTATTGATTTCGTGATCGATTGACGTGCTGGCAGTTATTAAAACGTTCGGTGCTCAAAGTGGTTGCAATTTCTTTCAAAGTGGTCAATAAAGACAATCCATTTGCGATAACAATGACAAAATAACAATTCTGTTAATATTTGCTACGATAATAAAGTGGGGGGTTGTTCAGTTTTGGATTTCAGTGAAGTTAAACGCAATTTCGTGTGTAGTATGTATAGGTTAGTTTGTGACATTTACAAAGATCCATCATTTGTGTATCCATATTATTTTTAAATGACATTAGACTTAAAATATTATATATACAATCAATTCATTAGAGCATGACAATTGTTATTTACAAATATTTTATATTGCAGACATCTATTTTGTTTTTTTTTACAATACAAATAAAGTACAGTACAATTTTACTATTCTTTCAATCAATAAATTTGCCTTAATCCTTTCTCTCATGTAAAATGTTTCATACAGTGGTTGAAAGATAAGATACAACTTGTATCTTATTTTACGACCATTTTATGAAATATTTTACATGAGAAAATATGGAATATCGAAAATATATATATTTGAAATTCCCGCCGTCAATTTTTCGCTATAGTAAAACTCTCACACAAGAGATGGCGCTCGGAAATTTTATTAATGTGGTTCAAATTTTGATCAACTTGTTTGTATGGCAGCTTGCGTTCTTTAACATAAGCGAGATCAAATTTTCAATGCATCCGAGAGATTTCTTTAAAATAATGAGATGGCTGTTTCGAAAGAATATTTATTATGTTGTCCTCATTTTTACATAAAACTTTTCAAATAGACATAAACGAAACGTCTATTGAAAAAATACAATAAAACTACGATATTATAAATATGTTGATTTATTCAATCTTATCATCAAATATGTAATATTAATTATAATGATGGACATCCTTCATCCAATCCCTTCACATTGACATTATAATATCCTGCTCCTTGGTTCCTGTCTGCTACTGAAATAAAAAGTTATTTAATTGTTTATTAAAATTAAAATGAGGAAGAGGTTAAACAGCATGTAAGTAGTAAGCAATCACTGCACTTGGTGTACCAATGGAGTGCCCTATGCACCACTAGAAAAGATAGATAAAATAAAAAAAGACAAATAATGCATTCTACCTGTAATTATTTGAGTAAGTAAATTATATGTAGTTAAATATCTACTTGAACAAAATTAACCATGTGTAGGTACTCTGAGCAAGTAGAGATAATGTTTTGCAAAAAGGTACCTAAATATTTTGTCCAGTTTAGATGGTACCTTTGAAATTGATTAGATAGTAGAAATAAGAATGGCTGTGTGTTACAAAGGGGATTGCGTAATGTTCCAGATGTGTAAGGATGTCTACAGCAGGGAGCGGAGAGCCCGAACCAACCCTTGTGGGAGCCTCGGAGGGGCCGGAGCACACGTACCTGTTCCCGCGGGGGCGCGGGCACACCCGTTCCGTGAGCCATGGGGGCGCCAGCTCGCTAGGCGCGCCGCGCTCCGCCCTGCGGCCGCCGCGCGGCCACCAGCGCGCGCTGTCGCAGGGCCAGCTGCCTGAGGGCGCGCGGCCCGGCCACTCGCGCGCCGGCAGCCGCACGGACTTCATCCTGCCGCCCGGGCACCGCGAGCCGCCCGCGCCGCCCGGCAGCCGCCCCTCCGCGCGCGGCCACTCGCGCCAGGCCTCGCGCTCCGACTCCATCTACACGCTGCGCCGCAACTCCGCGCCCTCCGTCTGGCGCCGCGCCCTGGGCTGGATGCTGCGCCGCCCGCCCCCCCGCCGACGAGCGCCGCTACCGCCTGGTCGTGCCCAACCACGTTGTGCCCCCCAAAACCCCCAAAAAAGAGCACCCCAATGGCAAGAGAATCGACAATAAAGTGCGGACAACAAAATACACTCTGTTATCGTTTATTCCCAAGAACTTGCTGGAACAGTTTCACCGAGTGGCCAATCTATACTTTATCCTTATAGTGCTGCTGAACTGGTTCCCGGCTATAAATGCCTTTGGCAAGGAAGTGGCTATGATCCCAGTGTTGTTTGTGTTAGGAGTGACCGCTGTGAAGGATTTGTTTGAGGATCGTAGGAGACATATTTCCGATAAAAGGATTAATAATTCTACATGCAGAGTCTATAAAAGGTAAACAAAACTGTTTTAATTTTTTTTCTACATTTATAGTAAATAAAAGCGCTGTTATTATCTCTATGTATCGTTATCAAACGTTTTGGCATTTTGTTGTTAACCTTTACTCGTAGTGTGGTTTCTTTGGAAAATGTGTATACTTATTTACTTAGGGATATCTGAAGTGTATCCTTGTAGGTACGAGGATCTTGTATTATGAATGTGTATTTTTTCTTGTTTGTAAAATTCATCGGGTCTTGTTTTAACAATGAATAGAAGAAGGACTTTAATTATCATGACCACGTATTCTATGTATTTACTTATGATGCACGACAAGGTGTGTACTTAATTAAATGAATGAAATCCCAATGCTCACCATGTGTAGGGAAAATATCGATGGTAGCACAGATGTCGTAATATGTCCAATTTATATCTAAATTCAGTTATTATATGTGTGTAACTCTATAATGTATATTATAAATCTGCATAAAGCCAATTGCGAGATATAAAAGATAGACTTGTAAAAGCTTCATTTTCCTAGGACTTGGGAACTTGGAATGCCTGTTTTTTCTAAACTATGTTAGGTGGACATATTATGACATCAGTGCTCACCATCGATATGTTTTTGTCAGCGAATGTGGCATCGGTACCTCAACCATATCAGAAATAAAATATTGCCATGAAGATTTATTGATGAATTTACAGATTTTCAATTATTCAAACTGCCCTCATCCTCAATCAGACAAGATAATCGGGTTCTACTGTAATCACATGCAACTTTGTTTCTTTTACTTTTTACGGGTGTGCTGCCGTTGGCTGTACAAATTTGTAACTTGACCAATAGTACTTGTAAATATGTTCAGGTTATTTCTAAAAGAGAATGCCAATCACACAGAACTTGTTTTGTGGGTATAGCATTCAAAAATAATATGAAAACAATTTATTATTATTATAACATTCATATTTTTTTTGATATTGTCATAAATTAATACTAGAATATAAAAACCACAAGTGGCTTGGTGTTGTTTTTATTCTCATTTCTCTTTTTTTTTATTAAAAGTTGTTTTAGTCCATACTCAACTGTAGAAGGCGCTCAGCAAATATCTTTTTAATAAATCTCCAAGCTTCCACCTTATACTTACTTATCAAAGATATTATAATTCCATCTTTTATGGGTTTTATTTATTTAGTTATTTATTATTTAATATTAGGCGAGCAGCTTAAAGCTGATATGCCTAAATCGGACAGTTAGTTAGGTTTTAAACTTGTCCAGTCCATTCTTAAACCCCTTCACACTATTCGCAATGACCAGCTCCTGCGGTAGCCCGTTCCAGCTATCTACCACCCTGTTGCTCAGGAAATGTTTTCTTGGGTTCTGATTAAACCGGGTCTTCTCCAGCTTAAGGTTGTGGCCTCGAAGTCGTGCGTTGTTTTTCAGTTTAAAGATTTCACACACTTATAGTGACAATTTATTACATTTTCAATTAACATTTTTTACTGGTAAGTATAATACTACTGGTAAGTTTAATTTATTTTTAATGTGGTTTTCATCATCATCATAATCATACCATATCCGCTCCCTATGTGGAGCATATGGAGCACTTGGTGTACCAATGCAGTGCCAATGCGCCATTAAGTGCAGATAGGGGATAGTTGTAGTGCATTACTATTTTGAATTATTTAATTTTATTTAACTTTAAACCCTTATCCGCATATTGCTTGTATAGAAGTCATGCCAGATAAGCCACAGCAGACATATTTGAATAGTCATGTAAGGTCCAGGTATAATTTAAAATACACCAACTCACTTGAGTATTTAGTATTTAAATAGGTACCCAATTTTTCATACTGAATCCCTAACTGACAATGTGCGGAGTTGGCAGCATTTGGGGCTAGTCTGACAAGACTTACATTCCAGTTATGGCAGATATAAGGTTTTCTATGATTAACAAAATACATCTAAGTACTTGTATAAATCTGAGGAAAAAGATTATTGAACAGGGCTTAATCAACCATTTATACTTTTTTTACAATATTTTAATTATTGCCATTCAAGGAGACATGGTCAATATCAAAGATTTACAATTTTATAATATTCAGGTAGATATTTTTTTAGTAATAATAAGTATGTTAGTAAGTATAGGTAATAATGTTTGACTTTTATTTCTTTGTCTTAGTTTTACTGTATCTTTTGTACTAAGTACAAGTCCGCCTCGTGGTATGGCGATAGCACGTTTGGCTGCCATGAATGAGGTCGCGGGTTCGATTCCCGATGGATGGGTCAACATGAAACATTTATCTACATGTGATTTTCATATTAATATTTCATGGGTGTTACCTTGGACTGCTACTGAACCGTAAGACTGATCATCCTACCTTCATGTATTAAAATGATCAAGATACCCTGCACTTGGTGTACCAATGCAGTGCCCTATGCACCATTGGTTGCGGATAAGGGAAAGTAGTAGTAGTAGTATAAGTACATACTTAATTAAAATTTTGGTACTTATGCTTATAACAGGAACAGGGGTACCCTGAGTACTTAATTTATAAGTAGCGCTGTCATGTATTATTTTACAGTACAATATTTAGGTTTTTTTACAATTATTTTTCTTTGAAACGCACTACTGAAGCAAGCCGTGCTAACTTCATGCATAAAGTAATAGCCTCGATTACTGACCGGGTCCGCATTGATATAAATTTTGTATTGCATATTTTCCTGTAACATTGAAGTAATGCATGTAATGTCTAGGTAGGTACATACATCAATCAAAAGAAAAATACGAATCTTTTTAATATAACATACAAGATATCATGCAGTACTCAGGTATTGTTTCTTATAATTTTATCGGTACAAGTATCTTTTACTTTTATGCTATGCGCCGTAATGAAATACCCTGGTAGGTTATTCAAAAATCTATAGACAACTTATGTGTCAAAGCTCAATATTTATATATTTGATTGTAGAGGTGCCTCTGTCTGTGACCGATGGCAATTTAAACGGCTTCTATATTTAACCCTCTCGCTACCAATGTCATTCCTCAAGTACACGAAGGAAAGAATCATATCTCGTCCATTTTTTAACCAAATCGTTCCATTTTTCGTATAACTATAGTCAGTGGTATAAGTACTCTATATAATACACTATAATTTGTATTAAGACAACCCGCGCTTGTTTTGCTATTAATTTTTAAAACTCGAAATTTTGCGTTGCAGCTCGGCATCACTAGGATTGAAAAATTTTATATGAGGTAAGATATGACTTTAAAATTTATGTATGTATTTCATTATTAACATTTCACATATATTTTCGTAAATAGTTAATAAATGCTTGAACTTCAAAGTAAATAACATTTTAATGTAAAAAAAAATGTTCTGCATTCCTTTAATAGTCAATAGATATACTTAATGTAAACCAGTTAATTTATGAAATTTCGAATTTTAAAAATGCGATGTGAATCAATCCAAGTGTCGTAAACGAAGTACGCGATTCTTTTCGTTAACCATGGGAAATTGAGCCATGTTCTTGTTGTAATTAAAATAAAAAAATCATACAATGTACTCGTATAAATGCAAAAAAATACAATTTCGCTGGCTAGATTAATGTTGGTACTGAAAGGGTTAAAAGTTTGTTTAAAGTGTTATTTTAGTAACTTTGAAAGTTTTGAAATCAATGTTTTGAGCGATGACATCGATTGACGTCGGTCGGGGTGTGTAATAAAATAATACAGGGACCTAATCAAACTCATCGTGCCACCTACCATGAACATATTAAAATTTTTGAGTCGCCATCTTTGATATCGCTTCTGTGAGTACTTATTATTACATTCTTTCGCAATGAAGAATTATTATTATTATTGTAGGAAGACAGCTTTTGCTGGTGCGCCTATATCTTTTGAACTGCTTCCTGTCTGCCTTCTGCATCTAAACGGTTTTTGAACTGGTTGACCATACTAATCAATTTAAGTATTTGTTATTTTCCAGAACTGTAGCTCAAGCACAGATAACTATCGACGTAGTTAAAAGCGTGCTAATCACGTGCTAACGATTTGAGCGATCACAATGACATACCGTTCAATACCGCGATCGCTGAGCCGAGAATTGACGATCTGAGCCGAGCGGAGCCGATCTACGCTATATCGCGGCCTTACGTCAAACGTCAAATCATCGCGCTTGTCTGATTTTTTATTATGTCGACTGCTTTTCTCAATATTTGGCTTGCCGAAAACCGGCTAAATATAATAAAGATTGAATGAAGATTTGTGCGAATAAGATATATCTCGGGAAATGGCTCGCGACTAGTATGCGCTCGTTTAATAATCCCGATCGATAACTTTTAACGCGTGTTCCATTGTGATCGCGAAAACGTTAAACATCCATGGGTAAGAAATCGTTATCACGTCGCTTATTACCGAGTCGGTACTGATCTGTGATCGAGCAACTGCATTAAATTAAGAGTAGATAAGGTTCACTACTGTAATATGGTGTAAATATATAATAGTACCTACCTACATAATATTTTATATACTTAAACAACGAATACGATTGGCGCTCTATCAACGGAAAGGGTCATTTTTATCAGATTAAAAAAAAATTAAATGGAATTTCTATCTATCGCGACACTTAATCAAGACCTCGACATTGAAACATTTTACATTTGAAATCAGTTTATTCAGTCGACGTAATCAGTTCGGCATTCAGTTTTGACTGTGGCCGATATAAGCGTTAGAAAACAATGAATGATCGATTACTTCAGGAAGTTGGATGAGCTCAGCCATCATGAAAATCATTGATATAATTTATTTTGTTTGTATGGAATTATTATCTTTCGACGCGATGGGATATTAGCGTTCAATTCTGTATACAAAATTTAGCAATGAATATTCATTTACTAATTGTGTTTCAATTAGAAAGCTTACAGTCTAATTAATTTAATGAATTTTCATTTCCGCCTCGTAGCATAGTGGTAGCGCATTTGGCTACCGTGCACGAGTTCGCGGGTTCGATTCCCGATTTGGTTTTACCAATGCAGTGCCCTATGCACGATTGGATGCGGATGAGGGAATGTGTAGGATATATGTGTGATACATTTTAACTAATGTTCTGAAGTAGAATCTGGTACGGAAAAATATCTGTTAGTACAGGTTAACGCCTAAAATAAAAAAAACCCCTTTCCTAATCAATTTACAATTACATAGATCGCAGTACCTACTCATTTTAACTAGGGCATCCATATCTAACTCCTGTAATAATTCATTGAATAGTTGTTGTACATCCCCCCTATATGATGACCGGAATTCGGCGGTATTTTCACGATCGGAATGCACAATCTGCGCATAATTGATTCCGAGTACCTGATTACCTGATCACTGGTAACCTAAAGGGCGGGGATTACTAACTTCCCTCGCTTCCTAGTTCCACGTCGCGTGACCGGGAGCGTCCGACAGGGGGTTGGACCACATCCATAATTCACCACATACCTCCCCAATTCGTCGCCACATAGCTGGCCGAACGCAATTACTGAGAATTAGACTCATTAACAGAATACTAGGAGTATGGATTGAAATATTCATTTTTAAATGAATTATGATGAAACAAAACGATGTTATGTGTTACTATTGGTTTATTCTATAGAAATAGAATTTACCTACACTACCTGGTTTCGGTGAAAAGACACTAAATTACTGAGAATTAGACTCATTAACAGAATACTAGGAGTATGGATTGAAATATTCATTTTTAAATGAATTATGATGAAACAAAACGATGTTATGTGTTACTATTGGTTTATTCTATAGAAATAGATATTACCTACACTACCTGGTTTCGGTGAAAAGACACTAAATTAGAATACAGATCTTATACAGATAAATACAGAAAAAATGAAATTGCAATACTTAAGAATCTAGACACAAGGGTAACATAAATATCAGATATAGAATAAACCAATAGTAACACATAACATCGTTTTATTTCATCATTATTCATTATGAAGTGTTACAAAGTGAATGCCGAATCAATCAACAAAATTATTCATTTTTAATTTACACCAGTACTCGAAATTTGCGGAGGCGATGGATCTGTTTACTTGTAATATTTATTATTTTCCACTAACTGAAACTAAATATTTTTTTTTGAATTCTTCGTTTCATGATTGAGGATGGCAATTACGCCCGACCAAGCAAGTTCAGTGGCCAAGCCGCGCCATCTTGTTGCTTGACGTCGTGCGATCCTTCGACAATCAATTCTTAATTATATGCCATTTTTAGCAAGTTTCTTTTAAAAAATTTCCACACAGATGCAGAATTTTATGTTTTATAATGTAGTTTTTAGATGGTTAAAACCATTTGAAAATAAAATGGGAATCAACTTTATAGTTGGGCCAATTTAATATGTCACATTTGACACTTCATCAAGATTCAACATAACATTGTAACCTTGTACAAAATATTATTTATTTTTTCGAAGTTATAACTACACAATTGCTTCACTTTTTTTCAATTACGATTACATATTTATTGTAATAATGACAAAATAAGGGAATTGTACGATTTACTTTCACTAATAAACCATTCTAAACATAATAAAAACTTTTCTGTTCTAAACGTCGTAACAATGTTGCATCAGCGAACCTTTCTTGTAGAGGTGTACCCAAAAAAATCGAATGTTGATAAGTATAATCGAATGATTACTTGTGAAGGAATATTTCACCATAGACGAATAATTTCTCAATTCTGGGTGTTGTGGTGTATTTTTCAGTACCTCCTTCCATATCCTCTCTTCCTACCTGCTGACAAGCCTATATAATAGAGACTTAGCGGGTTATTCCTTTTTAAAAAAATCTATAAATACTTTTTCATAGTAACTGAATTCGATTCACATAATATAAATATTATGTTTGAAGTCCGAATCGATTCATTCACTTTAATTGATGTTGAGCAGGTCACCTCACTATTAAAACTGACAAATGTCAAATGTGACCTATTAAAATGGCCCTACTATAGTTGAGATCTTGCAGATCTACATTCTAATTAGCGCATCGAAGTTAGCGCATCGTTAGCGATCATAATACCAGATTTTCCCATAAATGGAAACACTTACTTTCAACTGCGCGATATCTTACACAACCTGCAGATGTAGTTACACAAAGCATCTGAGCATCTTGGCATTGTTCGATGTTTTAATGGACTATAATTCATCGGGTATCTTTTTCTAAGTTAACGGTCATTGGAAATAATGACGGTGTACATTATAGGTAACCATAACTATCTTATCAATTTGTACAACAGTTACTGTATTTCATCTTTTAACACTTTAACTCGCCATTGTTTTTCCAGAGCATGTGATACTCAGTTCTTAACTTACACCGACCACATGTTGTCTTGACATTTATCATTGCATAATATTATAACTACAATTTTCAAAATATTATCTGACACATAGGAATCTATGTTTGTTGTGATTAAACTGGTCTATGCTCATGGATAACGCTAGTAAAATATAGTAATAATTCAGGCATTTAATTATTATTAATATTATCGATAATTTATATAGCGCCGTTTTCGTATAAATATACCTTAAAGGCGCTTAATGTAGGCTAATATCAACATAAACTATTTTGGATAAACCAAAAACAGGTTTATTGATGTTTAAGTATCTTCATCTTCTTCTTTCGTCACGTTTGCTCCCATGTGGAGCATGTGGACATCACTAGATCCCTCTAAGAGACCCTGTCACCAGCCAGCTCTCTCGCCTCCTCCCACGTCAGGTTCGCATCCATCAGCCCCGCCGAATACATCCGTAGGATGGTCATCGACGGTCTGCCAGGACGGCGGGATCCTGCAGGCGTAAAGAAGAGGCAGCTCGGGTTCAGGCTCTCCTGAGACATCCGGTGTACATGCCCAAGCAAGGTCCATCGCCGCATCTTCACGACTCCAGTTATTGGAGGTTGCTGCGTCCGTTCCCTAACTTCAGCGTTGGTTTAAGTATACTTATTCATTTATAAATATTATCATCTTCCTATACACGCTCAATATCTATATGGAGCTTATGGGTTCTACACACAGTGTTTCGTTTTTAAAGTGCATACTCATGGCTTTATGATCTATCTGCGTATACTTTTGGACAAATTTAATGAATTTCAATAATTTATAATGCAGCGTAATCACCCTACTAAAAGGGCAAAGTAAAGTCCTAGAGTTCGCGTGTTGGTAAAGTGGTTCCAGTAATGTTGACAAAGATTCCCTTGTAATTTGTAATACGTTTGACCGACTTAGGAGCCGCTGACTTCTTATTTCTTATTCTCATCATTTCTACGATTCCACAGAGTATTTGCATGTTCGGAAATGGCCGCCGTTATAAATCGATTTGTGTTTGGATATAATCCCACACATTTTGGGGTACATCAAGATCGATCGTGAACTTAGATATCTTTAATAATATTGTGTTTTAGTCATTTGTTCGCTCACAATGTTTTGTGGACAAAGGGGCCGCTAATGGTAGTTATTTGTTGGATTTTTGTACCATAAAAAAGAACAACAAAGCAGTTTTATTTTAAAAAAATCTTTTTTAAATTTTAACCTATTGGAATCTTAGTAATTTTTCTTGAATGAAGTTCAGAACTTAGTAAATAATAATAGGATTCTTCCCGATAACACGAATATCCTTAAAAACGCTATAAATATTTAAAGTATATTTTTACAATTCCAACGATATAAAACAAAATGATCAAAAATGTTGTTTTCATTTATAAATTTATGTTTTAAAAACACGAAAATACGAATGATATTTAACGCCCGTTATCGGTTAATGACGTCATACCCGTCCACCATGAAAGGCGTGAAATTCATTACGAAGTGAGCGCCTATATTGCTGAGACGTCACACCGCATGCGCGCCAAATGAAGGATTTTGCGAGCGATTTGAAAAAGCGCTATTTCAAACCGCGCTAAAAAATTCATATGACATCGTAAAAAAAATTTAAAAATTCCCTTGGTATTGTGATTTTTCAATCAATTTTTTTTAATAAAAAAAAAATCGGGAAGAACCTTATTAATTAATGTATTTTTTTTAATTTTATAAGGCCTTATTTTAAGTTCAATGCATACTTACCTTACCACAAAGCTTTTTTACTGTTTTTCTTCTACGCCACGGTACGCTGTGCAAGTGTGCATGTGTACATAGTTAATATTTTTCGTTACACTTACTTATGTATAATGACAGTTACTTATTTAAGTTTGTTTCGTTTTTTATATACCTACCTAGGTAAGTTATAAGAAATATTTATATGATTTAGGTACCCAAATATTTAAAAGTTCATTTTTACTTAATTACCTATCCCAACATAATTGGATTTTCGCTTTTATTGTATATTGTCGAAAAGGATTGAGATTTTAATAATTATTTTATAAAAATCCATTTGGTTCAGTCTGAGTCTATCTAATTTATTTTTATTTTTAATTTTTTTTTAACCACCTCAACAGGCCACTGGAGGCCCAATTACAGAGGGGAACAACATTACCAACACCCAGGCTTGAGAAAAATCACTTTTGATTTTTGTGTTCTCACCGGGAATCGAACCCGGAACCTCCGTATCGCGAGTCCAGCGTCTTAGCCATTACGCTACGGGGGCCGCCAAATCATATTTTCCCGTTTTTATTCCATGAAAGTTGAAATATTTTGATGAATTTAGTATGCAATAGTTTTAGTCTCCACATAATGTAAACAGTCATACTGATAATTTTTAAAAAGGCAAAAAAATAAATCGATATTGCAATTTTCATTTGGACAATTAGAATTTCGTAAACCCGAAAATGCTTTGATTGGAGGTGAATACGCTTATCGATCTTATCTGTTATCGAATATGAGCTCATGTATGAAAGTTTATAAGATGTTAAATCTCTTTTGATCTTGGATAAAATAGATTAATCTTGTCCTCTGTTTTTAATTTTTAATGAAAGAATATGATAAATTTAATGAAGAATTAAGAAAATGGACGAAAATGTCTTGACAGAGTTACGTATAAGAAGTAAAAAAAAACATGAAAGTGAAACTTTACTAATGGTTCTTCTTTCTGTATTTCTTTCTACCTGTTTCTGCTGATAACTAATAAGTATTACTCTCTAACGATCTGTAAGTTGTGTAATGCAGTGTTTTATAAGATATTGCAAGTTTGCTGTCAAGTTTCCAATACTTTGATCGTTATAAGTTCCTTCCTTAAGTTTTGTATTGGTCAGGTCACTACTTATTACTTATTACAGTAACTCGGCATTCAGTCTGTTTACAGTTAAGTTAACCATATTACCGTGGCTTTGTAAAGGTACTTTCAGATACTAAGAGTGCTGTGTTCTGGGAAAGAGATGTTCGATTTATCGATCTTGTGGCCATTTCTCCATACAATCGAAATCCTAATTTTTTCCTTATTTTTTTTGTTTTTCTCCATTATTATTGATTTATTATTAACGCCCATAAGGCCTTTACATAACATAAATTATACAGCAGTTTTAATAACAGTAACAAGTAAGTAAGTATATGTATAAATAATGTACAACTAAATTGTTCATGTACTTATACATATAAAGAAATAATATTATAATATAATTTAACACTAAATCAATGATTTTTTAAGCGTTTTAGATATCGACCCAGAAACGTGTTTGTATTGTCTTACTTAAATCTCATTAAAAAAAAAAAAAAAAAAGTTTTTTGGTCGATATCTACATGACTAAAAAATCATTGCTTTAATTGTAGTGCTAAATTCCAGCCACGCCAACGCCATTTCCCCGAAGGGGTTGGCAGAGAGACACTTCCCTTGCTTCCTCTACTTTCGAATACATCTTCTGATGCACGCACGTCACACCCTTTCCTCTTAATATTGTTAAATTGGAAAAACATTTAAAATTGTTTTGTTTATGGAATCGATGTTTCGATAAGAACCGAACATCCCTAGCCCAGTACTTATATGAAAATCTCCATTAAATACAGTTTGGATTCAGCCAAATAGTGTTAAGTGTGAATATCCACGGCCATATAATACTTACCGTGTATTCCGTTGTAATTACGTGTAATTGCTTTGTTTACGCAAACCTCGATGAAATTTCATTAAAAATGTTGAAAATGTGTGCAAATTGGATCACAGCTAGGAGACCAGTTCGTAAAGCTAAATATGAAAGCATTCAGAGAACAGATAAAAAAAAAGTCAAATAAGTAACATAAATTTTTATTCCACTTCAGTTTATCTTTTGGTTAGCATAATAAAATAAAATTAACGATACATGTCGAAATAATACATCATCATACCATATCCGGAGCATATGGAATCCACAAACTGCCTCCAGGCCAAGCGATCGGCCGCCAGCTCCCGTGCATCCTCCCAAGTCAAGTCCCCGTCCCGCAGCTCTGACGCAAACTGCCGATGAATTGTCAACAGTGGACGACCAGGCGCCGAGAACCTTTTAAAATAGGCAAGCATGGTTAAGGCTCTCGGGGGGGAATACGTAGTATATGGCCTGGGCCAGCCGAAACGCCTTCGCCGGATGACAGTAGATACCGAGGGTTGCTGTGTCCGTTGCCCCACCTCTGTGTTCCTTACAAAGTCAAACCGCCGCACACCTAACATTCTTCTAAGACACCTATTCTCAAAACTCAGAAGTCTGCTGTCTTGGGCCCTGGTTAGGTGCCACGATAGCTGCAAAATAATACAAAAAGTAAAAAACTTAATTTCAGATATGGCGATCATGAAATTGTCTATGGAATTATATATTTTAAAAATCTTGATCTATGTATTTCATTATGTAAGATTGTAACATTTACGATAGATGTAAAAAAAGCAACGAAAAAAATTTATGACTGCCCCCTTGACGCAGGTTTTTACCATATTTTTAATGATTTCAAGATTTATTAAACGCGCGCATTTAACAGTTAAACTGAAATTTTGTAATCTCACGTATTTAAAGCTCATGTGTTGTAAAATGCGTGTACTTAATAAAGTATGAAATTCAGACCTGAAGTTTTATTTCACCGTCACCAGACTCATCAGACCGTCTCTTCTCCAAGTAAATTTTTTAGAAATAATTAACTCAATGCACAGTGTTAAAATCGGTTTACTAGTCAGATCAGAAATCTGAGTAGAAGTCGGATTCGGTATAAAATAAAATTTAGGATTTAATCAATTTTTCACCAACGTCGACAATAACAAAACCATTATATGCCAGCTGCCTTCATACAAACATATTTTTTACCATGTAAATCAGAGTATGCGAAATATTTTTCAGGAAAATACCCACAGTCACTTATTCCCCTCTGTTAATAGCATAGATTCCATAGATTTTCTTTGTTCGGTTTCCAATAAGCAATATTTTCGACTTACATTACTTGGCAAGGCTTCGGGCGATGAGTTGCACTTCCGGATTTCATTTCCGGAAGTGTGATCAGGAAATAGGTCAGGCTGCGACCCCTGCCTTGAGTCGCCCCACATGCTGGCCCTGCGTCATCCCGGCTTGCGCTACCCCTGCCTTGCGCTGCCCCATATTTAGGGCAGTAAGTTCACCCTTTGGGGGTGTGAAAACTAATGTCCTTCTATTTTCCATACGTGTTTGATAACCGACTGTTGATCGTGTTAAGTAGCACAACAGGTTGCGTGCAACTTGGGAACGGTTTCACGGTTAATAAAAACGATTATCAAGATAATAAGTATTATTTGACACATACGAAATTACTAATTCAATATTACATATAATTTTTGATTCAATGCACACAAACATCGAGACCACTTTTAATAGAGACGTTCCATCAGCACAACACCCGTTCACGCAACAAAATACATTTAGAACCTGCAAATACAACCAAATTCGGTACAAGATCTCTAAAATACATAGCATTTTCCGAATTTAATTTGTTACCTGACATGTTTAAGATCCCTGTATCTAACTATCGAAACAGGACCTCTGATTTGAAGAAATATTATTTTAATAAGTATTTTGAATGATACCCTTTCTACTTGCATCGATATAATATATGGTTTTTTGCTGTTACTGTAATAATTCACTTTATTGTTTCTTAAGGTTTTATGTTTTCATTGGATTGGTTCTGTTTTTTGTATATATTGTGTTTATTTTGTGATCTAAGCGATGTCAGTGCGTATTAGAATAAAATGAATATGTGTTTTTTTTATTTGTCACTAAATGAGTTTATTGTAAAAACTCCTAGGGAGCATTGGATTGAAAAAAAAAGAAAATTCTTCATTTTTTTTTCTATGTAATGAGATAACTTTACGAACTACGGCAGCAGATTTTGAATATGCAGTTTTGAGATAATCGCGTATAAAAATTAAGTACGATTCCAAGCGCATATAAAAAGCAAAAGTATAGTATGGTATGACGAATTATGATAACTTGGTAAACATTTTGTTTTTTAATGTTTCCTTTTTCCAGTATTCATATTATACTTATACCTTTAAATAGCATGCATTAAAAACATTAAAAAATAACAAATACCTACCTCATTTAAAAAATGAATTATCTTTTTTAAAAATACCTAGGTTAAAGTATTATCCTATGTAGCCATTAGCCATAATAATCTTTTAAAACCACTATACATTATTATTTAACGACAAATATGTAGCAATTTCCACTAAAATGCTAATTATACTTGAAATCGTGAGTTACGTTACTCTGTAAGAGAACTTTCTCTTCATTTCACTGTCCGAAAACGTTAATTTATTTTTCCATAATTTGTAAGTTGAGAATAATTTAAGATTTGGGCGAATTTATGAAGTTGTTTTGTCGAAGGTTGCGTTGATCCATCACGTACTAGTAGTAACTATACTCTCTGTAGATTGCCATAAATCCGTTCAATATCTTGAAGAAGCTGCTGTTTATGACTTTTGTCTGAATATACATATTTTTATTATAATCTTAATGTTCTACGCGAAATGAAAACTGTCGAAATAAGATGTATTCACACGTGTTTTGAAATTCTAAAAATAAAAATACGAAACATACATATCGAGCCATAATCGGCATAACAACGTAAGCGTCAAATAGTAAATTGTGCAGAACTTTTTTCTACCATTATTGTTCGCATTTTTAACATTCGGAAAATGGGATTAATATTTTTTTTATAAATGGTTTCTCTTATTGCGCCTGTTATGTTGTTTTGCTGCTAGAATTTTGTGTCGGTTAAGTTGTTTGGCTTACCTTAATAAGTTATCTAATTTAAACAATTAATTAAAACGATTAATACGTATCCTAAACTGTGGTAAACGAATTCTATAGACCAATAATGTGTGATACGGAATATTTTTCATGAAAAACACAATTTGAAATTTATATTGGAAGCACTCACTTTGTTGTTATTCATTTTAAACTCTAAATTAAAACACTTTGTTTTTAACTACTTTTTTTTTTTAAATAGTTTAAAAACACAATTTTCCAAAAATGTCGCTTACGTTGTTCTGCCGATTATGGCTCGCTATATTACCACTTACGAAAAATGACTACATAATATCTAGGAAGGTACTCATACCTGTTTGGAGAATAAAGGTATGAAGTATGACATAAGACATATTTTTTATCAGTGCTTATTATTTTATGAACGATTAAAAAAGTTAAATTTTCAGCGTAATCTTGGTATTAATTTATGTGTAGTTATCTATTAGTATTATTGTTATTAGACAAGGCTATTATATTAGTTACTTATATTATCGAATTTATATTAGCATATTAGTACTTTTGTGTTTCGATCGTGAATAATTAGCATTATTATCCCAAGTACTTACATAAATAAATTTTGTCATCTACTGATAATATTTTAGCCATAAATGTCACAGTACCTTGCTGATTACAACAAGGTTGGAACTTTGACCATAAATACAAATTTTCCTTTGTTTGATGACCTTTAGTT
Organism: Micrasema minimum; assembly: GCA_022494985.1. Classification (NCBI taxonomy): domain Eukaryota; kingdom Metazoa; phylum Arthropoda; class Insecta; order Trichoptera; family Brachycentridae; genus Micrasema; species Micrasema minimum. The sequence goes on along the minus strand of JAGVSP010000012.1, from coordinate 29,818 downwards.
TTACGTTGAGGTGCTACTCAATTGTGTACATAATTCAAATTTTTTTAATTTAAATAATGTTTTTACATCAAAATACATATTATGTGAATACAATCTACTCAATTGTGTACATAATTCAAATTTTTTTATTTTTTTTTATTTATTAATAATAAATTTGTTTACAAAAATACATATTATGTGAATACAATTTATCAGAAAATTAAAAGTAACATAAATACATAGCAAAAATCCCACAAAGGCATGAGCCTGTTCGTGGGTATAAAAAATGTCTGTTAATGCTATAATATTGGCAATTTATTTTTTTTTATTAAAAAAAATTATAATATAAGTAAAGGAAGAGGGGAAGAAACAGTATTTACATAATATAGATGGTTAGAAAGAATTTACAAAATATAACGAATTTTATTTTATAAAAAGAAAGAATCTATATTTTTGGATTGTATCCAGACTTTATAAGTTTTTTAAAAAAATAAATTTGAAAAATTTGAAATAGTTACAGAATGCAGAGAATGACGCTATGCGTGTCTCTGAGCTAACAATGTGGGAATATAATAATACAATAGAAATTATATTTTATTCAAAAATAATAATCCTTAAAAGCAATTGCCAATAAAATAAATTTATTATTGATTTTTTTACAAAAAAAAAAGGTCTAAAACGCATGCCGCAAAACTAATATACCTTTTTTTCAAAAATAAAATAATTTTTAAAAAGAAATTTTTTTTTTACCTTTGCAATTGGTAAATAAACTCGTAAATTATCATCATCCCATGTCCCGATGTGGGACATTTACAAGTTATGTTAGAATTATATTATTATACTAATTTAATAAAAGTTTTTTTTTGACTTAGTGCTTTTTCGCAGAATGGAGCAAATATTTAGATTATAATATTTTATTAACTCAATGTTTGTAGCACTCACTTTGTAGTTTTCCATAATTATGAAATTAAACAACTTTTGTGTTAAAAACCACTTTTTTTTTTTTAAAGTTTTAGTTTAAAACAAAAGTTGCTTAATTTTATAAGTATAATATTTTATTTAGTTTTAGATGTATAGCGATTATCATAAATTATATTATATTGGTATCTAAGTAGTATTATATTTTATCTACATGTAAGTATATCGTTGTTATCAAGAGAACACCAGCTGGCCAACAATAGTTTTTTTGCAAATTACCTTATTTATTATAATGGCGGACTCGTTTTTTCCCCTTGCACTTTGAGCCACTTCGCCCTTGATTTTTATGATTAACATACCATTACTTGCTCCACCGGTTTTGTGGACGTTGTACAAAGAATAGAGCCTTTTAACTATCTTCATAAAGTACTTGACTATTATTATATATTATTTGTCATCCTTTGAAAGTAGATGAAATAATAAAAATAAGTTTCTATTACACTTATATTATGCTATAAACAGTTCTCTCAGTACGGGATACAGGTTATCCTAGTGAGAATGATTCTGATTTAAGCTTTGTTAAAACTTCAAAATAGATGAAAGTAAAAATAATGAATGTTAGTTTGAATGATCAAAAGTCTCAGTTATTAATGATATCTCAACAGAGACAGAGAAACTCTGGAAATGAATGTGGGTTATCTAGGCGTTTACAGGGCTTATGACCTGACATTGGCTGGGTTAAGTGGCCACTTGATGTATTACAACATTCCCCATTCCGCCCATCATCTGACAACCATGTATGACAAATTTTTGAAACTTGTATATATGTTGAGTTTGTTACAGAAGAATCCACATGCGAGTTGTGTTTTCTACAGATTGTAAATATTTTTAATATTCTTTCCCTATAGTGACATCTGTTGAGAATATAGTTAAGCATTTTTTGGGGGCAATCTAACTTTTTATCAGCCTAACCAGGGGCAATCTAACTTTTTATCAGCCCAGCATGGGTATAATCCAGTAATTTGTCTACAAGTATTTGTATTCATTCAAAATGTTGTTGTTAAAAGTCTCAGTGTTTAGGGATTACGCACGAAAATCGGAAAATCTAATAATCCATCTTCTATAGGGTTGAAAGGATTTTCTTATCTATGGATTTTGAGCTCCATACTTAGTGACTGACAAGGAACGAAAAAAGGTATACGTTTTTCTCCTTCCAAATTTTCATGGTTGACTCTCCGATGCTTATTGGTCATATCAGCTTTACTGACCATGAGATATACTTAGCTGGATCAAGCTGTACTTCTTTAACGATTTGCTCTAATATTACTGTTATTTTTACTGAAATTTTGTTTATTTTCGTATTGATTTTATTTTGATCACACCAATTATTCTCCAATCGCACCATGAATACTAAATTGCACTAAACTCAAAAAAGTCAACTTTTGGGAAATCGCCAAAATGTGATTTTATTTCAGTATTGTTTCATTGAAATTTGTTCAAAAAAATTTGAATATCTCTACATAAGAAAGAGATCGTAACAGATATGTGGCGGTCGGGTCGGTGTGAGCTGTAACGTGGTATAATTTTCAACAAATTAAGACTTAATATTGTGCAAAATATACATAACTAATGATATTTTGCTTAATGTTGTACAATATATATCCTCAAATGCATAAAATATTGAGGTTGAATTTTATCTATTCAAATAGTTTATTAACTAAAAATATGTCAAAATTCACAAAGAATCTTGTTTCTCGTTTTCATCTGTCGATGACGATTTTATCATCAATAAACTGATTCAGTTGAGAGTTATTATACCTATCGTTTTTTATTATAATGAGAATCATTGATTTTATTATCGCCTCCTATAAAATACCGTTTGCATCTGTTTTTAAATCTGACTCATTTATCTGAATGACATACTGTTTGAAAATAATCTCACAGATGAAATATGGAAAATACGCCAAACCTGTAAGTAAAGTAAAATAATTTAGTTTTAAGTATGGAGTTTTAATTGTTTGTGCACAATTTATCATGCTATTTAATTGCTTTAAATCAATTTGAAAAAGCAATAACACGAAACGTTTGCCAAAGTATGACTTTCATCTATGGTCCTTGGCAACGCGACCGCGATATGAACGTATGTTCATTGTGATCGGTCAAATGCTTAGCACGTTATTAAGCACGTCGACAATCATCTGTGATTGATCTACAGGACTCCAGTAGCTCAATCACAGATGACTATCGACGTGCTAATAAGCGACGTGATAACGATTTCTCACCACGGATGTTTAACGTTTTCGCGATATTAATGGAACATCCGTTGAAAGTTATCGATTGGGATTATTAATTACCGCTTTAAATATGGAAAATACGCCAAAGCTGTAAGAAAAGTAAAATAATTTTAAAGAGTTTTCTTAGCCCAGACTGCTCTTTTAACACTGTGGTTCATTTGGGATACATTTTCAATATCTCTCATTAAAACTAATATTATGGTCTTGTTAAGAAGGTTTTAGTATCTATTCTTGACGAACAACTAATGTTCTGTGGGCTAATGTTGCGCTAGGAGTGGGGTGTTGTTGTTGACAATAGTGAGCTAGATGCTGACCAACGCCAGAGCCAGCGCGTGGTCGGCGTACTCATCTGCTCAATAGCGCGGAACAGGTTTACCTTGAGTGGTCTCCCCACCGCGCACCGGTGCTTGTGTCTTGTGCGATGATACGAGGTACGAGCCATCGGGAGTGCAGACTCCACCACTCCACTAATGTACCAGATTTGTTGCTAAGTCCTACCTATGGTACCCAGAAGCCATATTGCTCATTACTCTTTTCTACCTGTTGTTTTATGGATATGTATGTGGCAGTGGCGGTCGGTGACTTTTGACACAGGGCATGCGGTCATGGGAAGGAAAGAAACACAATTTCTATATTTTTTAAACCTGTTTTATTTGGTTATTTTATTGTACCAGTAGGTACATAGTTTTCCGATAGTATAGGCATGCTCCGCATGTATAGCATGCATGGACGGACCGCCACTGGTATGTGGGTACACGGCTGTTTGTTATGAGGAAAATGAATTCTGACTGCTGCCCTTAGCGGAACTTATTATATTTATTTAGTACTATATGATTTTTACATAGACTAATATTATTACATAACACTTCATTTTTTTTCCTAACTATTCTTATCCTACTATTATACATTTTTCAATTTAGCTTTAATATAATACCTACACTAATATTTTTCACACATATTTATATTTTTTACATTTAACCCTAAATAACTTTACATTTTGTTCATTTCTTATTTCATCAGGGATCTCCACATATATTTTAATGCCCTTATACATTAGACAATTCTGTGACATAGCTTTTCTTTTCCTTTCTAATCTTATATTTTTTGAACCTCTTGTTGCATATTTATGAAAAAAGTCATTGTTTTTTTATTTGTTTTACGAAATTATTTTTTCGTTAGAGAGATGTTTTTGTGCATTATTTATTTATCGTTCCTCAAAAACCACCTCTTTATTATTTATTAATATGACCAACCATAGCCATTGAGCTTGGGATACAAGAAAATAAGTCAACTCTTTTTATATAAAATTGGATATAATATATCAGAAGGAGAGCAGAATTATTTTTTGTCAAATTTTGATTTAGAACCTAGCATTATTGAAGAATCACCACGATCTTTGTCATAAAACGCTTTTATTGAAGTTGTCAAATCTCTGTTCTACATAAATACAGTCAGACGATAGTGTATAACGGTTCCAAAGAGAATATTGCAATCAAGTTAAAGCGACATCCATTTAAACCGATATTTTTATAATTTTTGCAACTGTGAGCCGTTTTCTTGGCTTGGAACAAATACCTAAAAACATATTTAGTTTCCCTGGCAGCTGTGTGTTAAAAACGTTACATTTAATGTTTATTTCGCTAAGCAATCCAATTTTGCATAATAAACACTCATTTTTGTAGAGCAACCTCTGTAAAACAAGGTTTAAATAATAAGTACTTAATTGCTGTAATTTTTTGTGAAGATCGCAAAATCTAATAAAACTGTACTGGACCAAGGCTGACTAGATTGCTGTTAGGAAAAAAACCCGCCAACTTTAATTCGATTAAAATAACGATGGATAATTATTTTAAGACATCACAACGTTTTTACGATTAAATTGCAATAAAAATATGAAACAAATAAAACTGGTTGTGGCTCTGTGAGTATTTCGGTTTCAGTCGAGGAAAATTCTTATGATTTTTCTGAATTTTTTTTGAATAATTTTAAATTCAAAAATATTTTTCCCATTTTATTATTTATTGAGTTGGCATTAACGTTGTGGAATAACACGATTAAATAATTAAATAAAACATTTTATTACTACGCCTGATGATGGAAAGTTCTGTTTTCCGAATTTTTTCTACTTTAAATTGCAAACGTTAAAATAGGAACCTAAGTATGTTAAGCTTATAGTGTTCTTATGTTTTGTTTTCAATATTTTATTATATTTAGATTTACCCAAATAATATATTAAAATAAAAAAAAACAAAAATCAATGAGGAAAGGGGAAAAAGATAGTATAAAATTAAGAGTACACCACACCACGTGACTCGCGGCCGCTTTCCCATTCATACGTATTCCTCTTTTTACCTGAAATTTAACTTTAGAGCCTTTGAAGAAGAATCTAATTTCACTGATTGGAGCAATGATTTTTTTTACACATTCTAGATATCGACCAGATGCGTGTGTGCACCGTTTTATTTTTTATTTCGCTAGAGTATTCTCTATCCGTGATGCTACATACCACGTACATTGTGTGGAGAGTTAAAGATCTGGCTGTGTTCAGGTTCCTCCTTAGCATTACCGAGCTGTACATGTTAATTTGTTAATTAGCGGTAAGACAGTCGGGAAGTGTCACACCCACTGGAATAATATCACTAAGTATTCACCATGATGACAAAACACAGAGATCTTATTAGATTAGACCAAAGACTAGAGACTAATAGTCGAGTCAATATAAGGTTTTAGATTGCATTAAAGACACTTCTGTTATACATTCTCCAAGCGTTTATTTGACTTTTGACAGATAGATTATGTGTCGTTTAGGGATGTCCTAATGCGTTACCGAATCGATTTCTCATAAAAATCGATTTTATTTATGAAGAAGTTTAATCAATTTAACACATTCATATTTTATTTTTGCTCAAAATTTTGTAGTTTATAAACATACCCAGACGTTTAAAGCAGAGTTTATATTACGAAAGCGCTGTCGTAAAACTTTTTTTTTTTAACAGTCTTTATTAATAATAAAAAAAAACAACAAAAAATATTTAATTTTTTTACACAAGAAACTTTAAGTACAGTCCCCCTAAACTCCTTAATTGGAGTTTTTCATCGGGTGCAGGAGCTACAGAAAACCCAAATATGCATAGGACTATTGTATTGTCGTAATGTAAATTGAGAAATTCTGCGTCGCGACAAACAAAGAAAAAAAAACAAATAGGTTTTAATTGAAATCACATTTTATATTTTTTCATGGAAAAATCAACATGAATAATCCTCGTTGCATAAGTAGGCTCAATAAACATCGATATCGATAAATATCGGAGCTAAAAAACATGTGCTTCACTATCGTAAAGAAGTATTGCATTTTCGGTCTATGGTTGCCTGTCAATAATTACGGAACTTTATTGGCGCCCATCTGTCAAAAGTAAAATAAACGCTTGGGATACCTATAATTGGTTTTTGTATAATAGCGTTGCTATTTTACTTAGCATTTTTGGTGATTTCGTATTTTTTATGGGTTTTGGATCCTGAGAAATACCTTAATTAGCTAAATACGCTAAACAAAAATGTTCTTATGGTGATAATTAAAACTAGTATCCAAGGACAACTTATAATCAATTATAGTACACTAGAAATCCTAGTTTTAGGTATAAAATTAAAAAATCTGCTAATTTAGTACGTATCTATTTAGTACGTAAGTAATTTGCAACATTTGTTAGGAATTCATTAGACAAATAGATAGTCAAGTCGATTACAAATAGCGCCTACGACAACACAGATGTCTTCGATTACATAAGTTGACGGTTGGCTTAATTTTTGAGCTCACATTATCCCAAATAATATTTTCAATTTTTGTGATAAGCTGAATTAAATCGTCGTAAAATCTCAGTTGCAATGAGTTTTTTCAATAGCGTTGAGTAGGTAAAGTAAATTAATACGTTTAGCGACTCCGCGTGAAATTCACGCAAAATACTCGTAGATATATCGCACCCCGGCAATAAAAGAGAGACAACTCAAAATTTAGAAAAATAGAGGTTTTGTACTTTTTTGGTGGGTTTTTACCATCCGCACGAAATCACTTAAACAGAACTAAAAGAGCTCTTAAACCTTTGCGACAGATGTCGTAGAAATTACAACAAAAAAAATTGTGAAAAAATTAAGAAACAAAAAAGTTTGTGTTTTTAGCCATTTCCCAAAAAAGGTTGTTTTTAGAGTTGACTCTCTTTTGTTCCCGGGGTGCGATATAATCTACGTGCTGTAAACAAGCGTGATTTTCCATTTACACCAAATTTACGTTTTCATATTGTCAGCAACCTTCTAATTTAATTCTCAGCGCGGTTATAACAACTTGTTTTTGTCAATAACCAACAAAAGCTGTTTAAATTATGTGTAAATCTGTCGTTATTTTTATCATTTTCTGACAAATGGATATTGCTTAAACTTAAAATGTTGGAATTTCCCATGCGTTAAAAGTTCGCAAGTTCTGTCAAATCTGTATCTATGTCATGGTTACACATATATTGAGTTAATTATAACATGAAATATAAATATGGGACGTTCACAATTTTAATGTAAACTGTAAGCGGAAAGGTAAATAAATATTTAAATTAACATACGCGCACACTAAGTTTATTGTAACGTATTTGGTTGTACCTGTCGTATTATCTAAATGTGAGGAAACGGATGTGGCTTTATGCGAATACATGTTGTGTAAAGTACGCAGAAGATTGTTATAAACACGACACCTTCGGGATAATTATTACAATGATTTAATTTCTGTTAACTTTTTTCAACTACTGCGCATAAGATTTTGTACTGAATTCGTATGCGCAGAAGTGTCTTAAGCCCGCTATATACGGGACAGTTTTCTGCGCAGTTTTCTATGCAGTCTGAAAACGGTCCCGTATACAACGAAAACCGTTTAAAAAACTGCGTGCTTATGTCAGATTTAAGCTGACATGACAGTTAATGTTTTTTTATGTAAACGTTTAAGTAGACATTGGTTTATTGTATGCTTTTAAATACGTAAAAAACCAATAACATATTTACATTATTAGCTAAATATACAATTTCCTGAGAGCAAACATACGATAATAACTTACAATCGCGTTTCAAAAATACACATATTTAGCTTGTCTTTTGACAGAAGTTTGACAGACTGCACAGTTTTCTGAACAAGAAACTGTGTAGTTTTCTGAACAAGAAACTGTCCGTATCAGCGGGCATTAGACCTTAAGAGAATCGCACCGCTGTAGAACGCAGTTGTTGCGACGGTCTGTAGTATTAGAGGAAATTATCTCGGCCATTGTTTTGACGACTTTCGCCAATCTAGAGCTTGACTTCGCCTAATTGTTCCTCGTCACGGATGACAAACAATAACTAATCGTTACTAGGCACCGGGTACCAGGTAGCCGTGTATTTGGCAATGGAAAACGGTCACAGGTTGTGGGTTCCGAGTTCTGAGTTCCTGGCGAACACTCTCACTGTCGCTGTCCTAACGATTGTCTATAGCAGGTGAACGGTAGATTAGGCGCTAATGATCGTCATCTCCGGAATTCAATGGTAGTATGGAATATTACCTGATCAGTAAACCAAGAGTTACTAACGGATGTTTGTAAAATCGGCCCTTACAGCAGCACCTGGCACCCGCCTTCTGTCGTTGCATTGTAAGCGAAATGACATGTGTCCAGTGCATAAAAAATCATTCTACAGATTAATGATGCTGCATAAAATTTTCGAGAGATGGCTTGCAATTATAACTCTTATTAATTTAATCGTTCGATTTCCGCTTAAATTATAATAAAAATTCCACGGATCAAAATGTGTTAAACGAGAATTTTTTAATTTGTAGATGATCATGATCACGTGCTTTTAAATAGGAAATATTTTTATAGGCGTTTTATTCCAGTGTACCTAATTCGAAACAACATGAATATATTTGAATATCTTATATCTTAATGCGCTTAAATATTTTAGGTAACGTGATATTATCTGCATTTCACACGCGAATCTGTTAAAAGGAAAATTGTCATTGTGTTATATTTACATTTAAAAAAAACTATAGAAAATTTTGACATACATCTGTTTCATCAGTAAGGCAGATACGACCATTTTTTGACATTGAAACATGGTAATATAATGTAGGCACTGGCACTGGGGTCCATCAATGAATTTTTACAATTAAATGTAGGGTGAAGCGTAAAAGATTGTCTAATTCATCGTTGGCTACTGAATTTATGGGTAGACCCTTATTTATAAAATAATTATGTTTTCTAACGATTGACGAAAGTTATGAAGCGTTACCAGAAACGTTTACCATGGTTTGTGGACCGTTCGTCCGTAAACCACCATAGACTAGGTGCATTGACTGTCTAGCCAAGAACAAGTAATATATTTATACGCATCAGTCATTGAGCTCTCTTCTGCTGAGTTAAACAGCGTAATATCATAGACATAGAATAGTATACACCGTGTTACAAAACTCGATGTACAAGTGGGAAACCAGTGAATCTACATCATATTAGGAGTCGATTTTGGAGAGTAAAATTTTTAGATTTGACCCATAGTTTTCTAGAAAATTGATTTTTTTCTCGATAAATTTTTGCAAATAGTTATCAAATATAATTTATTTAATCAAATTCATACTATTCATAAACAAAATAAATAACTGCATTATAATAATAATTAATTCATGTAATTTTACTTAATCTGCCGTACTTTTATGAGAAGAAATTTTTTATATTTTTTTAAAAAAAATTTTTTCAATAATATAAGTATATATATATTTATATATTTTTATTTTGTTATTTTTTTTGTTTTTATGTTTTTCTTTTTGTTTTTTTTTGTTTTTATTTATTATTTTTTCATACTGTAGAACCTTATGCAAAACTTTTTTAGTTTATTTAGGGACTACTGTATAATTTTTTTCTTACAATAAAAAAAAAACCTAGATTCAGAACCTTACACATGACTCCGAACTTGATGTATTCACCAGTTTTATAGGGTTGTACTACGAGTTTTTTACACCATTACTTAACATGGCATATTACTAGCAGGGACAATAACAAAAAAACCTACAATAATAATTATGTTTCTACGTACATTATCTCAATGCCTCCGATTATCTGAGTAGGAACGGGGTAATGAGGCATTCGGATGCACATTCCACGAGTTCTTTTACTTCAGTAAAATAACTTTCCTACTCGTTATCTGCAAAGAAAAGCTTTATGAGTTCCGGAAACATAGTTTGTAAGTAATGGCATTGGTGGAAATTCATGTCTGAAGTATCAAAGCTTAATACAATAAGCAGGTACTAGTTATTTGTTTTTTGTTTGTACATTAAATCCACTGCTACCCGGAATTGAATTTTAAAAAGCTTTCGTGTAGACGCGGTATATTTAGGCATTTTGAAGTGGGATGAAATATCCCAAAAACGCACGCAAAAAATTAATAAAAAATGTTGAAAATAGCATTCATTTCAAAAAAATCTTAAACAATTCGTAACTCCTTATATCTAAGTGTAGCTTTTCCGGTTTCCGTTTTTAAACATCGTTAGTAAGTAATGGCATTTAATATGGAAATACAATCTCTGAAGTACAAGCTAACTATTGAAAAAAGAATAAGCAGCCACTAGTTATTTACATTTTTTGTTTTCACAGTATATGACAGTTCCAGTCGACGGTTGAATTTTAAAAATGCTTCCCGCGTCAGTTTGCGAATATTTGAAAATTTTGTTACTGGGATGGAAATATCCCAAAAACGCACGCAAAAATTAATAAAAAATGTTGAAAATAGCATTCATTTCAAAATCTTAAACAATGACGTAACTCCTTGTATCTAAGTGTAGTGTTTCCGGTTTCCGTTTTTAAACCCCCGTTTTTTTTCATAGCATTTTAATATGGAATACAATATACATACAAGCTTCTATTGCAAAAAAGATGGCCGCCATTCAGTCTACATAGAACAGCTGTTAACGTATATGACAGTTGATCGACGGTATATTTTATCTGTGCTTCCCGCGTCAGTTTGCAAAGATTTTTGAAGTTTTGTTACTTTTTTTTGAAATTATGGCCTTAAACAACTTGTTTTAAGTTCCTATAGAAAAAAAGTTACATTAGATTTAGCAGTGGAAATGTGCAACTTCCTCATTCTTATGTTAACTTATAAAAAAATATTAAATATATTTTTTTTGTTTAGTTAATAGTAAGTTATATGGAACAAAAACTGTAACAGTGGATTCCCAGCGCCATTTTCCCGAAGGGGTAGACAGAGAGGATAGAACGCCACACCACTATGTCCTGGCACACTTCTCTTGCTTCCTCCACATTTATACATCTTCTCATGTATGCACGTCGATTATTCCGACTTCTTACATGCCCACTTTCAAGCACTTGTTTTACTCGATCATACCAAGTGTTTATTGATATATTTAATGCTTTTAAAAACGTAAAAAAAACGGATACTTAACATTTTTACATTATTAGCCATAAGATTAACAATTTCCTGTGTGCAAACTTACGACGATGTCTTTTGACAGACTGTACAGTTTTCTGAACAAGAAACTGCGCAGTAAACTGTACAGTTTTCTGTCCCGTATAAAGTGCGAATAATTCTTTTTTAAATTTTTTTTTATACAAAAAGAAAAATTTGAGTTCTTATAATATACTCAAATATTTAAATTTTGGAGCAGGAAACAAGTTGTACTGAAGAGGGATTCGAACCTAGAGATTCTAGTCAGGAATCCTCGAATCTACCACTAGACCACAACTCGGTTCAAATTGATGTTATCTTCGTCAGTTGTTTTTTCCTTTCACTTTGTAACGATTTTTCTTTGTTTATACACATTTCTTAAAGCATTTTGCTCTAGTATATCAGAAATACTCTCCTAAGGAGTTTATTGTTATTGAAAGAACTTATGACACCTTTATTACGCTTGTTTGTGGGATATTCCCGCCAACTAAATATTACAATTCCCGCCCTTTGTGTTCATTCCAGTTTGTATGAGTCACTTTTCACTGTGAGAAAAGTGATTCAACTTTTCCGTTATGTGGCTTGCCCGCTTTATTTACTGTGGTGACTGGCGACCTCCATTCCATAATGTTCACAGAATCGCTATCTTTATCATAAGCCGATCGCAAACAAAGCTTAGCAAGATCAATTTTACTTTGTATGGTTAAATATAGTCATTCAACCGTAAAAACGAAGTATTCTAATCGAATGAAGAAGAATGAACTGGTAATATATTATAAGCTTGGTCCATAATCACCTGTTGGGCCCGTCACTCATCAGGCGAGGATTTGTGTGACGTCACACGTGTCGAGGTGAGGTCGGATTGGAAAGTGGGTCCGGATCTTCCAGCTGATAGGAGTAAACACATACACAAGTTACATTATACATACGCTTTACACGCGTGAGGTGAGCACTGAACACTCTACACGGTAAATTATGCAAATCGCTGCCGCAAAAACAAAAGAATCGCCAACGCGGAAGCGTGCTGAAGGAAACAGAAATATGGGTAAAGAAGTGCTGTGAAATTTGTATACGTTTATTATTTACTTCTATTATACTTTTTTAAATCTATAAATAAATATTGTTTAGGTGTAAGCTATTATTCAGATTTTATAAAAAAAAATACATTAAAAAAAAGATTACTTACTTAAATTGTTTTTGTGCTAATTTTGATTATTTACTTTTCTATTATTTACTGAGATAAGCATTTTCGACAAAATTAAGAAAGGGCTTTTACGATGGTTTGGTCATGTGGAGCGTATGAGTGATGAAAGAACGGCTAAAAGAAGTTTAAATGCAAGTGTACCTGGATGTAGAAGCCGCGAAAGGGCGAGAAAGACATGGCATGACCAAGTACGTCAAGTACTTGAAAGTGGACATGTAAAAAGTCGGAATAATCGGCGTATGTGCATGAGAAGATGTATAAATGTAGAGGAAGCAAAGGAAGTCTGTCAGGACAGAGTGGTATGGCGTTCTATCCTCTCTGCCTATCCCTACGGGGAAATGGCGTGATGGTTAGTTAGTTAGTTAGTTTTTACTTTTCTATTGGTCAAATTTAATTGTACTGTAATTATAGTATCACGCTTCGATCAGCTACATCTACAGCTATCGGTAAGGTTTTAATACCGATCCGCAATGAGCGCACAACATTTGGGAGCGCGCTTTTGCGGTTGCGGGCCCTATGGCTTGGAATGCTCTTCCACCAAAAGTGCGCAACTGCGAGAGTGAAGTGATGTTTCGAAAGAAACTAAAGAGCCATTTGTTCTTTAAATCTTTTGATAATTGTAGTTTCTACTCGCAGAGTAAAGTGAGAAGGATTCTAGGCATTAGGTGGTTTGACTTCATAACCAACGCTGAAGTTAGGGAACGGACGCAGAAACCTCCAATAACTGGAGTCGTGAAGATGCGGCGTTGGACCTGGCTTGGGCATGTACTCCGGATGCCTCGGGAGAGCCTGAACCCGAGCTGCCTCTTCTCTACGCCTGCAGGATCCCGCCGTCCTGGCAGACCGTCGATGACCATCCTACGGATGTATAAGGCGGAGCTAATGGATGCGGGCCTGACGTGGGAGAAGGCGAGAGAGCTGGCTGGTGACAGGGTCTCCTGGAGGGATCTAGTGATGTCCACATGCTCCACATAGGAGCGAACGTGGCGAAAGAAGAAAGAAGAAGAAGAGTAAATTTCATTCACTTAAAATTTCCCGAGGCATTAAATTCAATATTTAAAGCGCCTTTGAGGTATATTTATACGAAAGGCTCTTTATTACTAATAATATAATTTTATGTTTAAAAAAATCGTGACACAGAAACATGTTTCTTCTGTTCAACGTGGCTGATTTATCCATTAAAAGATTTAGGAGTATCTCACCTAGTTTCATAGGAAACTGTATGTGAGTTAATGTTAGTCTTGGTATCATACTAACTTGGTATCACTATCGGCAATACTCGAATTTAGGAGCAACATCGCGGACTGGATCCATTAGACGGGATCAACTTTTTTACACAACTCGTAATATTAGGTCTTGCTTGTGTTAGCCATTTGTATTGTGCTAGTTGGCAAGCCGCTGAATACTTGATTCGAAAGTGGGATTTTGTACATTTCTTAGCACAGTTGCGTGATAGGCATTCGGGTTCTCCGATACCCATGGTTTTTATTTATATTTATAATTTCTTACCAAATTACTTTTATTAAATTGTATGCAGGCGACACGATTGAAAGATGTTTGACTCGCGGCAGACGCACAAGTTATTTTCGGAAACAAAGTACTTAACTGCACTATCGTTGATGTCTCGATGATGTATTAAAAACCATTAATAAATATTTAATTTTTATATATCTACAGAGATGAAGTACATTTTTTTCTAACTAACTAACCATCACGCCATTTCCCCGAAGGGGTAGGCAGAGAGGATAGAACGCCACACCACTCTGTCCTGGCACACTTCTCTTGCTTCCTCCACATTCATACATCTCCTCATGCACGCACGTCGATTATTCCGACTTCTTACATGCCCACTTTCAAGCACTTGTTTTACTTGATCATGCCATGTCTTTCTCGGCCTTCCTCGATTTCTACATCCAAGTACAGTCGCGACATATATTTTTTAGCCGTTCTTTCATCATCCATTCGCACTACATGACCGAACCATCGTAAAAGACCTTTCTTAATTTTGTCGATAATGCTTATCTCAGCCTTGCACTCTACTCTTATTTCGACATTTGTACACCTATCATACATAGTCTTACCACACATTCGCCTGAGAGATCGCATTTCAACTGCATTCAATCTACTTTCATCCTTCTTTTTCCAACACCACGTTTCACTACCATACATAAGGGTTGGTACCAGAACTCCATTATCCATCAAATTCGGGAATATGGATATTCCCATTCCGCTTATTTTTCCGCTTACTGGGGAATGTTGTAGTACGTCAAGTGGCCACTTAACCCAGCCAATGACAGGTCATAAGCCCTGTAAACTCTTGAATATCCATATTCCCGAATTTGAAAAAAAACTACTTCGTCTCTGTAGAGATGTAAAATTGAAATATATACCTACTTCCGTCATGGGATAAACCCAGATTTGTGTAGGTGTAAGTATTTGAACACACCCAAAAATGTTGTATTCATGAATAATTATTATTATGCTGCGAATCCGATGATTTTTTCTAATTAATATGTGTACGACGCCCCCTCCCCCATTCTACCAATTTATTACGACGTTTTATTCGCCCTTTGATATAGTTTTTGCCATGTAGAATAAGTGATAAAAAGCGTTTTTTGTGTTTTTTTTGTACGAATTAGTTTAGCGTGATGTTTATTGAAGATTTGGTTTTGTGGGTCGCCCCTCCCACAAATGTCAGAGCGAAGACTCGGCAATAATCCGAAATCTAAACTGTAAATACAAAGCCCACCTCCTACTGTGGGTTTTCTACTGCAACTCGTGACATAAATTAGCACAGATTTTCCTCAAGATGTACTCAACATGAACCATCAACAATCATTTCAGACATAGCTGTACCTACTTACTGTAATGATGTACCTACCTTCTTTACCGTGTAATTGCATCAAATTTGAATTTTCAAAAAATATATTAAAATTAAAATTAATGTTTTAGTCATTCAAGGTGTAAACAAAAAATTAGTTGCGAACTTACTATTTTTATTATACCTACTATAGTTTATACATAGGTAGACTAAAATATACTTTTTTTTTTTTTTTTTTGTACATATTTTTGCTGAAAAAACAGTATCTATTCATGAATATATTTGGTCAT
This sequence comes from Micrasema minimum, assembly GCA_022494985.1. Lineage (NCBI taxonomy): Eukaryota > Metazoa > Arthropoda > Insecta > Trichoptera > Brachycentridae > Micrasema > Micrasema minimum. Next base: position 13,855 of record JAGVSP010000012.1, on the reverse strand, counting down.
TGTTTGACATTTATTTCAATTGTATCATTATTGAATTCAATAATTATGATCTCTTATTTAAAATTGTTTTTTCTTTCTTTGCAGGTAAGAATAAACCAATCCAATTATTATTCTTCCTATGTTTCACAAGGAACCCAAAGGTAACATTTATTATTGCTTTTATTCCTAGACTATTACGGATAGTATTCAAAAGAAATATTACTGTCATATTATATTAAAAGTTATGAAAACAAAAAAAAATATATATAAAAAAATACCCAGGGTACGTAGTGTCACTTTAATATTTCTTTTTTTATATAGAAACACAACTGTTCAAAATAATAACACAATATAACATTCATATACAAATTCTATCATCTTAAAAAAGTATGTTTGCGTAGTAAAAAGTATTATATTAAATATTTTTATTTTTTAATTAAAAATAAGCATTTTTCTTTTCATAAAGTTTTTATGATGTAGGTACTAAAATATTTCAATTTTGAGGCTGATTAAAATAGTCGGAAATAACTGTGTCAGAAAGCAGGAACCAAGTTGTGCTTGAGTGGGATTCGAACCTAGAGACTCTAATCCAGAGTCCTCCTATTTATCACTAGTCCACAACCCGGTTTGAAAAGATGATATTATTGTAATATTAGTATAATTTTATTATAAACTATTAAGGATACGTGAAGTAATTTATTGAATAATAATTGTAATTCATAGACGGATGTTTAGTGAATCAAAATTGACATTAGCACTCATTTGGCAGGAATTGATTAACCATATAAATTAGAAGTGCGATGACCCTAAAACTGTTAATTATAATTTCTGTCACGCTTTCTCATTTATTTATTATTATTATTATTCTCCTTCAAGTTGCCATTTTATTAAATCTTTCTGCCAGTTAAGTTTTGTTTTTCTTTTCCTTTTGATTGGTTCATTATCATTAATTAATTTTTAATGTGTTCATCTAGCGATGGTTATTTGTTTTTATTATTTAACTAACTAACTAACTAACCATCACGCCATTTCCCGAAGGGGTAGGCAGAGAGGATAGAACGCCACACCACTCTGTCCTGGCATACTTCTCTTGCTTCCTCCACATTCATACATCTTCTCATGCACGCACGTCGATTATTCCGACTTCTTACATGCCCACTTTCAAGCACTTGTTTTACTTGATCATGCCATGTCTTTCTCGGCCTTCCTCGACTTCTACATCCAGGCACAGTCGCATCATATATTTTTTTAGCCGTTCTTTCATCATCCATTCGCTCTACATAACCGAACCAACGTAAAAGACCTTTCTTAATTTTGTCGATAATGCTTATCTCATTTATCTTATTATTTATTTATTTATGATTTATTTGTTCTTAAAGTAGTGCATACCTATTTTTTTACGTATGTCCTAATATAAACACTTTATTTTTTGTGTAAATAGCAAAACCTTAAACGTAAATATTTAATATTAATTGCGATATATTTTCTTAATATAGACTTGAATACAGGCACTTTTTTTTCTTTTTTTATCTCTTCTGGAATTTCTTCAAACATTTTCACTGCTCGGTGCATCAAAGAATTTTGTGACTTAGATTTTTTACGAAACGGTAGCCTCAGTCTATTTCTATTTCGAGTTTCATGGCCATGTTGATTTTGATTAATATATTAATTTTTTTTCAACTCTCTTGAGGAATACCCGTTTATAATTTTATTTACAAAAACCATTACATTCATAAATATCAATTGTGAAACTGTCATTATATTTGTTTCTTTTACGTTTGTAAAAGCATACAATATGTCAATATCTACTTAAACGTTTACAAAAATAATAATTAACTGTCAGTTGCTCGATCACAGATCACTATCGACGCGGTAATAAGCGACGTGATAACGATTTCTTACCATGGATGTTTAACGTTTTCGCGATCACAATGGAACACGCGTTAAAAGTTATCGATCGGGATTATTAAACGAACGCATCAAGTCGCGAGCCATTTTCCGAGATATATCTTCTTCGCACATATCTTCTTTCAATCTTTCTCGAGTGCCGTATTGCATTTAGCCGGCGTTCGGCAAGCCAAATATTGAGAAAAGCAGTCGACATAATAAACAATAAACGCGCGTTGACTTTCTTGATTTGACGTTTGACGTTTGTCCGCGATATTTATTACCATCTATGGTGCTCGGCAACGCTCGGCAATGCTCGGCAACGGCGAACGTGGTATGAACGTATGTTCATTGTGATCGGTCAAATGGTTAGCGTTAGCACGTGGTTAGCACGTTTTTAACTACGTCGATAGTTATCTGTGATTGAGCTCAAGGTGTCAGGTCAGCCAAACGTCGCGTCGGCCATTCAATATTCCACACAGTTTTCGTTTTATACGGTACAGTTTGCAAACTGCACAATAAACTGTACAGTTTTCTGTCCCGTATAAAGTGGGCTTTACACAGTCTTACTCACACTTGGTGAGGTGTAAATAAGCGCGTGTCAAGCCAGTCACCTAAAACATAATATTGTATTGGTTTATTGGTTTGGCGCTCGTTGTCGGCAGGTACCAACTGTCAAAATAGTTTTTTGTTTGTTTTATTCTTAATTTGTACTGGCTTTATATTTATCTTTTCTGTTCTGTTCATCTTTTATTCGCATATTTGTAGCATAGCACGAAAGGAGCGCTCTCGTGCCTGAAGCGCACTTTTTACGGTACAGAAAACGGCGCAGTTTCCTGTGCAGTTTGTTCAAAAAGCTGTACACAGTCTGTCAAAAGTCACGCCAAAAATGTATATTTTTTAAGCGCTATCCTAAGTTAATTTTCATATGTTTACACTCAGGAAATTGTTAATATAGCTAATAATGTAAATATATTTTTTGCTTTTTACGTTTTTTAAAGCATTTAATATATAAGATTAGAAAAGAAAAGAAAAACTATGTCACAGAATTGTCTCATGTACAAGGCCATTCAAATGTATGAGGAGATGCCAGAAGAAATAAAAAATGAACAAAATTTAAAGTTATTTAGGGATAAGTGTAAAAAATATATGTGTGAGAAATATTAGTGTAGATAAGAATAGTTAGGAAAAAATAAATTAAGGGTAATGTAATATTAGTCTATGTAAAATTTATATATAGTACTAAATAAATATTATAATAAAAAAAAAATAAACAATATCTACTTAAACGTTTACATAAAAAACATTAAATGTTAGGTCAGCCAAACGTCACGGCAACCATTCAATATTCCATACAGTTTTCGCTTTATACGGGACAGTTTGCAGACTGCACAAGAAACTGCACAGTATTCTGTACAGTATAAAGCGGTCTTATACAATTATCTTGTCTTCTTGTTAGGCTTTATTAACACAAGCCTTCTCTACCGCCGTCCATCCTCGCAAGCAGCCACCATCACCCAGATCTCTAAATCTTATTCTCATTTAACTTATCAACGTTTTCTGTTTAAAAACATCCGATTTTCAACAAAAAACCACGTGTTGTGTTTTCTTGGATATTAAAAATAAATTAAATGCAGTGAATTTTTATTGTTCCGCTGAGAAGTTTAATAGTTCTGACATGTGCAAGTTTTATTTTATGATTCGTAATATCAGCCTTTCAATGAATTGCCCAGACCACTTGCATGCAATATGCAATAAATATGTTTAAATATTATATACCTATAGTACAAATAATTTGCCTTGTTGCACCTGTAAACATCATAGTTTTTGTATCAGTATTAATTAGAATTTCTAAAGTTTAAAAAATCTCTGTATTAAAAGCCTTTCCTTGAAAAAAATGGAAAGTTTATTGATTTATTTTGTACATTAAAAAAAATAGTTGCTTTTAGCCCTGACTAGATAATTTATAACTAACTTCAATTTTGAACAACATTTTGAATGAATACAAATACTTGTAGACAAATTACTGGATTATACCCATGCTGGGCTGATATCAGATATTATTGATATCTCAACAGAGACAGAGAAGCTCTGGAAACGAATGTGGGGTATCTAGGCGTTTACAGGGCTTATGACCTGTCATTGGCTGGGTTAAGTGGCCACTTGATGTATTACAACATTCCCCATTCCGCCCATCATCTGACAACAATGTATGACAACTTTTTGAAACTTGTATATATCCTAAGTGTACAGAAGATATATACAAGTTTCAAAAATTTGTCATACATGGTTGTCAGATGATGGGCGGAATGGGGAATGTTGTAAATACATCAAGTGGCCACTTAACCTAGCCAATGACAGGTCATAAGCCCTGTAAACGCCTAGATAACCCACATTCGTTTCCAGAGCTTCTCTGTCTCTGTTGAGACTAATAACTTCAATTATATTTGATACTATTTTAAGCTTCTTAGGTACTATTATAATTTTATCGTTTGGCTTGGAGGCAGTTTGTGGAATCCATATGCTCCACCTAGGGAGCGGATATGGTATGATGATGATGAAACCACGTGCAAAAACAAAACGCATCCATGCATCGTCATTCATTTGTGGCGCAGTTTGTTCGCTCGTACACTAAAGTGAATACATTTTGCAACATCAATGCAAATTTATGTTAGTAAACCAACAAACGGTGAATTTAAATAAATATCCTCAGTACTGTAAATATTGTGATTTCGAGCGTAAATCTAACTTTGATTGGTCCAATAAAGATCAATCTAGAATTATTTCACTATAAATAAACATTCAGTAAACATTATGATTTATTTCTAATCGGAGGGAGATAGCATTGAGAGAGAATAAACATCAACTGTAAGGTCCTTGACTAGGTCTGTGGATTTGAAAAATTTGTTTGGTTGACCTTACCAGTTGCTCGATCACAGATCACTACCGACTCGGTAATAAGCGACGTGATAACGATTTCTTACCCATGGATGTTTAACGTTTTCGCGATCACAATGGAACACGCGTTAATGGAAAAAGTTATCGATCGGGATTATTAAACGAGCGCATACTAGTCGCGAGCCATTTCCCGAGATATATCTTATTCGCACATATATTCATTCAATCTTTATTATAATTTAGCCGGTTTTCGGCAAGCCAAATATTGAGAAAAGCAGTCGACATAATAAAAAATCCGACAAGCGCGTTGATTTAACGTTTGACGTACGGCCGCGATATCGCGTGCATCGGCCCCGCTCGGCTCAGATCGGCTATGCTCGGCTCGGCGAACACGTTCGCCGAACCGATACCACGTTATCGAACTGTGATCGGTCAAATCGTTAGGGCTAGCACGTGGTTAGCACGTTTTTAACTACGTCGATAGTTATCTGTGATTGAGCAACTGTAGTGGATATTAGGAACACTGGATGTTCCACTATAATACCTGTGAGAAGTAGATTCACCAGTGTATTGTGATTTCGTGAATGTCTCCACTGAGAATGTAATAGACGAAGCTTGATTCAAGGTTCCCAGCGTACCTAATGCTGACCATGACCTCCCTAATTTAAGCAGGTTGTAAGCTTGGGATCCCACATCATTTTTTATCTATTAAATCATAAAGACACGTACTTGAAGCTAGATGCCGACCTAGTGCTATTTTATTCCTTCTCAAAGGTAATAAATTTGTGTTAAAAATGATATCGAACTTAATACTCTACTGTGAAAATAAATGTAAAGTTTTCAGATATTATTGATATCTCAACAGAGACAGAGAAACTCTGGAAACGAATGTGGGTTATCTAGGCGTTTACAGGGCTTATGACCTGTCATTGGCTGGGTTTAAGTGGCCACTTGATGTATTACAACATCCCCCATCCCGCCCATCATCTGACAACCATATATGACAAATTTTTGAAACTCTATATATATGTTGAGTTTGTACAGAAGAATCCACATGCGAGTTGGTTTTTCGACAGATTTTAAATATTTTAAATATTTTTTCCCTATAGTGACATCCCTTGATAAGATAGTTAAAAGCATTTTTTTGGCAATCTAACTTTATTGGTGTAGGTAAGGTTCATCCGAACTTAATTACTTACTAGAAGATGCCTCTGTTGATATGTCAATAATATCTGATATCAGCCCAGCATGGGTATAATCCAGTAATTTGTCTACAAGTATTTGTATTCGTTCAAAATGTTGTTGTTAATGTTTTGAGTTCGTTTATAATAGTTTTTTTTTTATATGTGGCTGATATAAGGTCAGCTTATCTATATAACATACTATAAGCAAATTGGCCAGTATTTTGCTTCCATTCCCAGGGTATTACAAGAGTTATCGGATATTAATATATGTAGATCTGTAAACGGAAGGTATAAGGCTCGTATCGAATTTTACCAACGAAGAAGATAACGGAACTTTTCTTAGGTATAACGAAATAGCTTATGAGGATAAACTATTCAACTGAAAAAATTATCTTCAATTTCATCTATGACTTTGCGATTACAAAAGTAGATATCGACGCCTCCTACGTATAATATTGTAACCCACAAAATGCGATTTTACAGGAGGAGCATTTGAACATATTTTCGTTCATATGCATTGGTTGTAGATACGACAAATTACGCCCCAAAAAAGCCCTTATTATTGGCAAAATAATTTTTTTTGTTTTGGTAGAATTAAAGATATAGTTAAATACAGATGAAATCCACTAAAAACTCAAAATCGACGATTTGTGGGTTACGATATTATACGTAGGAGGCGTCGATATATGTATGCGTTTTTAATAGCTCAAACTTAAGATACCTACAATATGAGGGATCCTCGCGCTCGGTATGATAAAAAATCATCACCAAAACGGAATAATGTAATGCCTTTTTGAGATGGCTATAATTCGGTATTAAAGAGCTTTGAGCGAATTATTGACTCGCTTTATCATGCTTTTTGTTTACAACAGCTGATACGATGGGCATTCACCGGCATTCAAACACACCGCCCGCCCGCGCCATGCACCATGACACATTATGATATAACACGAAGTTACGCGCACAGCTTTGCGAATATGGCTAAAAAATGATACCAGTCCAAAAAGAAAGTACTTAATTACGTGTTTTTTTCATCATAGTTTATGGTTTTCTGAAAACATGTATCGACATCCTGAAAAAGCTTCTTTCGGAATACTGAGAACGATACAATAGCCATAGAAGATTAAGTTTTAACTTACAATTAATATAAAAGGTCGATAGCTTTGTAATCGAGCCCCAGGGGACACTTTCTGAGGTGTCGGTAAAATATATTATACGTATGTGACGCAAATCATTAAAGTCTCTTTGATAATTTAGCGTTAAAACGAAAATTTCTACGATTATTCTGACCTGACCCTATAGTACCGTGACGCTCTTAATCCATAAGGTATCGCTACTCTAACTTGATTTCTATTTCTCTTCTAGACTACGTAAATTTTTATCTTTTGAAATACTGTCTCAATAATACCATGAAGATAAATATTTAACAAAAAAATAACTAGAGCCTCTTTTCATGTCGATTTATTTTCCCAGAAAGTGTTTTGTGGATCTTCCATCACACTTGATATCATTATTCTTCGTTATTAACGGTGTTTTAATCTCCTTTTTTACTTCCGACATGACACTTGACAACGGTACTCTAACGTCGGGGCATTGATGCAATCTTTTTGTACAATAACTGTTTTCTCTCGGTGAATGATTGAAAGAAAAATGAAGTTTTTATTTTGTCGAAAACAATAAACGTTTATCTAACAATTATAATCGCCGGTGGAATACTAATACTGACCAACAATGGCGCCCATTCTTACTTCATATCTTACAGCGGGTAATTATCTTTTATGAAATAGTAGCCTTTATTAAGGAAATATTGGTATTTATTTGATCCTATTGAAATGTTTTGCTTCCGTATTTTTAATTAACTAACTAACCATCACGCCATTTCCCCGAAGGGTAGGCAGAGAGAATAGAACGCCACACCACTCTGTCCTGGCACACTTCTCTTGCTTCCTCCACATTCATACATCTTCTCATGCACGTACGTCGATTATTCCGACTTCTTACATGCCCACTTTCAAGCACTTGTTTTACTTGATCATGCCATGTCTTTCTCGGCCTTCCTCGATTTCTACATCCAGGTACAGTCGCATCATATATTTTTTTAGCCGTTCTTTCATCATCCATTCGCTCTACATGACCGAACCATCGTAAAGTCTTACCACACATTCGCCTGAGAGATCGCACTTCAACTGCATTCAATCTACTTTCATCCTTCTTTTTCCAACACCACGCTTCACTACCATACATAAGGGTCGGTACCAGAACTCCATTATGAACTGCCAATTTAGCCTCTTTTGATAAGCACTTTATTAGATACGACCGACTAATATTTTTAATTAATTCCTTTTATATCAGCGCGTAGTGTTAGTCTAAAATAGCCGTGTTACCGGTGAAGATTCATTTTTATAAAGCGAAAAACTATGGAAAGGATTGAGGCTAAGTATCTCATCTCCACCCAATTTCAGTATTGGCGTAAGTATTGTTAAAATCGTGTTTGTGCATCTTCCTTTACTTCAATAGATCACAATTCTCTAACGCAGTGTTTCCCAACCTGTGGTCCGCGGACCCCTGGGGGTCCGCGAATATATGTAGGGGGGTCCGCAGTTACATCTCTGGACCATTTGACAACTTTAAAAAAAAAAAATTGTTTATGGACAGCCAACAGACATACACTTATATTAATTTCTAAAAATAACGTCCACTTATAGGCTATCTCTTAACCTATGTGAAAAGGCATTATCTGCTCTTGTTTACACTAAAAACAAATACAGAAATAGATTGCAAGTAGAATCCGATCTGAGACTACAACTGAGTAGTAACATCAACCAAAACATTATTAATTTAGTTTCAAAAAAGGAACACCAACCTTCACATTAATAGAGTCTGGTCAGGATATTTTTATATTAGCGAATAAATTTTAAGATAAGACCCTATTAACCGTGTTGGTTTTGCTGTTGTGCGTTAATTATTAACGTATTTTTATTACTTTTTAAATTTTTGTATTTGTAGTAGGTATTATAAAGTAAATGGTCCCAAAATTTATTGCTGTTTTTTTTACTAAGGGGGTCCTTGAAAATTGTGCTTGATTTCCTAGGGGTCCGCGACTGAAAAAGGTTGGGAAACGCTGCTCTAACGTAACTCGGTATTATGTAATAAAATGAATTATTTACGTTTGTTAATAGATGCACCCGCATGAACTGCACCGTGATCAAACAGTCGTGCATAGCTAATACACGATAAATAATAAATCCGTTCAACTTACACGTTATATACTTCCTATATAAATACATAATTTGTATTTGTTTACTTTCAATTAACTCTCAGTATAGCCCCGGGATTGGTTAACCCTTGGTCAAATTATCACATTAATTCAATATTTTAAACATTCATTTATAATAAGTACTCTTCGCAGCCTAAACTAATATCTCTTGCTTTACGCCAAACATGCTTAAATTTTATGAATACGTGTCTAATTCCATTAATGTAGCGTTTTTTTCAGAACGAGTATCTTGAAATAATATTACTTGTAGGTTATTGTAAATAATTTCACTTTTCAATTTAATCAGTGTTGGGTCTAAATCTAATGCTTGGAGTATGCCAATTCGGACTATAAAAATGTTTAATTATGATACAAATCAGTGAGTAATATTATCTAACCAATCCCTTTGTATGCACACGTTTCTACCGACAATTTTTATTATGTACTAATAAGATAACAATAAATTACTTCCCCAGGTGATTCATTTTTTTTTTCCGTAACTCTTTTTTCCAATACATCTTTATTGTTAGCCATGTAATAATATTTTTCATTTGCATTTTTTGTAAGGTATTAAAAAACTCTTAAAAGTTAGTGCTTTGATAACAAACTAAGTTTAAAGATTTATCTTTTCACAATATATTCTTTCACATGTTCGCCTTTATAAATATTACCATAGATTTAGTTATATATTAAGTATACATATATACGAGAAATTTGTAATTAAATTATATAAATAACTTATGAATAAATATTACAGTAATTCTTGATTAACCGCTGAATATAAATGTATAACTAATTAAACATCACGCCACATATTTGTGCTGCTGTTCGACAAAAAACTTTAAAAATTCAATGGTGTTGGTAATTCTAGATTTGAATTATCGCACTTAGTAATTTTGGTTTCACGGAATATTTGCAAGTAAGCAAATTGTCTAGGAAATGTTTGATTGTAGCTATCACGATGTTGACCTTCGTGAATTGAATTAGTTACCTACAATGATGAGTTTTATCATATTTTCGTATTGTTTCCGATTGCAATGTTGCTCAGTGTTGCAAATAGGATCAAGATATTATGTCTGCAAGCTGTAGGTATTACGTGTCTGCTGACCGGCTAGTCATTTCACGGTCATACAGAGAATGTGGTGGCCTTGATAACACGGCTCTCCTTATCAATAATAATGGACAGCTTGGGAGTGGGTGTGGTGTGTGTTATTATGTACCAGTAATTCAGCAGAGCGCCAGGCCTCATGAACACGACTTTTGAGAGCATGTAGGAAGGAATCGAAGGGAATTATCGCCAGAAACTGTAGACAGAGGCAAGTGGAGATGTTTCTTAAGCCCGCTTTATATGGGACAGTTTCTTGTTTAGAAAACTACACAGTTTCTTGTTCAGAAAACTGTGCAGTCTGTCAAACTTCTGTCAAAAGACACGCTATATATGTGTATTTTTGAAACGCGATTGTAAGTTATTATCGTATGTTTGCTCTCAGGAAATTGTATATTTAGCTAATAATGTAAATATGTTATTGGTTTTTTACGTATTTAAAAGCATACAATAAACCAATGTCTACTTAAACGTTTACATAAAAAACACATGACTGTCATGTCAGCTTAAATCTGACACTAGCACACAGTTTTTCATGCAGTTTTAGCTTTATACGGGACCGTTTTCAGACTGCACAGAAAACTGTGTAGTAAAACTGTCCCATTTATAGCGGGCTTTAGACTGGGCCAGGAAGGAAAAATCCCTGTTTTTCTTTATCCTCAGTTTTTATGGGACCGAAAATAATTTTTTTTTTTTTGGATTTCGCTAAATGGAGCCATAAATATTGTTCTCCTTATTTTGTGGTTAAGGTCCAGGCCTTCAATCTCAATGGATTGTAGCGGAGAAGATGGGTGACGACTGTCTATTTTAGATGACATTATTTTGTTTGCAAAAAATCTCAAGTCTGTCTCAGTCTCCAAACATAAAAGCAAACTTGACAGAGACAGAATAATGGTAAATTTAAGGCATTAGAATGATTGACATGTTACCTTCCTTTGGCTCTACAGCTGATGACAGATACATAATTGATGTGAGTCATGTTGAAATGGAGTAAATCAGACCAGAGTTTGCGCAATGCTGATTTATTGGTAGTAATGTAAATTTATGAAATCATCACATGTTTTCACTAGGGTGCGGGTGGCGTAATTCAGTGCATGAACGTTATCGTTTGACACAAATTATTACGGTTGTAGGCTTTTAAGAGTTATTTATTTATAGTAGGTATAACAGGCTCTCTGATAAATTGATATTTTTTCAAACATTAAATCTGCGCCGTATTGAAATGATATTATGGTCATTTTGAGTAACCTAAACTGTTATTTTTATAGCAATTTACTTCAAATCTACATACTACATACATTATGCTTGGTAAATAAAACAGTGACCATCATTAAAAATTCGGACAAAAATGATTAGGTAATCTTTAATGGTTCAGTTTACACCAGTTTTTTAAAATTTGTGATCCATATACATGGATTTAAAAAAATGTATCCGTTTTTAGCCTTGTTTGAGTCGTTCAGGACATTGCAGTGGGTGGATGATGGGTTTATAATAGCGTCATTTATGATAATTTCGATACTTTATACATATGTAATACATAAATAATACTTACTTCAGTTTCATTTTCTGCCGCCATGCGCCACCAACAGATGGAGCTACTGTAGTTTCCAGCGACAAAGCGAAAAGACGCAAGGCTGAGTCAAGTACAATCGCCTGCCCATAGCAATTCGTGCCTTAAACTAATGAGTAAGGAAAATATTAAGCCTCGGTGACGCTTGGCTATGCTTTTCTAGCGCTCTTATTTTTGAAGGGGTACAGGTCGTCCCTTCGAGTTGCTCGCCTACTTTTGCGAGCGATTCGGGTGAAGCGATCTGCCCCACAATAGGGGAAGAAAGAGAAATCTTAAAGTGATAAATGCTACGCAGTAACGCAGTGCGCTTGTTACTGTAAACTAGAGATGGGTCGTACTTGCTGCGGAGAAATACCAGGTTCAAAAACCAGGTTTTGAAAGTATTTAAGTAGGTATTTAGCTATTTAGAAGTATGGTTTTACGGGTGCGCATTAGAGATGGGTCGTACTTGCAAAATCAGATACAAGTCTTGCAAGTACGAGTATGGAGAAATACCAGGTTCAAAAACCAGGTTTTTAAAGTATTTAAGTAGGTATTTTGCTATTTAGAAGTATGGCGTTTTACGTACCAATAGTACGAAAAATACTCGTACTCGTACTTTATAAAATACTTGCAAGGCAACCTGGTATTTTCATACTCATACTTTATAAAATACTTGCAAGGAAACCTGGTATTTTGTACTCGAACTTCCATCTCTTGCAAGTATCAAGTACGAGTATTATTTTCTATTTAGAAGTATGGCGTTTTACGGTTGCCGGTGCTTGGTCAACGAACTTTTGGAATATTTATGGGTATTGCTCGGTGATATTTCTTTATTTATATTTACTCCCACTTCTGGTGGGAGAGCATTCCAAGCTATAAGGCCCGCAACCGCAAAAGCGCGCTATTTTAATTCAGCGCACAAAATTTGGGGAGCGCGCTTTTGCGGTTGCGGGCCTTATAGCTTGGAATGCTCTCCCACCAGAAGTGGGAGTAAATATAATTAAAGAAAATCATCACCGTGTAATACCCATAATATTATAATCCAAAAGTTCGTTGACCAAGCACCGGAAACCGTAAAACGCCATACTTCTAAATAGAAAAATAATACTCGTACTTGATACTTGCAAGAGATGGAAGTTCGAGTACAAAATACCAGGTTTCCTTGCAAGTATTTTATAAAAAGTATGAGGATGAAAATACCAGGTTTCCTTGCAAGTATTTTATAAAGTACGAGTACGAGTATTTTTCGTACTTTTTGCGCATGCGCACCCGTAAAACGCCATACTTCTACATAGCTACATAGTATATACCAGGTACCTATATCAAGTTCGTACATACAGGTACCTATATAGCTTCGCGCCACGAGCGAGAAAAATACTTGTATTGCTTGCCGGCAGATGGCAGCACTGGCGTTTGCGTGAAGCATGCAAAATTACGCCGCGCTGCGCAGCAAAAAAGTACAAAAAATACTCATACTTTATAAAATACTTGCAACGGAAACCTGGTATTTTCGGTGCCAAGTAAAAACCAGGTATGAAAACCTGGTCCAGTAAATACGTCTCATGTGGTCACCCGAAAAGTCGGAACAATCGACGCTCGTGCATGAAAAGATGTATGAATGTGGAGGAAGCAAGGGAAGTTTTCCAAGGCAGAGTGGTGTGGCGTTCTATCCTCTCTGCCTACCGCTTCGAAAAATGAAATGGCGTGATGGTTACTTAGTTAGTTAGTTAATTTGTAAATTCTATTTTTAATTAAGGCTAAGCGATGCGGCTTGTGCTTGAAAACAGGAATCGAATCGTGGCGGAGTGGGGATTCAAACTAGAGGTGTTTAGACTCATAGATCATGGCAATGCCACTGGGGGGCTAATTTATTTTTAGGAAGTTGATTTTGATAAGTTCGTTTTGTAAACAAGCGACTAAATCTCCATGTTGGAATTTATTTACCTGTCAGTATGAATGTTTTTCTACGACTAAAATATCCAAATGGCTAACCG